>VWYH01008196.1:90527-283172 GCA_013399365.1 Pampusana beccarii | reverse complement strand
GGAGCGGAGCGGAGCGGAGCGGCTCGGTGCGGCTCCGCGGCGCGGCTGGGACGCAGCATGAGGGCGGCGAGGCTGTGGCGGGGGCTGCTCGCCCTGAGCGTGGCGCTCTCGCTGCTGTTGGTCGTGGCCGGTGAGTGCCGGGGAGCCCGGGAAGCGGGGGTGCAGGGGATGTGGGGTGCAGGGGATCCGGGGTGCCAGGGGATCCAGAGTGCAGGAGATCCAGGGTGCCAGGGAGCCCGGGGTGCCGGGGACCTGCCATGCAGGGTGTCCGGGGTGCAGGGGAGCTCGGGGTGCAAAGAAGCCAGGGTGCAGGGGATCCGGGGTGCAGGGGATCCATGGTGCTGGGGAGCCAAGGTGCTGGGAAGCCCAAGGTGCGGGAGATGTGGCACGCAGAGGATCCAGCCTGCAGGGCGAGAGGATCTTGGGTGCAGCGTCGAGGGTCCAAGCTGCCACATGCAGGGGTGGTGAGAGGGTGCACAGCCCCCAGGGCTGCCGGTGCAGGAGCAGAGGGGCTGAGCAGGACCGGGCAGAGGAACTCAGGTCCAGAGCCCCGTCCTTGCTCCCAAGCTGGGAATAGCTCAGCCGGGCTGTCCCGTGCTTTCAGGCTTAGATAACCATGCCTGCGATGTAAACAGCTTCCTTGGGACTGCCTGGCACAGCGCGCCTGGCTGGCCTGACTGGGGAAACCCCAGGGAAAAGCAGCTCCATAGTCACCCTGTGGGTTATGCCTGGGGTGGGTGACCCCAAAAGGGATGGGTGAGAGCAGAGTAATGGGGAGCAAAGCCCCAGCACAGGCTCTGGGCCAGACGACAAAGGACAGCAGGCAGGTGTGCTGTGAAAAAAGCCAAATCTGTGTTCGCTTTCCCTGTAGAGAGATGTTAGTTTTGCCCTCCTGAGATAGGCTTGACCTGACCTCCCCTAGCCCTGCTGGGATAAGCCGTCCCAGTTTTCGAAGGATGTTATTTTTGCCATCCAGCCAGCCTGTGGGTTCATATAAGCAAACATTTCCAAAAGCAGTGGCTGATCTTTGTTGCCTTCATTCCTGACTGTCCAGTCTGTGACAGCTCTGTCCCTGACCGGAGAAAAATGTGTGTGGGGAGGATGGAGATGCTGAACTGCCCCAAACCCAGGCCTGAAACAGCCAAGAAACAGGAGCATCCAAAACTACTTGCCACAGTGGAAAAAGTGACCCATCTGCCTCGCTGCTAGGCAGAGGGCTGGCTAGCGAGACCCTCCACGTAAGGGATTATCCCTGGGAGGGAGTCTAGTTACTTGGGATAATTAAAGTATAAAACTGGGACCCCTCCTGTCCTGACCCTGGGAGGAGCCCTTGCTCCTTTGCTGCTGTGTCCTACCCCAGGGATTCGTGCATCAGAGGCAGCGTGGATGCTGAGGAGCACACGTTCCTTGTCGCTCCATGCCCGGGGGAGCAGCCAGCTCCCGTTGCTGAACAGAAGCAGCTCTGTTGGTGAGTCCTTGGCTGGCTACCAGGAGAGATCCTTGGGATGGGACAGCTGGATATGCCCGAGACCTGCGGAGGGGCGTGGGGCAAAGGCATCCCTGCGTATCAGCACAAGCTCTCTCCTCCCATGCTGTAGCTCATGGCAGCGCATTGATGGAGCATGAGGTCATGCAAAACAGGCTGGGCAGCGCAGGCAGCCACTTGAACCGCTGCCCAAGTTTTTCTGCCTCCTGAGGCTGGGCTAAGGGAGCTACAGCATCTTTTTGGAAACCTTGGCCTGTCTGCCACCAGTGTGTACCCTACAGATGTGGAGTGTCAGGAAGGGTAGGATTAACTTAGAGGAACCCTGCTATTAAAAGACTAATGAGTAGGAGCTCACTGAGTAGTAGCTCAGGCTAATGAGAGCTGTGCTGTTTGGTGTGGGTCCAGGCAGCGAGCCTGCAGCTCATTAACTTCCACGTTCTTCAGGGCATGCAGGTAGTAGGGAGTTTTCCCAGGTCTCCACCTGAGTTCAGCCCTTGCTCTGACTCCTGCAGAGTGGCAAAGGAGAGCCTGGCATCAAGGAATGTGCTGTCCCAGCGCTTGGTGAGGAGTTATTGAGACTTTCAGCGAGATCTGTGTGAATCTGGTCTAGGTTTATGGACAGTGTTGCCATCTTGCAGCTCTGGGAGAAGAATAAGTTAGGGGTGGGAGGAATTTTAGCCTGACTCTTGCAGTCTGATTCAGCACAGTTGACCTTGGTTGGCTGCCAGGTACCCAGCCAGCTGCCCCCTCACTCACCTTCCTCAGCAGGACAGGGAGGAGAAGATAACAAAGCTCCAGCATGGGTCCTTCCCGTGGGCTGCAGTTCTTCATGAACCGCTCCAGTGTGGCTCCTTTCCATGGAGCGCAGTCCATCAGGAACAGACTGTTCCGGCATCGAGTCCTCCGTGGGCTGCAGGGAGACAACCCGCTTCACCATGGTCTTCTCCGTGGGCTGCAGGGGAATCCATGCTCTGGTATCTTGAGCATCTCCTTCTCCCCACTATCTTCAGCTCGAGGTGTCTGCAGGGCTGTGTTTCTTACATTTTTCTCTCTTCTCTCCCACAGCTGCTGCGCAGTGGTTTTTGCCTTGTGTATATTATCGCAGAGGCATCACCGATGTCGGTGATGGGCTCAGCTTTGGGCAGCAGTGGGTCTCTTTTGGAGTCATCTGGGACTGGCTGTCCCCAGCTTGGGGGCAGCTCCTGGTGTCTTCTAGCAGAAGCCACCCCTGCAGCCCCCCAGCCCAATACCATGGGAGATGCTGGAGGTGGGTGGACAAACCAGGAGGACAGTGCAGCCCCACCAGCTGCCTGGGGACCTGCCCGGTGGGAGCTGATCAGGGAGTGCTCGGAATGAATGGAGTTCCAGCAGGCATTGTGCCGGGATGGTCACTGCGCTCCCTCCTCACGTGTCTCCAGCATCTGGGAGCCGAGGCACGCAGGCTCTCCTTAGAATATATATATATTTAAATTTATTTTATGGATACTAACTTTCATTAGCAAATCCCAGCTGTGGGACTAGCCCCATTATCTTGAATAATCCTGTCCTGCTCACGCCTGAGCAAGGCCCAGGCTGGCCAGCACCGCAAGTGATAGGACAAGAGGAAATGGCCTCAAGTTGCATCAGGGGAGGCTTAGATTGGATATTAGGAAAAAATTCTTCACAGAAAGGGTTGTCAGGCATTGGAACAGGCTGCCCAGGGCAGTGGTGGAGTCACCATCCCTGGAGGTGTTTAAAGGGCGTTTAGAAGAGGTTCTCAGGGAGATGGTTTAGTACTAGGGTTAGGTGAGGTTATGGTTGGACTTCATGATCTTGAGGTTGTGTTCCAACCAAAACAATTCTATAATTCCCAGCTGAGCAGCGGAAATATTTGGTGCACCAAAGACCTGTTTTTTCCCTGGCTCAGTTTGATGTGCAGGCTCTGTTAAATTCCTTTTTTAATGTGCCAGGGTAGAGCAGATCTCATGTTCCTGATCTCAACCGTTGCTGTGAATGCTGACAGTCGTGTGCAGGATCTGGCAGCAGGTCCCACCAGCCCCTGCCAGGTGCTCGCTCCCCTCCCTGCAGCATCCACAGGGCAGCAGTTCCTGACGAGATGGCTCCCTGTGCATCCATGGGGCTCTGGTCGATGTCCGCCTTAGGGATGGCTTGGAGTGACACATGACTTTGCCTCCAGGTGACTTCTGCGATGTGAACTACTGTCAGAATGGGGGCACCTGCTTGACTGGGATTAATGAGACCCCCTTCTTCTGCATCTGCCCTGAGGGCTACGTTGGGATTGACTGCAATGAGACTGAGAAAGGTGGGGGCTGACCCCATCATGGAGGCTCCATGAAATCCGGGAACCTTGCATGCATGCATGCATGCATGCATGGCAGCATGTCCTTGTTGTGGCCCTGCACCAGTGGCCCTGGGGTCTGGTCTCGGGGTCCATCCCTGCTGATAAGCATGCAGAGCAGAGATACGAGCAGGGATGTATTCTGGGGGGGGATGTGATGCCTCCGGGGTGCAACAGCCCATGGGATGCTCTTATTCTTCACCTGTGTCCATATTAAAGCCTTTCCCCCCACTTTGCCCTTCCCCAGGCCCCTGCCACCCCAATCCTTGCCACAACAACGGCGAGTGCCAGCTGGTTCCAAACCGGGGGGATGTCTTCACCGACTACATCTGCAAGTGCCCTGCGGGGTATGATGGGGTGCACTGCCAGAACAGTGAGTACAGCGAGGTGGGGGCCGCGGGAGGTTGCTCTGCTGCTAAGGGCTTGGGGACCCCCTGGGCAGCACCGGGGAAGCAACTGAGGGACGTTTGCAGCTGGGGCTGCATTGGACACTGGACTCTGTTGGGGGCTGTGGCCTGGTTTGGACCTTGCAGAGCAGAGGGAAGGACCATGGTGCAGGGTCATGGTGGTGTCTGAGCCTTGCTCTGTGTCTCCAGAGGGGACATGGTGCCTCGAGGGGACAAGGGGTGCCTCGAGGCTCAGCCTGCTCTGCGCAGGCTCCCAGCCCTGCTGTGGCTGCGTGTCCCGATGCACCCGTGTGGCTGCAGTCAGCAAGAGTGTGGCTTAGGTGGCTCTTTGGGTTAGAGCTTCAACCTGTGCAGGGATGCTGCCATGGTCCTTGCTCGGGGAATGCTTCTCCCTTCTTCCTGCTGCACTGGATGAGGTGTCTCACCCCTGAAACTGACTGTGGGCTCACCTCCTGAGCACTCCCACTATGTCTCCTAGACAAAAACGAGTGCTCCTCCCAGCCCTGCAAAAATGGAGGCACCTGCCTGGACCTGGACGGTGACTACACCTGCAAGTGTCCTTCTCCGTTCTTGGGGAAGACCTGCCATGTCCGTAAGTCCCTGACACCAACTGTACAGCAATCCTGTTCCTCCCTGTTCCCCACTGCCCTGTCCCACATCACCAGCGTGCCCAGGAGAGGTCCCATAGCTGGTTTAGGGGGTCTGGAGGACAGCCATGGGTGACTGTGTGCCAGCTGCCCTGGATGCCAGCAAGCCTGGTCCTGATGGAGGGAGCATCCCTGGGAAGATGCCGTCTCCTCTCTAGGGGTGCCCCAGAGCAGCCTTTTCCCCCCCAGGCTTCCATGCTGCGAGAGGGACTGATGGACTGTGATTTTGGCTGAAGGCTGAGGGGAGGGGGACACATGAGGGACAGGCAGGTCCTAGCGCTGGCCTCCATCTCCTGCCCTGTCCCCCAGACAAGAGGCAAATGATCCCCTGCTTTTGGTCGCTGGTCATTGTCTCTCTTTGGTGCTAATGTCCCCACTCTGTCCGCACTTCCCCAGGCTGTGCCGTTCTCCTGGGCATGGAAGGAGGAGCCATCTCCGATGCCCAGCTCTCTGCGTCCTCTGTCTACTATGGCTTCCTTGGCCTCCAGCGCTGGGGGCCAGAGCTTGCCCGCCTCAACAACCACGGCATCGTCAATGCTTGGACTTCCAGCAACTATGACAAGAGCCCCTGGATCCAGGTATCTGTGGCAGGACTGGGAGCACTGGTGTAGTGGGCAGCCCCAATAGCCACAACTGGTCTTGCTGGGCTGCTCTTGTGGGATTTCTCTGCTTCTGGTGGCAAAGACAGGGCTAAATTGCTGCAGCAAGGTGCCAACCAGGTGCATCTTGTGATGTGCCCAGAGAAGGCAAGGTCCCTGGTGGGGGAGATTGCAACCTGGGGTGGCAATCTGCCCTTCTCTGCCCATCCTTAGATGCAAGGCTGGAGGGATGGAGGACTTTCATCCCAAGGAAGTCACAGCACGCTGGGCAACCCCTTTCCTCCTTGTGATGCCCAACCTCCCAGCCAGGCTGGGTGGCGCTGGTGGGCGCAGGAGCTGTGCACCCCATCTCTCACGCTCTCCCCTCCACACCCAGGCCAACCTGCTGCGGAAGATGCGGCTGAGCGGGATCATCACACAAGGCGCTCGCCGGGTGGGCCAGTCTGAGTACGTCCGCGCCTACAAAGTCGCCTACAGCCTGGACGGGCGGGCGTTCACCTTCTACAAGGACGAGAAGCAGGATGCAGACAAGGTGGGCTGCGATGCTCAGCTGTGGTGACCGTGAGCTGTGTCCCAATCCGTCCCCATGTTTGGGAAAGTGCTTTTGACCTGGGTCAAAGCCACGTTGGGAACTGTCCTAGCAGCGAGACAGCACAGATGGTTCCAGCGCCGGGCAGTCCTCTTTGGCTCTGTTTAATTGACCCTAACAAGCATTACCAAAGAAGCAGCACTGGCTGACTTATTTAGGTCATTCAGATAACATTTTTATCGCTGACACGCTGTGGGAACTAGGCATGGTCTGGAAGCGCTAGTGAATGGCTTACACAGCTCAGTGCTGTGGGCGCCGAGCGTGAGCCCACAGTGTATCTCTCTCAGAGCAGGAATAGTCCCTGGATGCAGCACTCTCCTCTCTCATTTTTTTATGGAGTCTCCTGCTTGGTTTTTGGGCATCCAGGGAATGGCTGGGAATATCTGCCTTGCTTGGAAAAAAAGTTTCTCTTGTTTCAGCAGTGGTGGAAAAAATGCATGAAAACATGACCTGATTGTATTTAGTGTGTTAAAGAAGCAAACCACCTTTCTGTCACAATCTGGGGACCACTGCTGTCGCAGGTGGGATTTTATGCAGGAGGCTGTGGGAGGGCTGGGGCACTCAGCCCCGCTCGCTGTTGCAGGTTTTCCAGGGGAACGTGGACTATGGCACCATGCAGACCAACATGTTCAACCCTCCCATCACTGCCCAGTTCATCCGCATCTACCCCGTGATGTGCCGCCGCGCCTGCACGCTGCGCTTCGAACTTATCGGCTGCGAGATGAATGGTAAATGTTGGTGACTTTCCCCTCCCCGGGGACTGCAGGGCAGGGGGTGACATGGGACAGGGCAGGGGATTTGTCAGCGCTTGTTTTTCCTCACGCGGGCGGTGTGATGCCTGGAAATAACCCACAGGTGCTTTTGGGGAGCACAAGCTGTTAATGCCACCAGCTCATCCAGGCCCGAACTGCATTCTCATGCTGCAAACACCTCCCCAAGCTGGGGATTTTTTATTGTGCCTCCTCCCTGTCTGAGCTGTGAACCGGCTGCTTTTCCTGCCGGAGAGCTCGAAAAGCACCAGAGGATCAAAGTCTTCTGGGAAACGTGAGGGGTGATTAGCCTGAGTCCTTTCCCTGCGCCGCCCACATTCCTGCCCTGCAGCACATCCCTGGAAGCCGAGCGGGACCCCCATACCGGGGTGGGAGTGGGGCACCGTGGGGGCTTCGGTCGTGTCCTGCTGGGGCGTGGGTGCGGTGCCAGCTGTGCTTTTGGCTGGGGAGGTCTTTGCGTTTCTCTCTTCACCCGCGAAAGAATCCTGCTCTGCCTCCTGCCGGGGCTGTGCCGTGGGGATGTCCGTGCGTCCCTGCCGCAGGAGGCACTGTGAGCCAGGGAATGGCTGGGACATTAAAATCCTGGGAAAAGCTGCAGTTCTGTGCCTCTGCCAAGCCTTTCCCTGCCTGGCCCTGCCTGCTCCTCCAGGCAGCGGGGATGTGGGGACATTGGGATGGTGCCTGCCGGGGCTGCGGGGTTTTGCTTGCGACGGTGCCGTGGACTCTTTCCTTTTCACCGCCTGTATAAACCGTTGTGTTACAGTGTATTTCAACACGGCAGGTTGCTCGGAGCCTCTGGGCATGAAATCCCACCTGATCTCCGACCAGCAGATCACAGCCTCCAGCGTCTTCAAGACCTGGGGCATCGACGCCTTTACCTGGCACCCCCATTATGCTCGTCTGGACATGATGGGCAAAACCAATGCCTGGACGGCACTCCACAACGGCCAGTCCGAGTGGCTGCAGGTGGGTCTCGGTGCCTCCCTCTGGGACCTCATTTCTCCTCCCCAGTTCCTGCAGCCGTGCCTGGGGCCGCCTGCTGTGCTGGGGTGTCTGGAAGCAGAGTGGACACGGCGGGAGATGCTGGGCAGAGCCGCTGGGGCTGTGCGGCTGGAGCTTTGCCATGGGACACACAACCCGGCGGCTCTCTCTCTGAACTGGGATCACCAGGACAGGTCAGGATGGGGCCACAGCCACTGGTTTTATCAGTGATACTGGAGCTCTGGGTCAGAAACATCGGTGTCCATTGGGACAGGGTGGTGCCGTCTCCACAGACTTTCTTGTGGGGCGCACCGAGCCCGCAGCATCCCAGTTTTGATTCGCCCCTTTGGGAAGCGCCATCGCAGCCTGGGGTGACCATCCCATGACCCTCTGGCTGCCCAGAACATCGCGTTTCTGTTTTGTAGGAAAAAAATCAGGTTTGCTTTTCTCTTCTCAGCCTGGAATGGGAACAAATAGTTTTGAAATTTCCTTTTCAGTCTCCTTTCCTCCCCTGTTTTTATACTTCTCACATGATTTCATGACGTAATAGGACAAAGCAGTTCAGATATTTGTCCCGCTTTTTATTTGGGAAATGATTAAAAGCAGCTGCTTCACAGCCCTAAATAAACCAGCTTATCAAGACGTCTGTTGGTGGGGTCGGGATGACACGCTGAGTTGGGCTGTTGCACTGCAGGCCGCTCATTTGTGTACCGGTGTATAGATTTACATGTATATCACATATATACTCGTATACATATAGCTAGTAGTGCCCTTGACGAGCATAAAATAGGAACTAAATGAAGGAGATTTTCAGCTCATTTGCTGATTTACCCTGTAGCGTGCCAGCAGCAGTAGCGCAGTGTGGCAAAGAGAATAGAAACCATCTCACTTACAACCCAAATGTCAGACCGTGCTGAACTGCATATTTTCTCAGCCAGATGCATTTCCTCTGGGAATCCTTTAATTTTTTTTTTGAATTGAGGTTTTTTTGCCATCATTCCCACATTGACCTTTTCAGCAAAAAATGTTGTGGTGGCAGTGATGGAGAAGGGAGCGGAGATGGTGGGGTTTGCATCCTGCTTTGGGTTGCTTTGAGGGATGTTGCAAGTATTAAAGGGTCAAATATTTCACAGTCATGTTTTATTAGTTGCTCTGGCTTTGGGGCAGGGGTCAAGTGGTATTTTCTCCACTCTTGACCCTCTCATGTCCTGGTTGCCTTTGGGAGGAGCCTCAATGAGCCTTGTCTCTGTGCCAGATTGACCTCCGGGACCAGAAGAAGGTGACGGGCATCATCACACAAGGAGCCCGTGACTTTGGGCACATCCAGTATGTGGCAGCCTACAAAGTGGCCTACAGTGACAACGGCACGTCCTGGACCCTCTACCGGGATGGCCAGACAAACAGCACCAAGGTGCGTGTGGGGCAGAGTG
The DNA here is from genome assembly GCA_013399365.1 of Pampusana beccarii. Lineage (NCBI taxonomy): Eukaryota > Metazoa > Chordata > Aves > Columbiformes > Columbidae > Pampusana > Pampusana beccarii. Next base: position 273,925 of record VWYH01008196.1, on the reverse strand, counting down.
AAGTGGGCAGTGACTGCCCAGGGGTCGGGGATGCCACCATGAGGAGGGATGGGATGGGATGGGATGGGATGGGATGGGATGGGATGGGATGGGATGGGGGGTCCCAGCAGTGCTGATGCCCATCTTTCCCCCTCAGATCTTCCATGGTAACAGCGACAACTACTCACACAAGAAGAATGTGTTTGATGTGCCATTCTATGCCCGCTTCGTCCGCATCCTGCCCGTGGCCTGGCACAACCGCATCACCCTGCGCGTGGAGCTGCTGGGCTGTGACGAGTAGGCACCCAGGGAGGAAGGACGGGGCTGCTCTTCCTCACCACCCAGCCTGTGCCCCTGACCGTCCCTGCCTGTTCCTGCTCCCAGCTCACACCCTCCTCTCCATGTCCCCAAACGCGAGACGGGGGCTGGGAGGGCTCCCCTGCCCCACGTTGGCACTGGGGCCGCAACACTGCACTTTATGGGGCCCTTGCAGGTGGGACATGGGGACGGCTCCTGCCCTTTTGCCCCACTGGCCAGGGGTGAGACCTCCTCCTGCAACCAGGGCTTGGCTGGGGGACCCTCTTCTGCAACTGGGGCTTTCTTGGGGGACCTCATCCTGCAAACGGGGCTTTGCTGGGGGATCACATCCTGCAAACAGGGCTTGGATACATCCTCCTAGCTCAGCCTGGAGACAAATTTTCTCCCTCTTTTTGCTTCCGCTTCCAGCAGAGCGGCTGCAGCCAGCAGCAGTCCCCTGCCTGCACTGGGGCTCGGGGCTCAGCAGTTTTGGGGGGCTTTAGGCAGGTACCCTGGGCTCACAGCCTCTGCTGTTCCTCCTGCTCCCTGCATGACTGCAAGCAGGGGCTGAGAAAAACTTATTTGGCTGTTGTCCTCTGCCCATTTTGCCAGGTCTCCTTGCCTGTGGTGTCAGCACCGCATAGTGTGAGGGGAGTGATGAGACAGCTCCTGTCAAGAGGCACCGGGTCCCCATTGCTGGCAGCTCTGCCCCCTGGGTGCCCCGGCTGGTGTTTTGGCTGGTGCTGCCCATTCCCTTTCTCAGGGTACCGGCTCTAGCATCCTCTAAGTCTCAGCCTTGTTGCCTTCCCCACCTTCCTGCAATTTGGGGTGCCTGGAGGTCCCTTGTCCCCAGAGCCAAGCGGTCACCAGAGGGGCTGCAATCTGGTAGGTGGGGGGAGGTGGTTTGTATCCACAAGAATGCAGAGAAAAGCTGGGAAAGGTGGTGGTTAAACCACCCACATGCAGTGGGCAGCGAGCTGTGCCATGACCCTTTTTGTAACCTGATTTTTTCCCTTTCCATGGGGTGGAGGGGAGCCTCTTGCAATGCTCAAGCCCTCGGGATTAGCAGTAGGAGATGAGTGAGACCCGGCACCAGCAAGCGCGAGTGTGGGCAGGGTGTCTGATGCTTCCCTGCTTGCTGGGATGTGAAGTGGCCGTGGGGCCAGGCTGGTGGCAGGTTCACTTTGGCAAGCACCGAGGGAGCCTGGGTGGGACAGTGGGGGCAGCGGTGGCCCCGCTCCGGGGTGTCTCTGACAGTATTAAAACCAGCTGAAATTTTGGGGCTGTCTGCTTGGCTGCTCTGTGCCTCCCCAAGAGCCACTTCCCAAAGCCCAGCAGGTCCTGCGAGACCCCAGGATCTGCTCTGAGCCCCCAAGCTCTGATGCTGACCCTGCAGCTCCTGTTCACAGACCCTCCTATGTCCTTTCCCTGCCCAAAATACGGGGTACCAGGGCTTTGCACCCCATTGCAGCTGCCAGAACCTGTGCTTGCAGCTGGCCAAGCTCAGCAGGATGGGACTCGGGGAGGGGAAGCTGCTGTTGGTAACCCACACCCTACGTGTCCTACTTTGGCTTTGATCTGAAGCAAATCCCCCAGTTCTTACACCCCAGCACACTCCTGGGGCAGCAGGAGCTGCCTGTGGGATGTGGGCTCCTGCCTGGCCCTGGGCACCAAAGGGGATGGGGGTGCTGCTTGCAGAGACCGGGCTGGATTCGTTGTGGCTGTGGCTGCTTGGTGACAAATAGCAGCCACAGCTCGACATGGGGACAGGGGGGACTGTCAGCTCCATTCACCTCCAGATGTGCCACCCTTATCGCTGGGAAGCTGGAGCAGAGATAAGAGCAGCTTGCTCCAAGTCCAGCCAAGACAGCTCTGAGCTGAGGCCACAGCAGAGGCTCCATGGGGAGGGTGACAGGAGCAGATGCCGCATGTCAGAGCGGGGGACACATCCTCAGCGCCCTTTGCCACCCCCAAGCAAGCCCCCACTGATGGATGCTGCGCCCCTTCCCAGCTCTGTGGCATTTCCTTCCTCTTTCCAAGCCCCAGGACGTGGGGTTTGGTGAGAGCCAGGGCACCCTTCTCCCCATGCACAGCCCCTCATGGCTTGTCCCTGTCCCTCGGATGCTCTTCCCGGACACGGCTGGCTTGCTGGGCCAGCAGGAAGGCAGGGAGGGCCGGCACGCTGCGGCAACCCGCTGCCTGCTGACTCTGCTGCCGGTGCTGCCCGTGAGCGGTTCCTCAGGAAGCAGCCGTCGGGGAGAGCATCCTCTTACCTCCACCCGGAAGGCTCGGCATAGATCACAATCTCCTCCATCCCACCGGGAACAGGGGTTTTCCTTCTCACTTTGAGTCTTCGGCAACAGGTTCTTGCTGGAATTGTCCTGTGCAAGCAGCATTTCAGTGAGAAATCTCTCTGGTGGCGCCACGGCAGAGCTGTCAGCCACTGGGTTGGAGGTAGGGAAGACATGGATGACATTTTTATGGCTCCCCTTCAATCAAAAAGCTGAGCCAGCTCTAAACATGTGCCCTAAACACGTGTTCCTGTGTCAGAGATACCCTGACCCTGTGCAGTCTCGCTCAGCCTGAAACCTGTGGTCCCACCCAGGGTCCCCCTCGGGGAGCAGAAAACAAATCTGGGATCATCCCTGAAGCTCCAAAAATAGGGTGAGAGGTGGGAGGGAAGGGGTGTCCTCCTTCGTCAGGGGGCTGCTGGTGGCCAGATCCTTCCCCATGCCGCCTGCTCCCCAGGCGGAGGTGGAGAACATTGGCTGCCACATCCAGACAAGAGCCGTGGCTGAACATGAGCCATAAGCTATTGCTGAAAAGAGATGCACAAAATCATCCCTCTCCCTTCCCTGCCGCCACTCCTCTCCTCAGGCGGGCAGAGGATGGTTCCTGGCAGCACTGCGGTGCAGGCAGCACAGGCTGCATGAGGCACCATGTGGCTTGTTCCTCAGCTCTGAAACAATGGGGTGGCCATGCCAAGGAGCAGTGTGTCCCGATGGGGCTGTCTGTCTATCCGCTCAGCTGAGGGTGTGGAGGGGACCATCCTGATTGCCGGCTGACTGAGATATGGACAACCTGGGCAAGCAAATGCATCCCGCTGGCTGGGATGTAGCCGGGATGTAGCCGGGATGTAGCCAGGACAGCATCCCACCACCTTCTCTGGCCGTCGGGCAGGGCTGGGGCCACCGGGGGCCCTTGGGCAGGATGCAGGTAGTACAGCGGCCCTGCGCCACTGTGCTGGGACATATAATTACCCCTCCATTGTGGGTTGTGGAACAGCCTGCTCCAGGAAGGCAAGCAGGCAGCGTGCCCGGCCGTCACGCTCCTGTGTCCCTGGGCAGCTCAGCCCCAGTGTCCCTTCTTGGGGACGTCTGGCAGGCCCTGATGGGTGGCTGTGCAGGGAGAAGGACAGCAAGGAAGAGCAGTGCCTCTAGATCCTGGATCCCGCAGACATCCCAGTCGGGGCTTACTGCAGGGGACGGGAGCTGCTGGGCTGGCGCTGCCTGCAGATAACGCCGTTTCCGTGCCGGCTGCTCCCTATCAGCATGGTGGCGGCAGGCGGACATGATCGGACCCCAAATGCGCCGTGCCGGGGGGCTGTCAGGAAGGGGTCCCAGCCCCCTTCACCCCGCACCCAGCCCCGGGGCGGTTTATTTTTGCATGAGTTGTTTTCTTTCCGGCTTGACGCCGTCCTGCACAGCGGCGAGACCAGGACCGGGGCCCCTGCGCCTCATTTCCTTGCAATAAAACAACAAAGTGGGGGGTGAAGTGGCATGTTGGGCCGGGGCAGTGGGTCGCCGGGTCAGGACACACGCCGCTCCGCAGTTCCTCCGTGTGCTTGGCCGCTTCGGCCACCCCTGGACCGGCATCCCCGGCTGTGCTACCACCACGCTGCCCTTCCCGAGGGCCAGATCTGGGGCTCTCAGAGCTGCAGCTGCATGTCTGTGTGCCAACGTGAGCTGGGATGAAGGGTATCACCCCACACTAGGGATGGTGCCCCAGTGGATGGGTACAACAAGGCACCCCAAAGCTTTTGCACCAGTTTCTGTGCCTCTGCTTTGCCCCCATTGACAAGCGGATCCTGAAGAGGCTTGAACCCCGTGGCTCAGCTGCCTCCCCCAGACCTCAGAGCAGGTGCTGCATGCACATTGCAGGCACAGATCACCCCCTGCCACAGCCCACCCTCCCCAACCCACTTATGCCCACGGTGCTCCTGCCAAGTGTGTGCTCAGCACTACGATCTCCTGGGGACCATGGCCAGGCCCCCCTGGTGGGATGTGAGACAAGGGCTCTTCTCCCCGCTATGATGGCATCATAGGATCCCCCCAACCCTGATCGGGCACCCCACTCCCTGCCACTCTCCCCTCCAAGCCGGGGGCAGTGCTGGCAGCTGGCACATCACCGATGAGGCGGGCAGCGTGCATGCAGCATGCGGGAGCCCAGCGAGGCTGTCGCCTGGGCACGGTGGGCAGGCGGGGGGGCCAGGGGCACCCACCCCAGCTCCGGGCTGCGAGCAGGGGGTTGGGAAAGGCGTGTGTTTCCCTTTAAGAGGCAGGCCCTGGAGCTGCTTCCTCTCAGCGGTGCAAGAGCCCTAAACACAGTGCATCTGCCTGCAGCCTGCCCGCAGCCTGCCTGCAACCAGCGTGAGTAAGGCTTGGCCTCGGGGCTGGGGAGGGCTGGCAGCCGAGGGGGGTGGGCGCCCTGCTCGCCGTGGCGGGCAGGCAGGGCTGGCATCGCCGTGGAGGGCGCCGGGGAAGGTGCTGGGCACCGCTGCGGTGGGTGCTGCGGCGCGGTGCCCGCGGGCACTGCAGCGGAGGGCGCCCGGCCCCCCGGCACGTCAGCGGAACGCTGTGCCCTGCGGGGTGGAGAGGGCCTGGGGACAGCGGGGCCGGGGCTGGTGTCCCCGCACCGAGGTGCGAAGCTGCCGGTACCTCGAGCCCGCCCTGCCTGCGCGTGGGCAGCACGTGGCAGCCTGCCTGCCGGGCTCCCTGCCTGCAGCGCCGCTGCTGCCGGGCTCCTGGGGCTGTGCCGCCCAAACGGGTGCACCCTGCGCCTCCGGGACCGGCTCTGCACACCTCGGCGTGGTGGCGAGCGTGGGCTGCACCCTGTGGGGAGGTGAGAGGTGGCACTGGTGGCGTGAAGGTACGGATGGCATGGAGGAGTGCCCAGGAACGAGCCACCCACCGTGAGAGCAGCCAGTTGCATGCCCTGCTCCCTGGTGACCACCGCTGCCCCCATGCCGGTCCCTGCTGGGGGCGAGCACCCTCTGTCCTGTAGCTTCTTGGCCCAGGGCACCTTTACAGGCACTTGTAAACCTTTTCTAGGCAGGGGGCACAGATGTCAATCCGTCCCAGGCTTGGCGGGGCTGGAGGCTGGCCAGGTGCCGGGCCCCCTCTGCCGGCTTTGGGAAAGCTCGCAAGCCGGCAAATGCTGCTGCGAGTTGCCTGGGTGAGCCCCATGCAGAGCACCTTGGGCGCCCAGGGCACGCAGAGCCGAGAGCAGCACAGGTCTCCAGTGCTGCGGAGGAGCCAGGCTTCCCCCCACGCAGGGGACGTGGTTTGGGAGCGGTACGTGTTGCATGGAGTTAATGCTGGCTATGTGCAAAGTGTCAGCTCCAGGTCGGAGCTGGGGGTCACTGGTCAGGCCACCAGGATAGGTGCCACCAGGCTTCATCCAGCGCTGGAACAGCGGAGGCAGCCCCGAGCTCTCTCCTCCCCTCCTTGGCTGGGCTACACGCTCGGCTGCCTCTGTAAACTGAGCTTGCAGCTTACTTCTCTCCCCCTTGCATCCCCTACGTGATGTTTTCCCAGTGCTCCCTGTCCACAGGATGCCCTGGGATCCTGTTTCTCCTGGCTGTCCCATCCATGGCTTGGTCTGAGCTCCCCGCTCCTGGCTGGGCACTCCGCAAGCCCCAAGGGGCAGCAGGGGCGAATGCAATGGTGTGCAGCATGACCCAGGTGGGAGGAAAAGGATGGAGGGTACTGAGAGCCTGGGTTGTGGGGCAGGTCTAGGGACACAGCTCAGGCTGCCTGTGCTCCCCTCTGCAGGCAGGTGAGCTGCTCTGCCAGCTATTCCCGCCCCTCCCCTTGCATCCCTGCGATGGGGTTTGCCTGCTGCCCTGTGCCAGGCAGTGCTGTGGCCCTCCTGGTTATTTTGGGTAGTCACTGCAGCCCTTTTCCCTTTGGCAGCCCAGGCTCAGGGTTCAGCCTCACTCCCCAGCCATGCTGCTGCTCCCACTGCTCCTGGAGGCCACCCTGCTGCCACTGGCCACCGGCTCCCACCACCCTTTCTACAACGGCTTCTACTACAACCACGTCATGAATGACAAGGGCAACGGGCAGGAGAAAGGTATATAGGGGATTAGCAGGGCTGGCAGAAAGTGGGGGCTGGCAGGTTGGTGCAAGGGGTTGAAGTCATCCCCCTCTGCCTCTAGGGCTGGGACCCATCTCTTGAGGGGGATGTGAAGCCCAGAGGAACAGGCGGGGGTGCTCCAGGGATGCTTGGGGGATGCTCATGGGATGCTCAGGCAGAGGAACAGGTGGCTGGAAGGAGAGAGGAGAGCGGCTGCAGTGAGATATGGGGACCCGACCCACATTTCACACTTTACCTCCCTGTCCCCAGTGGTTTACTTCAATGGGGCCAGGCTGTGGGTGGAGACCCCCAAAGACCCCGTCTACAGCACCAATGGTGCCAATGTCACCCTGCCCTGCCATTACCATTTCGAGCCCGACGTGGAGGCCAAGCGCAAGATCCGCATCAAATGGTCCAAGCTGCGAGACGACTACACCAAGGAGAAGGATGTGCTGGTGGCCATCGGCAAGACTTCCGTGGCCTTCGGGGATTTCCGTGGCCGCGCTCAACTCCATCAGGCTGGCCGCCGTGAGGCCTCGCTGGTCATCAGTGACGTGCGCCTGCAGGATGATGGCAAATACCGCTGCGAGGTCATCGATGGGCTAGAGGATGAGAGCGACGTGGTGGACCTCCGGCTGCAAGGTGGGGGCATGGCGGGGACCTTATCACCCCCTGTGCCAAGTCAGTGAGCCTGACCTTCCCAGGGCACCCCTATTTGGGGAGGTAGCTAGGCAGGGGGATTGGGAAGCCCAGTGGGGGGCAGAAAGGGACTGGGATGCTCAGTGCAGTGGGATGATGGCTTGGGGCTGTCTGACTGTGGTGTCTCAACACCAAGCGAGCCCAGAGTGCTCTGCCCAGCTGGGATGCTGGAGATGCTACTGTGGGCGTCATAACTGGGGGTGACCCTGTGGCCACAGTTTTTCCTGCCTCTGCCCACCCATCTTCCTACTGTGCTGCATCATGCGCAGCCGCCCCCTTGTCTCCCAGCTCTGGGAGTCCCCATGCATCTTGTGATGAACCTTGGAGATTGGTTCAACCGCTCTTGCTCACTCGCCACGAGGAACCTGACTCAGCCCTGGGTCTACTGCCAAGCTCAGAGCTGGGGAAACGTCTTCCTTGCTGTGTCCTTGCCCACCCACTGAGCCCCCAGGCCCTCCCTCTGGTGGTGACTTGTCCCCACCCGTCCCTGTGACCGTGGTCCATGGTGGTGGTGCACATGCTCCTGTGGTCCATCCATCCCTGTGAAAGTGGTCCACCCATCCTCATGTTGGTGGTCTATGTGTCTCTGGGGTCGTGGCCCACATACCTGTGTGATGCTGAAGCCTGTGCATCTCCATGACAATGGTCCTTCCATCCCACAAGGATGGTCCGTGTCTCACTGGGATCACTGTCTGTGTGTCCCCAGGACTGTGGTCCATACCACCCCGTGGTGGCAGTCCCTGCATCCCCATTATCATAGTCGGCGCATCCCTGCGTGTGCTGGTGCTGTCACCATGAGGGTGGCCCGTGTGTCCCCAGGACTGAGCCGCTGTGTTCCTGTGCCACCAGATGTCGCTGACAACTCACTGCTGGTGGCTGCATGCCCAGAGCAGCCCTATCCCCGCACACCTGAGCCGGGGTTTGTGCCACCCTGGGGTGGTCCCTGTTGCAGAGCCTGGATTTGGGATGGGTTGGGGAACCCTGCGGCTCCTGCCGGGCTGGACGGGGTGGGTGGGCTGCCTGGCTGAGTGCCCCATCTGCCCCCAGGCATCGTGTTCCCCTACCAGCCTCCCCGCGGCCAGTACAGGCTCAACTTCCACGAAGCCGAGCAAGTGTGCCAGGAGCAAGGTGCCATCCTCGCCAGCTTCAACCAGCTCTTCCAGGCCTGGAATGAGGGGCTGGACTGGTGCAACGCAGGCTGGTTGTCTGACGGCACCGTGCAGTATCCCATCCGCCTGCCCCGCAAGCCCTGTGGTGGACTGCACCTCGCCCCGGGCATCCGCAGCTACGGCCCACGCCACCGGCACCTGCACCACTTTGATGCCTTCTGCTTCTCCTCTGGGCTACGAGGTGGGTGCTGGGCCAGGAGCTGGGGGTTGGGATCCTGTGGAAGATGCTGTGCCCAATCGGTGGCACCCATGTCCTCCCTCCTGCTTGGATGAGGATGCTCTAGGCAGGGGTGCTCCAGGCAGGGATGCTCTGGATGATGCTCAGCACTGATGCTCCCCCCTCATACTCCTCCCTCCTAGGAGAAGTGTTCTACCTGAACCACCCAGCTGGGATGACGCTGGAGGAGGCCAAGCAGAGCTGCCAGGACGCGGGGGCTGAGATTGCCCGGGTGGGACACCTCTACTCTGCCTGGAAGTTCCTGGGGCTGGACCGCTGCGATGCTGGCTGGCTGGCGGACGGCAGCGTCCGCTACCCCATCGCCAAACCCCGGGCCAACTGCGGCCCTGCAGAACCCGGCGTCCGCAGCTTCGGCTTCCCCAGCAAGGGCAGGTTTGGGGTCTTCTGCTACAAGGAGAGATAAGGAGCCACGAAGGCTTCTTCTTGGCCGGAGGATGTTTCCAGCCTGATGGTGCCCGATGTTGGGTGTTTCCCAGGGCTGTTTTGGGGGTGACTGGGGGGAGGTGGGGCAGGGGGGAGGCTTCTTTTTCTTTTATTTTGTTTTCTTCCTTTATATTTTCTATATCTAGGGCAGTGTGGGACTGTCCCTGACATGGGGTGTGTGTGAGGACAAGCCCCATGGGCTGCTGCCACCCCACTTGGCCCCTGCCACCCCATGGGTGGTGGCCCTTTCCCACGGTGGCAGCATGTCACAGACACCCACCTGCCCTTTCAGGCTGGTCCTGCCCCTGAGCTTGTGGGGTGGGAGCGAGGTGAGGCTGGATTTGACCAGAGGCCGAGAAAAGGGGCTTCTCTTTTGTCCCGGCTCCTCTTCCAGCCGCATCCCCATCCCGCTGACGGATGCCGTTGTGCCTGTCCCCACAGGAGCGCCAGTGCCTTATCTCCATGCGCTCCTCACCTGGACGCCACTTGAACTCTGGTGCCTTCTTCTTTGAGTGTTTGGTTTTGAAAAGATGTATTTTCCTGGACCTCTTCTAATAAACCAGTGGAGAAAGCCCTGGAATGATGTGGCTGTGTCCCCATCTCTGTCCCAGCACAAGAGAGGGGGCTGCTAGAGGGAAAGGATTTGGGGATTCCTGGCTGGACACCTGGGACTGTCTCATCCTTGGCTGAGCTTCATCTCGTTGCTCCCGGCTCAGCCCTGTGTCAACTGTGAGCTTCTCAAGAGATGTCATTAATGTGTGTTAATTAAGCCTCCAGGTGTCAGGACTGGAAGCTAGATGGTGAAGCATTTCCTGCTGGCAATGGGTTTTTGGTGGGTTTTAGGCATGTGGGTTGCGATGTTCACCCTGGGGCAAGAGGTGAACAGCGGGGAAATGTCCTACCCCGGAGTCCAGCTTCAGCTGGGGCTTGGGAATCGGAGAATCATAGAATAGTTTGAGTTAGAAGAGGCCTTTAAAGGTCTTCTCATCCCCACACCTCCGTTGTCCCTGAGGCTGCACCCTTGGGTGCTGGCTGGGGCTGAGCCATTCCCATGTAGCTGATAGACCCTCTTTGGGCTCCTCTTCTCTCCCCTTTGCCTTGCCATGGGAGACCCCCCACCCCATCCCATGCAGACACCTCCTTCCCCCCCAAAAAAAAACGCCACTGAAAACTGCCCATTCCGATTTCACTCTCTTTATTATTTATCATTCTTTCAAAATAGGATATGTTCAAAAATATAAATAGGTGCAGGGAACGCTGGTGCCCCGCACGGTCCCCTGGAAAGAGCACGTTGTCCCGGGACGGGTGCTGCGGTGTGGGAGGGGGCGGTGGGGAAGCAGAGAGGGGCAGCAGCCCCAGCGCCCGGGTCCTGGGCCTCAGCATCCCCTCGGCTCCCTCCTCCCTCAGCTCCTTCCACCGCAGCCCCCCGGCCCTCCCCGCCCGCCCCGACACGCTGCAGCAGTAGGAGGATTCTGGAAAAAAATAAAATAAAACCCCAAAAGGTGCTGTTCACCCCGGAGATTAAATAACAGAAATAATTACATTGTTCGTGAATAAAATCAGGAAAAAATAATCATCTTTATTATTTAACTTAACCCCCTGCCCTCTGCAAACCCACCCCCCTCCCTGTCCCCAAAGGCACGAAGATAATTGGAACCGGACGGTTAGTAAAAATGCTGAGATCTAATTTGCTTTGCTTTGGTGCTTGGAAAAAAACATTAATTTTTTTTTTTTTATATATATATACACAAAGGTGGGTTTGTCTTTAATATATTTTTTTTTTCCTTATATGACAAAAAAGCAACAAGAAGAAGAAGAAATCGACTCTGTTAATATAACTGTTCTGTTAAAAATCTCTCTTTCTCTCTCGCTTTCCCCCTCGGTCTCTCGTCCCGCTCTAATGGGTGGGTCTGTGCACGGCTCTGCCGCTGAGTCTCGACCGGCTCCTGGGGCTCCTCTTGTATAGCCTGCGCTGGTAGTTGGAGGCTGCAGAAGAAGGAGGAGAAGAAAAGGCACCTTGTTAGCAGGAGCTGGGACAGAGACGCTGCTTGTCCTGTGCTGGCCGCCCTAGCTTCTGGCTCCATGGAAAAACACGGGCAGCTGCAGGCAGCGCTGCCCGACGGGCAGCTGTGTGTGCCATGGCGCCAGCCTGTTTGCTCACACACAATCGGCCCTTCTCTCGCCCCTGCAGCTGGGGTTTGCTTCACCCAGGGGTGAAGGTGCCTCCTGGGAACCTGGGCAGGCGCATCCTCGCTGCAGATGCTCATCCCATCCCCTCCCTGTGCCTGGCTCCACTATTGGGGTGGGCATGGGGACCGTGTCCCTGCCTCCCCTGCTGCCCTGACAGTCCCTCCCCAATTCCCTGGGACAGGGATGGAAGTATCCTTCGTTAGTGGGACGTGCCCAGGGCACAGGAGGGGAAACAGCCCTGTCTGGCAGGCAGGGACGAAGTTTCTGCCTGATCTTTGCTGCTGGTTTCCCTTGAAGCTGGCACCGCTCCGGTGTGATAACTGTAGGAGGGTTTTGATGGAAGATGCAAAAGCTGTTTGGGAACAGCCTAAATGTCTTGTTCTAATCACTGACGGTCTGTGCTGGGAGCACTGCAGCTCTCAGGGTCTGCAGCAGAGCCAAGGGAGTCAGCAGCTTAATCCGCACCCCACAGACACTTCCTCCATCCCTCCTCCTTCCACCTCCTCCCCGGGGTGGAGGTTTGTCCCTTAAGGCCATATCAATTTTCCCTGGCTGGGGGACTGTTGCTTTAGCTGGAATTGCCCAGCTGGACCAGAACCTGGCAAGGAGGCCACTGGACAGATGTGATTTGGCTGAGGCTGATTAAATTATTGGGCGAGTAGGATGGGACGGGGGTGTAGGCAGGCCTGGGAGTGGGCTGGGACATCAGTGGGAGAGGGCTGGCTGCCATCAGCTGGAGGTTTGGCAGGAGAAGGGTCAGGAGCCCAGCCCTGTCCCTTGGCTCAGCTCTGCCTCGGGGCTTCTGCCTGCTCCCAGGACAGGGGGATGCTGGGGAAGGCTTGGAGGGAACCACAGCTCCCCCCTCCTATTCTCTCTGCCAATGCAGGTTGTGCCAACATTCACCCTTTCAGAAGTTATTCCTTTTTCTCTCTTTAAGTAGCCTGGGCCCTTGGTAAGCTCCTTGTTGCCCTTTCCCAGCTCTGGAGCTGCCCCTACACTCCTTAGGTGGAGGAGCATCCAGGGCAGAAATTGCCCAGGCTGTCCCTCCAGCCAGGCTCTGTGGTCCACACCTGCCCAGAAGATGCCAGCTCCCATGGCCCCATCACGGGGGAGCTTTCAACAAGTCAAGGGGACCATGATGTCCCCTTCTACCTGGCTCAGATCTAACCCGCACCCTAAGGTGATGCCCCACTCGTTCCCTGCTCCTTCTCTCAGCTGCAGGGATGGATCAGCCCTGTCCCGAAGAGGACGAGACGTACGGTTTATGCAGGATATCCGCGGATCCTCCCACTGCCCATTGGGCTGGCACCGGATCGTGGGCACGTGGCGCTGGATGTAGCCTTGGTTGCACTGGTACCGCACCAGGGAGTTTATTTCGTAGCGGTCCTTCTTCCGACCGAAGGTCCTGGCGTTCTCCACGGCAGGAGGGTCCCCACAGGCCACTGCAGCAGATGAGCAGAGACATGGAGAGGTGAGGAGTCCTACCTGGCTGAGCAGGCAGCTCACACCCGGGCAGCTCCTGCCTGTCTGGTGCAGACCGGGCACTTACAGCCTCATCACTTCTCCCACACCCTGTCCTGTGGGGTCTCTAAGTGCTGGAGGGAGAGACTGATGGACTTGAAAGGCCATTTCTGGGGTAGAAAGAGGCAGCTGTGTCCAGAGCCATCCTTGCCTAGCCCTGAGATGCCGAGAGAGCGATGCCCTCCCCTGTTATTCTCCCATTGGAATGACATCTGTGATCTAGAAGATATCTGGGTGCCATTTGGGCAGGTTCCACCACCTGAGCTTGCCAGACTTTTTTGCTACATGCACAGAAGGCTCATTTCCTTTGCTTGGGGAAAAAAAAATTAAAACAATATAAAAAAGGGATAGTTGATTTGAAAGTTCATAAAACCTTAAATCCCTTCGAGATTGCCTCTGCCCACAAAATTTAGTTGGGGGGGAAGATATGGAAATTCTGTGATGGGCTTTAATATTAAGCAGTGATCTTCCTCAGGGCTCTGTTCGTACCTCCCAGGGAGACAGCGAGAGCCAGGCATTGCCACAGCCGCTGGCATCTGCGGGAGGGCACGGAGCGGGTGTGTGGCAGTGGCAGCTCTGCTTGGGGACATGATACCCTGGCCCTGGCTCCAGCCCCACAGCCACTGTCCAAGCCCCCCATCCTTGCCGGCGGGGTACAGGGTGCTGACCTGTTCCTTTCTTGCAGGTGAAAGGGAGGTGATAGTTGCAGGGGACGTCGTTCCATTCGCCTTGCTCGTGCCAGATCATCACAACGCAGTCCTCGCCCGCCGAGAAGAAGTTATCGGGTTGGTTGGGCCGCCAGTTCTCAAATTGCTGCCGAAAGAGAAAAGCTCTTTGCCTAAGGGTGAGCCCTTCCCTCTCCTACTCCTTCCTTCATCCCTGCTGCTGCTTCCTCCTCCATGCATCTCACCAGCGGAGACCACAGGGTGCCACCACTGCTACTAGAGCAGTTGGTTATTTCTGTCACAATAGTGCCCAGGAGCTCAGCTGACCAGCTTCATCAGAGGCTTAGAAAAAACAGGAGCCCTACAAAGCGTAGGGCTGCCTACAGTCATCTCCCAACCCGAGCACTCAGCACATAACTCGTGGGACTCTTCCCACCCAAGAGGAACCTCTTCCCTCCCACCGAAAGCTAATGGTTTCCCATGCCATGGGCTGCAGGCTCACCAGAGAGTGCCCGTCGGACCAGCGAAAGTCATTCTCCACGGCCCTGTCGCTGAGGCCGATCCACTGATAGTCTTGTGCGTGGCCTGGAAGAGCCGGAGACAGAGAGAAGAGTGGGTCATGCTTCTCCTACACCTTGTTGGAAGCATTTCTTTGCCATCTCAGCTGACTCCGGACCTGCAGCCTCTGGGTCATTCGGCTCCTTCCCAGCCCATGATCTCCTTTTTCCCCCACATCATGCTTGTCCATCTCCGTCCCCGCTCAGCATGTCATGGGCATGGGTCCACTCACATTGGCATGGGTCACCACGCTTGTTGCATCAAGTGAACATCTTGTGAACAAGCCCCATCAGCTATGTGGTAGAAGTGAAGATCTGTCCTAGCTGAGAAAGGCTTCTGTCTCATGGGTGGACAGTTCTTTCTCTCCCACACAAGGGTGAGGCCTCCTTAAGAAATATCTGAGCACCAGTGGGGGAAATTACGTTTTTTACGTCATTTTGGATAAATCTGCCCATAGACTCAGCGTGCATCAGACGGACCCCTGCCCGGTCTCAGGCTGCCCTCAGAACTCACTGTTCACGAACTGTTGCTCCTCTGGGGTGATGATACTGCTCAGGTGGGCTTGATATTGTCGGCACTTGTTCTCTGCATCCATCCAAGTCTCCCTGTCTTCAAAGTGCCTGTAGCAGTGGCCCTGGAACTTGGTCCAGCCTTCCTCACAGTTTTGCAGGTCTGAAACACACAAAGGAGGGATGAAAAGGAGTTGGTGCAAGGGTCTGGAAGCCTTCTAACTCACCTCTTAGCGTCTCATTCTCTTGTGATATGGGACAACACGTGGTCACTTCCACTAAAAAGGAAACCCTGACACTGTTGCCTGTGGGAAATCCTAGGGAAAATAATCAGAAGCCATCCAAGACATGAACAGAGAGAGGAGACTGTGTTGAAGACCCGGTGTTTGCAGTAACGTGACCAACGGTACTAGAAAACTCGAATGATACAAACTTATTCCTAAGCAATTCAATACCCATGTCATGTTCCTGGACTCTGTTTTTGAGGAACTGACCAAGCAAGAACCCCTCTATCCTCACTTCTGCTGGCCTGAAGAGTTTTATTACTTTGGAAACTCAAAAATCTGAATCCAGATGCTCAGAATCAACATGTATATGTTGAAAATGAAAGAGGGGAGGAGAGCCCAGATTTGGGTGGATGCATCACTTAGTGTGGTTATAGGGCTCTGGAGGATAAGCAAGCCTACTGAGATGGGAGAAAAGAGATGGAGGCAGGAACTTACCATGGTGGAGAGACAAAATGAAATCTCAAGGAAAAAGCCTGAAAGCTTTGAGAAAAGTACAAAAATTTCTCAACTTTTCAGAACATCTTTTGCTACTTAAGAAACACTGATGAGGTGAACCCATTAATTAAAAAAAAAAAAAAATCTGCAGATGAGGAAGAGCAGATGTGATTGGAGAAACCACCAGAAAAGACCTTCAGCAGCTCCCATGCAATGCAACATGAAACATCTGCACCATGATCGAAGAAAACAGAAAATGAAATGTCTTTAATCTCAGCCTTCCAGATGCCCAATCTAGCATTGTTTCTCAGCCATTTGCTGTTCTTGGGGTGGTGTGGTTTCATGAGCCCTCATGCCTCTCTCTCTTTCCAGTAAGGTTTTCTGTACTCAGTTTCTTTCTTCTGTTGTTAAACTTGGTAGGTCAAAGCACTTGTCACCTTCAACCATAATAATTTATCCTAATCCACCCTTCTGGTGTTCTTCCAGCTGGAGATTGCAGATGCTTCAGAAATGTTGGAAGGGTTGGTAGTTGAAGCATTCAAAACATTTTCTGTCTCCTTCAACAGATCAAATTGATTATCTGGAAGTAGCTGAAGCTCTAAGGATTCTTGGTCTTCACAAGCAGATGAGCAAAGAACACACTCTGTCTTTTGAGATTTAAGACTTTTTTTCCAGCAGCTTGAATGCCACTTGTTGTTGTCACAGCCTGAGGATGGGACAGCACATGGTACAGAACTTCAGCAGGACATCTCCTAGGAGAAAGGCCACTCTTTCCTACACAGCTGTTACTTACGGGGAAATATGACAAAAATCATCTTGGAAAAGAGTGATGAAAATCTTGTTCCCTGGTAGGGACACTGTTGTGGTGATGAGAAGGACTGGCAGTGTGCACAGACTGTAGAGCTCACCTGTTGTGTTTGGAGACCAACAGAGAGGATGGTCAGCCTCATTTGGGGCACTGCCTTCCTCTTGCATCTCCCAGGCTATGACCCCCCTGAGCCCGTAAATCAGAGAAGAGAGGAAATCAAACCTGGCTTGGGCCAAACAAGGCTGTAAACAGCCACAGGGTAGGAAGTCTCTTGTTGGACTACAGGGATCTTCAACAACAGGTAGCAGGGATAGGTGAATCAGGGGCTGATTAGGTTGCATCAGGAAAGTGATGTTAAGACAGCACAATTCTTGCCCAGACAGTCCAATGATCTTGAGCCACCTTCTTGTAACCTACTCCATATATTCATATTTGGAAGCAGAAGGAGAGATGCAAATAAAGGAGATGAGAAAATGCTGTATATATTATCGTTACTCATGCCAAGGTGAAGAAGACACTGGAACCTTATTCATCTTTTGTTTGAGCAAGGAGAGCTTTCCCTCAGCTAAGCTGATAAAAGTTTAGACTTGTATCAGCTTTAAAAAAACACCAAGCCCTTCTTTTCTTTCCTTGTAGAAACAAAAAGAAGTATTAGTGCTGGTCAGAGTACCTAATTTTGATGGAAAAATAGGTCACTTCACATTTTCTCAGAGATATACGTTCCCTGCTGATTTTGCCACAGGAAGCTATGTTGATGGGATGACAAAATGTCATGCTGTGTCAAATTGGTGGAGATTCCTGGAGTGAACGAGGCTTCTCTCAGATGCATCTTCACAGAGACAAACACAATCATTTTGCATGGCTCAGTTGAAGCATCCTTCCATGAAATTCTGGTCTAGCAGAGAAAGTTTGCCTGGGGTGAAGATATACTCAGATGTTTCCCTACTGTTACAGATGAACAGAAAGACCCTTGACCCAAAGAGACAGCGACTTCCGTGATGAACACCATTATGATCTGTATTGAACTTCACTAGAGAAACTTAACAAAAAAGAGAAAGCTGAAGAAGTCACTAGAAGCTCCTGCTTAGGAATCTTAGAAGTGCTGTGATGAACAAAGTAATCAAAATACATAAGCAAAAGTCTCAAAGCTTTTCCCTAGTGCATTTTAAGCTGCTGTTAGAGGTTAGCTTACTGAGATGAGGGCTGGACTGATAGGTGCACTTGGGATCAGCTGCTTTTTGGGGGTAGGGTGTGAACAAGATAGTGCAGCAGTTAGTAAGATTAGCTGAAGCCAGGTAGACCGTACCGATCTCACACAGGTCCCCTCCGTAGCTGGGAAGGCATAAGCATTTGAAAGAGTCGATGCCATCAGCGCAGGTAGCTCCATTCAGACAGGGGCTTGAGTGGCACTCATCGGTGTCTGCAAGAAATCAAGGGCTTCCATTAGGGCTCTGGGCAGACAACTCCAGCAACAGGGACTACTTGTTTCCTTGCTTGTTTAGGAGGGAATATCAGTTGTTCTGGGGGTTGTATCTGGGAGTTGCTAAGATCTTATTTTAAAACATACTGCTGCTGCTGTAAGAATGAAGACAAGAAACCCAACCCACACTACAAGGAAGATATTGGTTTTCTGTCACTTCATCGTTGACCACCACTCTGAAGACATCAGGACAAGCTCAACAAGATGCATCCAATACACAGCACTCAGTGTCTTTGACAGCTGTTCCTTGTTCATGTTCTCTGCCTGATGGATCAAACATGCAAACTGGTGTCTGTGTCTTCACCAGTTATGCATCTACAAGGAAGAATGTGGAATTCTTGCAAGTGATGGAAACACCCTGAAATAGATCTCTGTCTCCTAACGAGCCTTCCTGGGGCCAGTGCTCACTACTGATTTCTTCCTAACCATAGTTTAGATGAAGTTCTAGGGCAAGAAATCTCTTCTCAGTGAAGATGAAGGGAGTGCAGAGAAGAAAAGATGTGGGTTCAAAGGTGGTTCAGAGACCCTCAGCTTTTTCCCTTTGAGGATCTTGGGCCTAGCTACGAGTGTCTCTTCCTTGGTGAAGAATCATTCAAAGAACATGTTGGCTATGGAAGCACCAGAGCGGAGTTGAGCAGCAACTTCTCAAGGTCTGTGTTCTTCTTTTGCTGGGTTATATTTGATGTGATATTGTCTCCCTGCAGAACCGTGTCCCCAGACATATGAGAGCAGATGCATGCTTTACTCGGTGTGGCTGTCTAATTGCTCAGTGGCCAATGTCTGATATGTCAACTAAAAGTTGACATGTTCTGTAACGTGCATAAGTGAAGGAAAAATTTCTTCCTGACCTTGGATGGTAAATCAGCGCATGCTTTGGAGCATGAAGGTTGTCATCTTTATTCTAGACCGTATCACTGCGAGCAATGCAATTATTCCTCAGATGGCTGATGAACCTCTTATACCGCTTTTGCAGTTAGTTCTTCACTGAGAGAAGGATTTTGTTTCCTCTAGGTTGCCTTTCTAAGTACTCATGAATGCTTTCTGGATTTCTTTGTTCACTACAACATGAAGAGAATTGGAGATCCTGTTTCCATGACAATAACACATACTTTCCAGAGCAAAGTGGGGGTCACAGGCCTAGTGGAAGGGAGGAGCTGAACTTGGCTGGCTATTTCTTATTAGTCACGCTTGGAGTTCTTGTCAGATAGAGAGCAGAAGGGTAAATGAGGTATTCTGAGGGATGATTACAACTCTAGAGGCCTTTTGGGCTTCCCAACAGCAGTGGCAGCAGAAATTCATTTTGATTCCGGTGGGCTCCAGCTGAACCAGTAAGGAAAGTCTCTCCTTTGTCCGTTGGGCACCATGGAGAGGAAAGCACGCTGCAGAAACAGAAGCAAAGCACATCCGAGAGCTAAAGCAGAATGTTCAGCAGGGAATAATGAGTCTTCAGCTGTCTTCAGCAGCATGGACCACAACTTGTCATGTCCGAGATCTGTTCTGAGATGCAGGAGATGACCCGCTGTGAGTCGCCATCCCTGGTCTTGGAGGAGGAGGCACACAAGTGCAAAGTCTTCGCCATAAATTTCCAGCTGGGAAATAACACTGGAACAGAATTTCCTTTTACAGGTATTCTATATAATATGACTGCACATATTATATATGCTGTAAAAGCAAATATCTGTGTATAATATATATGTTATATCTCTCTCCATACATATACATATATATTTTTATATATCACATACGAAGAAAGCGTGTGTACTTGGAGGTAGTGCTGGAAAAACAGACAACAAACACAAGTGAGACACAGACAACTTTTTCCCCAGAAGTGTGGTGCAAACGGCTGGAGAGATTTTAAACACATGATGACCGTAAATACCAAGCTCCTCCTTCAGCCCATTGGGCCACTGGGGCAGTGACCCTACCTCCATCTGCACGTAGAATCATCTCATCAAGTTGATATCAAGAAACTCAAACATTTCGTCTGGGTTGGAGGGAGCATTGCTGATTCTGGTCCTCCCAGAAATTTGCATCCTGGAGGTCTTTAAGAAAAGGAAGTTTTAAACGGTAAAATTGGCAGCAATGTTGTCCCTGGAAACCCTGGCAAGCCAGTTTGTGGGTGTTTTTAGGATATTGCATCAAAGCCACAGGATTTATGGGAGGTGAGAACTCCGGTAAAAAAAAAAAAAAAAAAAAAATCGCATCACTCAATGCTTGGCTTTTTTCTTATAGCCTTTTATATACCGTAGATATATCCGCTTGCACGGAGTTCAGAGCTAGATGAGGTCAGTAAATCACTGGACACCTCTTCAGCACACGAGGTGTGCAAGCTCTGCTCAGCACGGAGCGAGCCCCCGCTGCCACGGCTCCGGCTGCCAGGGCTCTTGACACCCAAGGATCTTACGCAGACGCCAGCTATTTATTTGCTTGGGTGAACAGTCCTTCAAAAAGTCAGCTCTGCTTTGAGATGCAGCTCAAGTGCTGATCAACCGACAAGAAGACAAGACTTCTGCTATTATTACCCAGTGCTAACAAAGGACAAGCGATGCGGCAGGGGATGCAGAGTGGAGGCAGCCCTCGTTTTCAAGAGCTTTGGCTCGAAAACAAAGACAGGGAAGAAAATGCCTTGTGGTGCCAAGAGTAGGAAGCCCGTTTAGAACATATTATTAACTCGCTTATTGAGGATAATGCAAAATTAGCAGCTCTTTAGAAGACGATTCATACTGCAGTTAATATCGCTCAGAAGTTGCCAAAGATTATTCAAATCTATTGTCAGAACAGTTTCTATTTTTTGCTACTAACAGGACCCAAGGTCTAACTTCTAGATTAGAAAAAAAATAATAAAATAAAATTTAAAAAAATCCAATGTAAACAGGATCTTGCATCTGGAGATGTAAACTGCTGGCTAGAGAAATCAAGGGGAGTTACACAACTACAATGCAAACTTTACCTTTGTTTCACCATTTTCTTCCTAAGCTTTCTCTGATATTGCCAGATACATACTGTATTTAGTCACAACTATTTTCTTTTGGTACAACTAAGCACAACCTGATTATTGTCCTAATGCTTTTGAAAACAACTTGATGTACTAGGTCATAGAAATCAGAAAGAGAAATCCTTTAGAAATGAAAGAGAAATAGATTGGTCCTGCTTTTGCTCAGGAGGCAAATGACACACAAAAGTGAACACACAGTGTCAGTGGTGAGGAGGAAATGCTTTAAAAATCCTCATCCCAAACTAAGAAGACAATACTAGAAACAGTGCTAACACTTTTTAAAACAACACAGTCTGTGCATTTCTCTCAATGGCAGCCTGCATGAAAGATGAGCAAGAACATCCACCAAAACCTGTCAGCTCTGTGCTTAACTAAGAAGAACCAGCTTAACAACAGGGAAGATGCAGATGCCCAAACCTTTAACCAACTATAGTTTTACTGAAGCTGTGAGTAACTGCTTTAGAAATATACCCTAGGATTTAAACTCCTGTTTTCGTTCTGCAGAGAGGAAAAATCAAGACTGAAATGCAAGGTATTTTCAGGATGTCCAACAGTCCCTGTTGTGCCCCTTGCTCTTTCTTCATAGGCCTTCTTGTAAGTGCAATTATCCGAACAGGGACTCAGAGACCAGCTAGATAATTATCTTCTAGAGACTGAGGAAAAACAAATCCAGGTACAAATTAAATTTGCTTTTCAGAGACTCCTGGGAAGTCTGAACTGCCGATCTGGTAGCTCAAACAGTGAAGAAAAACATTGGAACAATTGTAGGGTGACTCCTACAAGAAAAGAACAGGAGGAGTTGGGAAAACAGTTCTCTCACATTTTAAGTGAAGTGCTGGCATCAAAAATCACATAGCCAGCTAGTGGCTTATGATAAGCAATTAAGTCATTATAATAATTAACTATAATAATTAAACCAAAGCCTTTGTGAAGCAGAATGGGCAGATATTGCTACAGCTTTAAATAGTTATATTAATCTAGAGAACGGCAAGTTTCCAGGAGAACCTGCTGACATGCTGGGACCTTTGATTTGTGTAACATTCCCATGGAAGGAGAGCTCAAGCAATTCAGACATCTCTGCCTCCAAAATATTACATCTAGAAATAAACTGACGTATATAAAATGCTAGTCCAGGACTGCAGGTTTCTTCTTCAGAGAAAGGTTTTAATTAAGCTGGTAAAGTTCTGGTGCAAAATGGACAGTACATTCAGGGGACATCAAATCATCTGGTCAGTCGCAAATGGGGTCTGCTTTTGCCCATCACTCAGCCAGGAGTACCTGGTACTGGTATCTGGTACCTCCATCTCCTTCTCAATGGCATACTCTCCATTCCATGTAGGTGAAACATTATGAATCAGGTGAATGTTTTCTAGACTTTTTTGTCTTCTTGGGTTGATCTTCTCTGGGCTAACAAGACTCCATTGCTTGGACTTCCAGGTATGAAGAAAGATCAAATCCCATCAAGACCTTTCCTCACTTGGATTATAACCTTCAGCTGTGCCAGTGCCACAGGCAGCAGAGTCCATGAACTTATTTCACCAGAGACAAGCAAAACTTCACATAAATAGCTGCTGTTTCAGCACATTTCTTTTCCCCTGACCTGAGCGAAGTTTTTAACTTGTTGACTGGTCAGAGCGCTCCAAACCACAGCCTTTCACTGAAGCGCCAGCATGCTTTTTTCAGCTAATAATTATTTGTCTTCAAATGTTACCAGAAGCAAAAAGAACTGCTGAGTTGGCAAAACTCTGGATGAAGAAGCCAAACCTATGGACAATTCTTCAGGCTTGTGGGGTTCCTGTCCTCGTGGAGGCATCAAAGTGCTGGCTAAAGACGTGCACACGTAGCCTTCAGTTTGGTTAAATACTAAAAAGTACTGGCACTCCGAGTGTTAATCTTTGGTCTTCTTTTGCTTCTGGCTTTCAAGGAGAAGTAGAGTCAATAGCAGAGCAGAAAAATACCATTCTTCTTAAATCATCCCACTAAAAAGACTGCTGGATCTAACATTAACCCTTTGCTGACAAGAGGGCAACAGCCACGTGTCCCTGCTCCTCACTCTTAGCTCCTCTTGTAGTCTGAACCAGCTTCTCCTGTGCTTTAATGCTAGCCAAAATTAATTGCACTTGATGGGCATCCATTACATCCTACAAACTCTGAGCATAGCACAAGGCACAGATATAAAACCTGATCTTTTTGCAATAGCTAAAGCTCAAGACCGTTAAGCTTCAGCTAAAAAGGCAGCCACAACATGGAAAATATCATTCTGCATTCGAGCCCATGGCTCTTCCTTGTAGGCTTTCCATGTACACAATCCCCGGAGCACTGTAAAGAGTAATGACCCAAAAAAGGAAATCTGCGATTATTTTCCCCTTTTCCCCCTTTGTTTGTCATCACTTTGCTCTAACTCTCTAGAAGATGTTCGCCTTCTTGCAGGGGTGTTGCGCATTCGTGGTCAATACACTTTCTTGCAGCCTGGATGAGCTTCCTTCAGACCCTGGCCAGGACTGCATTTAACCCTGTAGGAGTACTGTAA
Organism: Pampusana beccarii; assembly: GCA_013399365.1. Taxonomy (NCBI): domain Eukaryota; kingdom Metazoa; phylum Chordata; class Aves; order Columbiformes; family Columbidae; genus Pampusana; species Pampusana beccarii. The sequence goes on along the minus strand of VWYH01008196.1, from coordinate 250,785 downwards.
CAGAGAACCTTACCAATAAAAGAGAAGTTTTATCCTGCAATACCTTCCCCAGTGGGAGCACCAGCCACGCATGGGTACTGAAGCCATCTCTAGTCTATGAAGTGTCCACAATTAAGCTTCATGCAGCCATCATTTACCTCTCCCTGTCACCTGCTTAGAAACCCCAGCTGCTACATCGTCATCTCTGTGTCTCACAAACACACATGTTCCAATTTCAGAAGATTTTTTTCAAGCTTCTTTACACATGAGCTGCTAAACACATGGTTTTCTTTCAAAATACTTCACGAGAATGTTGGCTAACAAACGCTCCGAAGAATCTGGCAATCGCCTTGTGGGTAATTTATAAAAAGAGAAAGCAGTGAAATAGAAAAATACTTTGGGGCCAATTTCTTTTTTTCCTCCTGAGCCTCACTGGCTAGTTTCCTTCCTTGCCCTCAACTCTGCCTTCACTGTCTTGTTTTTGTCTGCAAGCCTGGACGTGGCAGCAGGCATGGCCCAAAAGCAGAGCCCATTCGGTGCACAAGGAGGGATTTTGGACATATAACTCCTGCAACACCCTGCCCAGCCCCGGACCCCGTGCCAGGCTGGACCAGTGCTGCAGGAACAAACCCGCTGACTTGTCCTCACCCACTCCTGCAGCATCCGCTGTGCAGCTGCTCAGCAGAGAGAGATGGGACCTGAAATGTGTTCTGAGCAGGACTGAACAAAGGTTTGTGATTACCTGCTTTCTCAGAGGGAGAGAAGTGACGCAGAGGGAAATGCAGTGACTCATTCAAAACACTTTCGGGATGGAAATGAAGTTAGAAACCAGGCTGAGCTTCACAAAGCCCTGCACTTACAGACCCTTACCGAGTCCAGAGCTACCTGTGCTGAGTGGTGTAAATTAACCAAAAAGAAGCAGTTCCGGAGGTAGCGTGCAAAGAGGGTGGAATGAATATTATTTTGCTAGAAGGAACTCAGAAAATCTCTTCGCACATACATTTTGTACCAGACTTAGACAACATGTCCTACGTGAACATGTGGCCCATTGAGAACCGAGCGTATGTTGGGCCTTCATACAACAGCACAAGCACTGATGGTTTTCAAATGGGGCCTGTCTGCAGGAGCCTGCACCTGATCGCAGCAAACTGAAACCAAACCATTGCCAGGGGTGTCACAGGACATCCTGTGTTACCAGCACGGGGCTCCTCCCTTGGCCAAGAAGCAGCCACCAGCAAGCACAACAGCGTCCCATCTCCTTTTCGTCTCATTGCAGTATCCAAATGCCTCCACAGCACATGAACACTGCTCAGGGGACGCTCATCAGAAAGCTAGCAGAGTATTCTCACCATAAAAGGTTACTCAGATTTAAATATTGTGTCTGTTTATACTTGGCACCAAAGAATCCCACCAAAGACAGAGCATTAACATACCAAGAAGGGACAGGGTGAAAGGAAGAGCATTTATCAGCAGAGCTGACAAAAGGTAACGATGCTCTGAGCATCATCTCACCCATTTAGCCTGTTCTATCTGCAGAACGCAGCGTATGACAGACCAGAGGGCAGCCTCGCTCTGTGCCAAAGGCACTGGAGCAGTTTGCCCAGTGCAAACATTGCACTGAACACAGATGATGCTGAGAGTAGAGATTTTTTGAGCCCAGCTGCCTTGCTTTGCCTCTTACCCCTCGGCACTGCAAAGCTGCTGATGGCCAGGCTCCCACAGCAAGTGCTGTGAAACACTCAGGGATACAGTCAGCGAGTCAACACATCATGGAAAGAGAAATAAAACAGGGCAGAGACTTGCAGCCTGTCTCATCCAATTTCTCAGCTGCATCCACTAGCCACGGTGGAAGTCTCTGGTGGGTGGAGCCGTCTTTGCTCTTGTTTCCACATGAGAACAAAAAATTGTTGTTTTCTCTAGATTCTACATCTCACAGCAATTTCAGAGGGGGTGTGAATGCCTCAGTGCCTTTCCCAGCTATATCACACCCAGGGACTGGTCACAGCCGCTCTCAATTCAAAGTTCTTTTTCAAGCCCCTGCTCTGAGAGCACATTGGGGAGAGCTCACCTACGTCCCAGCCATGACCTGGGTGCCCAGGGAGGCACAAGCAGATGATGCCTCCACCATGTTGCTGGCAGGTGCCACCAGGAGCTGCAATTCAGAGGAGTGAATGGTGCCTCCTGCACTGGTGCAGTGGGGGAAGGCCAGCTGTGCATCTCCTGGTGTTTCCCTTGAACTGGTCCTCTGCTGCTCACCCCAGGTGCATGTAATCACCATGGGCAGGCAGGAGGGAGGTTCTGGAGGCTTCTGAGGATGCAATTATGGTGGCTGGATAATTGCATCACCTGCCCAAACAGAGACTGTCATTTGTTAAGACAGAAGCTATTGAACACGACCTGTGAAAAACCCCACGTTGATGGCTTCCCACCACAACAATGTTCTGCTCAAGTCTGCTTCCGTGTTAATGTTTTCTGCTGTAGAAGCAGCAAAAAACGTGACAGCTATGCTCCCTCCCTTCCCTTTTATAGCACATTCCCTTCCATATGAGAAGACACGGTACCTTCTGTGGTGGGTCCTAATGCGTCTATTGCTTCTTGTGACACTTGAGGCAGGACAGCTGTAGCAGTGGCCAGCAGATGGGGATTGTCTAGAACAACATCTGTCTCTGTCTGTTGTTCTGACACTGCGGGAGGGGATGGCTCTATTTCAAGCTGAGCCTCTTCAGGGTTCCTGTGTCCCTGTGTTGGTTCAACATCTGGAGTACTGGTACTAATTACAAAGTCTGGGACAGAGGTTTCCACTGAAACACCTGTGATTGAGTGTGTCACAGCTCCAGATGTATCAGGAATTTCCTTCTCCTCAGGAGCACCAGAGGGCTCACTATGAGTCAAAGATGTGGCAGCTGTTTTGGTGCTAGCAGCAGGCAGTGAGGATGCTTCTCCACTGGTTTTGTGGACTGTGGATGTTTCGCTGTTAGTCTCAGAAAATGCAGGTGTTTCACTGCGCACTTCTTGACTTGTGGATGTTTCTATTCTAATTTCAGGAAATGCAGAGGTTTCTCCACTTACTTCTTGAACTGTGGATGTTTCTATGTTAGTTTCAGGATAGACAGATGTTTCACCCCTGGCTTCTTGGCTTGTTTGTCTTTCTATGCTAATCTCAGGGAATGCAGATGTTTCCCCACTGATTTCATGAACTGTGGAAGTCTCTATGTTAATCTCAGGAAACGCAGATGTTTCACCTCGGGCTTCTTGACTTGTGGATGTTTCTATTCTGATTTCAGGAAATGCAGATGTTTCACCACTGATTTCATGGACCATCGAAGTTTCTATGCTGATTTTGGGAAATGCAGATGTTTCCCCACTGGTTTCATGGACTGTGGAAGTTTCTATGCTAATTTCAGGAAATGCAGAACTTTCTCCACTAATTTCATGGACTGTGGAAGTTTCTATGCTAATTTCAGGAAATGCAGAACTTTCTCCACTAATTTCACGGACTGTAGAAGTTTCTATTCTAATTTCAGGAAAGGCAGATGTTTCTCCACTGGTTTCATGGACTGTGGATGTTTCTATGCTAATTTCAGGATAGCCAGATGTTTCTCCCCTGGCCTCTTGACTTGTGAATGTTTCTATTCTAATTTCAGGAAATGCAGATGTTTCCCCACTGATTTCTTGCATTGTTGATGTTTCTATACTACTTTCCGGAAACGCAGATGTTTCCCCACTGATTTCTTGAACTGTTGAGGTCTCTATTCTAATGTCAGGAAAAGCAGATGTTTCCCCACTGATTTCTTGAATTGTTGATGTTTCTGTGCTACTTTCAGGAAACCCAGAGGTTTCCCCACTGATTTCTTGTACTGTGGATGTTTCTATGATAATTTCGGGATAGCCAGATGTTTCACCCCTGGCTTCTTGACTTGTGGATGTTTCTATGATAATATCAGGGAATGCAGAAGTTTCCCCACTGATTTCTTGAATTGTTGATGTTTCTATACTAAATTCAGGAAATGCAGATGTCTCCCCACTGATTTCATGAATTGTGGAAGTTTCTACACTAGTTTCAGGAAACGCAGAGGTTTCCCCACTGATTTCTTGAATTGTGGATGTTTCTATACTAGTTTCAGGAAATGCAGATGTTTCACCACTGATTTCTTGAATTGTTGATGTTTCTATACCACTTTCTGGCCATGCAGATGTTTCCCCACTTAGTTCACCAGATGCAGAGGCCTCTCCACTTGGCCCAAAACTGTAGGGAAATGTAACAGCCGTTTCCCCACCCAGTTCCTGTGATACTGTTGGTCTTGTCACAACTTCTACTAAATCAGAAGTGACTAAAGTGACTTCTGGAAGCCCTGAGGCCTCCCCACTAGCATCCGTCACTGCTGAAGATTGTCCACTTAGATCTGTGGTTCCAGAAATGTCTCCACTGATGTACGGGATCCCGGATGGCTCTCCACTGAATCCTCCTGTCCCTGAAGCAAACCCGCTGGTCAAAATAGCTCCAGACCCTTCTCCAGATACTCCTCTGTCTCCAGAAGGAAATCCACTGATTTCTATTACCCCAGATGGTCCTTCTCCCACCTCTTGAGCAACTGACGTCTGTGTTACAACTTCCACCAAAGTGGTATCCACAAGAGAGACTGTGGGAAAGCCAGAGGTGAGTCCGCTTTCCTCTCCAGACAGTAGGCCACTGGTGACATCAACACCAGAGACTTCTCCACTGCTGTCAATCACTCCACTCGGATGTCCGCTCATCTCGAGCGTTCCAGAAACGCTCCCACCAAAGTCTACGTGCCCAGAAGGCTCACCACTGATGTCTAAACTTCCAGATGCCATGCCTGATGTGTCTCCACTTCCTGAAGGTAATCCACTGATTTCCAAAATCTCTTTTGCTTCTGCTCTCGTAATTGAGGGGGTGGTTGTCACTTCCTCCAAACCAGTGTCTACAAAGGTGACACCCAAAGCCTCACCGCTTCCATCGATACCGGAAGTAAGGCCACTTAGGTCCACTAGGCCACTGACCTCGTGTGTTCCAGATAGTTCTCCACTGACATCCAGTCCTGAGGGCAACCCGCTGAGCTCAGGCACCCCAGAAGGTTCCCCGCTGAGCTCAGGCTCTCCGGAGGGCTCCCCACTGAGCTCAGCTCCTGAGGGTAACCCATGTGTTCTTCCACTGATGTCCCACTCGGCAGATGGGAACCCTGACAGATCTCCATCACCGCTGACTCCAACGGATCCTTTTCCTTCCTCTTGTCGTTCTGGTAACGTTGTGACAACTTCCACCAGTGTGGTATCCACAAGAGAGATGGTAGGAAAACCAGAGGCATGTCCACTTTCCTCTCCAGAAGACACACCACTGACCAGCTCAGTGCCAGAAATTTCTCCACTAAATCCAGAAGGCAGCCCACTGCTTTCCACTCCGGATGGCAGCCCACTAATTTCTGGTGTCCTCGAAGTAGACACTAATACATCTTCCTCTCCAGAAGTTAAGCCACTGATGTCAACAATGCCAGAAGGCACACCGCTCAGGTCTCCTGAGGGTAGCCCACTTTCTCCAGGTAGAAAACCACTAGTATGCAGGTCTATAGAGGGTAATCCACTTTCTCCGATCCCTGAGTGTTCTCCACTGAGTTCAAAAACTCCAGAAGCCGGTTCTCCACTTGCATCCGGGACTTCAGGTACCCACCCAGATGCTGAAGTTTCACCACTGACTTGATGTTCTCCAGATTCAGTCACCTCCCCTGACACTTCGCTGATGGAAGCATTGGTACTTGTTTCCTCTGGTATTATGGTGGCTGGAGGAAAAGCAGACGGACTCGCTGGAAAAGAAAGAGAGGACAAAGAGAGGGAGATAGGAAAATTGTTTATGAAATTGTTTTAAAGAAACTATTAACAATTTCTCAATTGATTTTCTCCTCCAAACTGGTACCTTTGGGATAAAGGCACAAAATCCTATGTGCTTGCAGAAATAATGTGGCCCCTTCAAATTTTTTAGTGAACATTATATCTTAAACAACTGTAAATTAAATATATCTGGAAAACTGACAGAATATATAATCTTCTGACATGGGATAAAGGCAACAGTGACATGAATTTCCAAGTGCCAAAATCAAGCTATTTCTTCCACAGAGGTAAAATGTGGAGGAGAAGAAGTTTGGTGCTGCTCTGACCACCCTGCAGCTCTGTCCTCCCTAGAAGGCATGGTCTGAGATCTGTTTCTAGCCTGCCATCCCCACCCCAGACACATGACAACATATTTTGTGAGGTGCCCTGACAGTGCTGTGTGTGTTGGTCTGCAGGATGGTTGGTCATTTAGTTCAGACCTACATAAAAGTTCAATTATATACACGTGTAGGTCCTCCTGTGTGCACAGCCTCAGACTTTGCTAATATGGTGATGATCAAGCAGATTTAGAGGGAGTCCCTTTCAGAAAGGACACAGACCATTTATTTTGAGAGTGTCCCAACTCTATAACACCAGCCAAGTGCAACCTAGGAGATGAGGAAGCTCTGACCCACCTGGGAGCAGCGACACATCGGTTGGTAAGATCTCTGTCCCCCAGGCTGTTTGATTCTCAGGTTGAGTGGCAAACTCGGTCTCCACGGTTACCTCCTCTCCGGAGGGTACCCCCTCCACTCCAGGGATCACTTGGGTTGCCAGTGCGTCTTCTTCGAAGAACGAGGTGACTCCATCCTCCTCCACAGGTGGCAGAGCTGGAACAAAAAGGTTTTTGAGGGAGTTTTCAAAAATTCACAGTCCAAGATTCCAGTGAAGTTGTTCAGCCAAACCAACACCCCAATGTGCCCAACCTCCCTCATGAAATCCCTTTCCCCAAGGAGACAGGTCTACAAGGGGTGGATAGGTACCTCTGAAGCAGAAGGCGTGATGCCGGGACAGCGGGTCGGGAAACCCTGTCTGGTTGTAGTGCTGGTAGATGGTTCTCACACCAGGCGCATCCCCTCCGCAAGCGGGACGGGGGCTCACGATGGGGTAGCGGAGGCTGCCGTCGGCTAACCAGCCAGCGTAGCATCTGTCCAGGCCCTGCTTCCAGGCAGCATGGAGTTGGCCAACAGAGGCCAGCGTGGCATTTTGGCTCTCACAGTACTGCTGAGCTTCTGGAAAGGTGAACTGCTCTGGCTGGGTTGCAAAGAACACCTCACCTGAGGGACGGGAGAGAAAAAAGGTATGTCTGCATCCTAACGATGTACATGAAGATGTGAAGGCGTGAAGCACATTTTTGCTCCACAACTGTGCCCAGAGGAGGGAGAACGTACCCTTGAGCCTGTCGATGTAGCAGTACACGTCATAGGTCTCTGAGGCCGGGCGCATGCCGTATGACCGCACACCTGGGGAGTTCTCTTTGTCGCCTACGCAGTTACTTCGGGGATTCACGATGGGATACCTACCGAAAGAAGAAGAGGGGAGGTAACCCAAGGTCAGCCTTGGACTGAAGAACCTCAGTGTATTTGGGAGCAGGACACAAACAGTTCACTGTTAAAGGTGCTTGGAGCCCCCAGTGTGACTTGGAAACAAGTCCACTTCCAGCTTGGGGCAATAGATGCAAACTTTCCTTCACTTTTCCTACATGTCAGGGGAGCTCACTGCTGCAGGAGGTATACATAGGTTAGGAAATGGGTAGGACAGATAGAGAAAAATGGGTCTATTGGCCAATAGATATCGCAAACTGGAGACAGCCTTAAGTCAGGAAAGCTTTAGATGCTGGTGAGTAGAGCAGCAGGACAGATGAGAGTAAAGCCTCAATTTCGTGTCTGGGTAGTCATTTTGAGATTTATCTTCCCCAAGTCAATATAGTTTTACCTGACTGTCTGGTCCCGCAGCCAGCCGGCATCGCACTGGTCAAAGCCAGCCTCGTAGGCAGCCTGGAGCTGTTCGGGAGTGGCGATAACTGCGTTGTTCTCCAGGCAGGCCTGCTGGGCTTGGACAAAGGAGAAAGCGTATCTGCTGGTGGCGGAGCGGTAGTGAAACACCACACCTGGGGGAGGAGAAGCATGGTGAGTCAGCAGATATGGGACACCCCCTTCACCAAGATGTGCGACCAGAAAGGGTCTCCCCAACAACAGTGTACGGACCAGTGCCTGTCAAACCCATTTTGATGGAGATGCCTCGTTCATTGAGCTCTGCTGCCATCAAGGGTAGGGGATCTCTTTAGCCCTCCTCTAGGATCTTCCTACCTTGGCTTCTCCCCGTCCCTGGAGCCAGATGCACATGGGAGTGCAGAGTGTGCCCATCGCAGCCTCAAGCATCACCCAGCGGAACCGTTTTCAGCACATGATGGGGTGAACCACAGCCTCCTCCTCACCCCTCCTGTCCTACCTTAATGGAGGTACTCAGCCTATCCCTTACCCCAAACAGGCCTGCACGTCTCCAGGGACCCAGATGCCCTCTGAGATGGCAGAAGCTCAGGCAGTTTTCAGCTGAATGGTCACCTCTAGGAGAAACTGATTTTCAGACTTCTCGGAGTCCTGGTGACTTACCCGTGGGGGAGATGGGCTGCTCAGGTAGGAGACCAACACCAGGGGCTGCTGTCACTCTCACGAGCTGATCTTCCACTGTGAACACTGAGGCAGACTCTAGTTCTGGTGTGGCCGTCACCCCCATGACCTCCTCCACTGAACTCATCTCTGCTGTTTGAGTGGTGATGAGAGTGCCTAAGGTTACGGTGGTGACCTCTTCAGGTGCAACCCAGACCCCTGTGACATCCCCCCTGGTCACGTTCTCCTCCTCTGGGGCAGCTGTCTCTACTGTGACACCAGTGGCAAAGAGATCTGGCAGGACAGTGAAGCCCTCGTACAGCTCGGTGGCGGTGGGGGTGATCTCAATGGGTTCCAGGGTGGCGATGCTGCCACGGGCCTCCTCCTCCGTGGCGTTGCGTGGCAGAGACAGCTCCACCTCGGTCTGGGTGACCGTCTGGATGGTGAAAGCGCTGCCCAGCTCACTTCCCCTCTCATCGATGAACTGCCCTGGGACCAGAGCCTCAACGTCATCCCCTGCATCAGGAGACAAAGCAACGGTCAGAGGGGACATGATCAGTCTAGCAAGGTGTTCTGTGCTGGTGCTGCCTCTGAGAAGAACCTGGGTGTTTGCCGGCTCTGAGAGGACCAGGAAAATCATTACGCTTTTGTAAAAAAAGGTTTTGCTTCCTCCACTATGTCTCTGTACAATGCTCCTGCAAGGAGGCCACATTCACGAGTTGGAGGCAACAAGCCACCGCATGTTCCTCAACTGGTAAATCAGAGAGGACTTTCCCAGCTCTCCTTCCCGGGAACACCTTGCCCATATCCAAGTCTGCACTGACCTCTAGTGCCTGCCGCAGGAATTCAAGGTGGTCGGAGAGAAGCAGGGGAGCCTGGATAACCTCCACAGCAGGTCTGAGCCGTGGGAGAAAGACAACTGGATCCTCACACTCAATGCATCAAGTGTCACCAGGATCATGATCTCCTTCTGCTCTAACCAGGTGAGAGCTTAAGAGCTCATCACATACAAGCGTGCCAACCCACCCCATCACCAGGACAGCCTAGGCCACTTGCTGTACCCAACACATTCAAACAGCTCCCACCTTTCCCCTCTCAGATCAGTTTTCTGCTCAAGTCACATTCCTCAGGCGTTGGAGAACATGCTTAACATGCCACTGAGCAGGTCAGCCTACAGCAAGGATGGTGGTTTAAAGGGCAGCATAAAACAGAACTTGGCAGGTGAGGGAGGAAAGGGACATCTTGGACATGCAGTGAGACAGGTCTCAGGGAAGGAGAAATAATGGAACATGGTCAGGCTTTTCCCCGGATACTGCTTTCCCTGTTCTATTTATTTCCAATTCCATTTTCCTTCTAGTTCATTTTAGCCCCTACCTCTCCGACCTCAAGGCATTCAGAGAATCAGAGAGAGATCCTGAGGCAAGGACTGCTGTACTCAGTAACTTCGGATGCACACCCTGAGATAACCAGAAGGCTGCAGCTTGTTGCACCAGTCTTTAGCTTGGCCACGTCAGTGGATTACTCCAACGGGTCTAGGAGGTTTTACAGGGCCTCCTGACACACTGATTGTCTGTGCATCTGGGCACAAAAGGTCTGTATCAAAGGGGTTTCAAAACTTTTTTTCTTTTTTTAAACATGGCAATCCTATTTGAATGTTAGCCTACGGTTGCCCTTAATAGATCATATACCACTGTGTTTTGTCCCCTTCTTGCTGCAGGTAGAAGAGTGCGACTACAAGAAAGGGCGAGTAGCTGTGATGCTCTCAACTTCCCACGTGCAATTTTGCCCCATTTCTGATTGTCAGAGGCTGCTGCAGTCTCTGATTCATGCCAGCGTGGGAACTCAGGCATGTGTCTGTACCACATCACAGCACCACACGCATCTTCATGGTCAGACCTGTCCTCCTTTTCCTCCTCTGTCATCTCCAGCATTCAAAGTCTTGTACATGAAGCACCTGGGCTCTGTTCCCTGTCTCCAGGAGAACTACCAAAGCTGGAAGGTGTAGGAGGACTGGAGGGAAGAGGGCTCTGTTACACCACCTCCTCAGAGTCCCCCTGTGCACTTTCTGGATCTGTTTCCTACCTGAACATGATCAGAGCACTAAATCCTCTGAGAACTTACTTTCCTTCCGGGCGTGTTTCTTTTTTTTTTTTTTTCCAAATAAAAAATAAAAGAGGTGAGCTGGGGCCAGGAAGCTCGTGCTTGCTGAAACATAGAGACACATTGCTGAGTCCCACAGCCACAATGCACTCACCACTATAGCAGATGGCATCGTAGCGAGAGTCGGGGTGCGGGTACCCCGTCTGGTTGACGTACAGGTACACGGTCCGCACGCCCACCAGGTTTCCTCCGCAGTTGGGCCGTGCTCTGGAAATGGGGTAGCGAACGCTGCGATCGGCCAGCCAGCCTGCGCTGCACATGTCCATGCCGTCCTTCCAGGCCAAGTACAGCTCTCCTGTGGTGGCCAAACGGGCTCCCAAACTGTGGCATTTGTCAAAAGCTTCTTGGAAGGTGAACTTCTCAGGGGCGGTGGCGTAGAAGACTTTACCTGCAATCACACCATCCAATAGCACAGGAATTATCTGTAGAACTTAATCCCAATTCTTTTTCTTTCCCCTTCCCATTCCTGAGAATTTGGGTAAGATTCAAAAGTCCTGTGCATTACTACAACCCCATGTAGGTGACTGTCTATAAAGACCAGAAGCAAGGGAGGCTTGCAGACTGAATACAGACTGGAGCAAAACATCCCCAGCTAGCTGGAGCCACAGGGCAAAAGGAAAACAAAGGACAATTTCAGTTCTGATGTGCTGAATATTTCAACGAATCCCTGTCACAAGCATGGGAGATGGACACCTCTGAATGTCACACCCTCACATGGATGACCAGAGACACGCAGGACTCTGGCGGAGGTTAGACAGACTCCACCCTCAGTACTGCATTAGTCATTGACATTAAAATTGTCCAAGGACTAATGAAGAGACTGCAGAGAACATCTGTTTTTTTCTGGGGTATGTGCTATTCCATCTTTAACCTGTCCTGCCTCTCTATTTACTGTTGTCTGGTCCAGGCACAATCAGAGCTTTGGCTGCTTCTGCGTCTAGTGACAATAAAAGCCCCAAATCACCTTGCATTTGCTCTGCATAGCAGTAAACATCATAGGTTTCGTCTGGCTCACGGACACCGTAGGTCCTCACTCCTGGAAATTCATCCTTGTCACCGTAGCACTGCACCCGGGGCCAGTGGATGGGGTACCTGGTGGAGAGAGGGGGTTAAGGAGTGGGGGGGCAGGACCCTGACAGCTGCAGTGTGATGCTTTATGGCTTTTCCTGGGTTATGGGGAAGGGGAAGGATGATTTGCTGTCCTGCCCTCTTTCTGATGGTCCTGAGCACAGCATGTCCCTGGGAACACCAGCCAAATACATCAGGCCAAGGTGCCTCCCCAGCGGGCGGCTCACAGCTCAGTGTGGTTGAGCCATGCTTGCGCATCTTGGTGCAGCATCTGCTTTGTTCAGGGAGGATGAAAGATCAGGATGAAGTCTTTGGCCACTCATCTGCCACCACAAGCTGAGGAGTACAGTGCTCACTCTGCTTTCCTACTATACATTCCCCCTGGCACAGAATGGCTTGCAATGCACCACCTCCCTCTGCACACCAGCAATTACAACAGTTGCTATTCAGCAAATTTTTCTCAACCATTTTCAGTCCGTGGCTTCGTTATAGAAGTCCTTCCTCAATGACTCTGCTATGGTTCTCCTTTCCCCGCCGCCATTCCTTACCTGACAGTCTGGTCAGCCAGCCAGCCAGCATCGCACTGCTCATACCCATCCTCATAGGCAGCTTGCAGCTGCTCGGGAGTAGCAATGACAGCGCTGTTCTGGATACAGGCCTGCTTTGCTTTCTCAAAGTTCAAGGTGTACCTGGTGGAGATTGCTCTGTAGTGGAATACGATGCCTGGAAAACACAGTGGCCATCACTCACACATCTGCTAGAGAGGAACCAGCCCCTTTTCTTCCAGAGAAGTTAGGGATTCAAAGAACAGATACTACATGGCAACTAGAAGCAATGAACTATTTATGTTGATTGTTTGTATTTGAGCATTTCAAACAAAGGGTGCCTTGGTGGGCTTCTTTCACAGGACCTTGTGGAGCACACTGGTGACCCAGGACAGTGACTGCTCTCCCATGGTGCTGTAGCAAACACATGGTGCATAAAAGCCAGTACCTGAATAGTGGTGGGAACAGTGGAAGTATATATATCACACAGAACAGAGTTATGTTACTGTCAGAAGGACCCAATACTTACCTGGTACAGATCTGTGCAGCATTTTAAATGCACAGATCAGCAACCAGGCAGTGGTGCAGAGCAGGGACAGCCCTGCTGTGCAGGTTTGGAAGCTGCAGCCCCTCAAGGTCCTGCTCAGTTCCAAGGGTGCAGAGTGTCAACCACTGTACAAACACCCAGGGAACGAGAGGCAAGTCCACTTGAAACCTCCAGGTCTGCCACAAGCATATCTAAGTTGTACTTTTTGATGAACAGGGATCTTTACAAAGGGTGGCTGTCTGTACACTCTGCTCTGGTGTGAGCAGAGCGTTAAGTGGAAAATTCACCAGGACGCAATGAAGGGGCTCGCAGCTGCCACTGAGATACACATTCCGGTGTATGTGACCAGCATAGACCGGCTGGTTAACTCTTGTAGTGGAAGCTTTGTCCCTGTCCTACACCAAAAGCAAAGTATAAATATAAGGATTGCATGAAATGTAACTTTTGTTATTTTATCTACGTACTACTAGGATGGACTTTGCAAGACTATGGGGAAAATTTTTCAAGAACAGATCAATTCTCCAGTTGAGGGCATCCCATCTCCTAAAACGTTTGGAAGAAATAAAAGCTCTTATAACAGCCATGTTCCAGCTTCACCCCTCTGAGCAGTAGCCCAGCGTATCCAGGACCACCTCCTGCCAAGGATGTCGTCTTGCTGACTTCGTAACTCACCTTCTGCCAGAAGAGTCATTTTATTGCCGTATATTCTGCCATGAGTCATTTTACTGGTTTGTTTAGTCTGCTCCTAGCCTGCTAAAATAACTGCCTGGCCCACGGCTTCTGCTCACCTACCCATTGCCTTATTTGTGACCCAACTAAAAGGGTTTATGCCTATAGGGAGAACAGTACCTTCTCTGCCCGTGGATTTCTTCCTCCCTTCTGCCCAGGCCAGGCAGAAAGAGCTTGAAAGGAAAAATCGAGGGCAGGATCTCACCTTTCACTAGGACCTCTATTGTGTCTTGTCTGTCCTCAATCCCGTACATCACTTCGCAGCGATAAATCCCAGTGTGGTTGGATCTCAGTGCCTTGATTTCTAAAGTGGCATCGGTGGGGATGGCGGGATAATTGGGCAAAGAAATCACCTCCCTGTACTCGCTGTTGAGCCGGATTTTCCCACCGGTGGCCACTAGCAAGACAACTTCGGTCCCGTTTGAGAGTTTGCTCCATTTGATCCGTGGGGTCAGCAGGGCACTGGTGTCCTCCTCCTCTGGGATGTTGAAGTAACAGGGGATGTTTAGGGAGCTTCCCAGGACAACACGTAGTGGAGACTGCTCGGGTATCTTCACTTCCAGGCCATTACTACTGTCTGCCAATTCCCAAACAAAGCAATGGTTACATCAATAATGCATTTAATCCAAAATTTCCAGTGCTTCCATATGCTCCAATGCCCATATTTGCTCAGACACGCTATTTTTGGTCTAGTCTGCTGAAAAGAACGTGTAGAAAGGGAAGTTACAGCCATGACCCTTCTGTCATTGTTGCTTTTGTGATTTGGATCAGTGCTGGATGTGGGAATGAAGGGCCCTACTGCCATGTAGCTTCTATGAGATCACACCTGATAGGGTCTAAAAAGGTGAATGCTGGAATTCCCTTAGTTTCCCCATAAATCTGCCTTTGTCTGGAGCTGCCTCCCTGGTTCCCCAAGCACAAGATCAGCGAGAGGCACAGCAGCCATCCAAATAGAGGAGCCCTGTGTGTACACAGAGCAGATCTTGGGGACACTTATTTCTGGCAGCTGCCTGTGCTCAGGGCTGGGACCAGAGTGCAGCACACGGCTCAGTCCCACTGTCCCGCACCCCAGGACACGTACCTGAGAGCTCCACGGCGGCGGCTGCTGTGATGACTCGCAAACACACAAACACTAATAGTAAAGTGGTCATAGTTTACCTGCAAGAAACAAGACAGGGAGACAGGGTTAACGACAGCTGTGTGTTCACAGGGAGCTGCGTGCTGCGGTTACTGCTGTGGGGCAGCGTGATGCTTTCACCTGCCCCTTAAGCCTCCTACACGTGGCTGACAGTGCGAGCCGGTCCTTGGGGAAGGACGCTGCCTCCGAGTGCCTCTTGCTTCAGGAAATTGTCCGTGAGACAAATAAATAAGATGCTCTGCTATGTACAACAGACTGAAGTGTTATTATAGATCGCTTATTGTATTGCTCTTCCATTCTCTCTCTTGTGATTCAATCTTCCCTGTGGAGCAGAAAGACAATTTTCCAACAGATCTTCACACTGCTTGTGTATTTACTCGAGAGGGACCACCACATCCACTAAGCCTTCACCTCAGAACAGGAGCTGCCCCTCACCAGCATCCTCCATCCAAGCCAGCGCTGGTTCTCCAGCCAGAAGGTTAGATGTATTTTGTATACCTTAAAATGCTCTGAAGGCAAATCTGCCTTCTATATGATCGAAAAGCCAAAGGTTACAATGTTTTAGTCTGATACTCTTGCACTGACAGCATATATAGCCTTAACTGCAAATGGATCCTGAACTGATAAAAGAAATCCACAGGATACAAGTCTGGGCACCTTAACTCTACCCTAAAAATATCCTTTTGTGATCCCTCAATTATTCAGAGCAACCTGCTACTTCTGAAACCTTTAGGAAAGGAAAAGAGCATCCTTCTGACATTGAATGGCAGAAGCAATATAGGGAGGCTAACTAAATTAATCCTAACTGTATTATCCCCCAGTATAATATCATGGGATTTTAAATAGCCACAAATGCTCAAGTTGGTTGTAATATTTCAAATAAAAACCATGTCCTCCAGCAACAGGGCATCGTTTGGCATCACGCTTCAGCACTGACTCAGAGGAAAGACCGCACCTACTGAATCACTGGTGTTTCCTTCGCGGTCACCTGTCCAAATATTGTCTATTTAACTCCTGTGATCTACAAAGATCCCAGCTGACCTCAGCTGACAGGGAACATTCTGAGTATATGCTTATCAGCCTTGCACAAAAGTCCAATAAATGTCCTCACTGGCACAAGAAAAGGCCAAAAATAAAGCTCATCCTATACAGTCCAGGATTAGCCTTTCACTTATGAAAAAATTGACCTTCATGCACTCATTCATTTCAACCTGACACATCACAAAATCTTATCTTTGTGGAATCTTTAGTTAATAAAGGCAGCTACACTGCAGAAAACAGGACAGAATAGGGCTGGAACACATCGGCAGAGGAGCATGGAGGTTTGAGTTTGCAGCTGTGGGGCTGAACAAGATCAAACGGACATACCTCAGCTTCTGCTGCGCCTGGGAATATAATATCAGGTAAGTGCCAATCTCAGGGAGAAACCATGAAGTGGTATCCCTGCGTGTCTCTCCCGTTAGGAGTGATGTCTGCATAAATAATCCATGATGAACCTCTTCTGCAGCATGACAGATGACTACACCATTTCCCTCCACTGATGGCCAGTACCAAGTCAACTGCCACGCTGCAGAAGATGTCAGAGTGTTTGACAGTCCATATCTGGACGATGGCAGGGGACATGCCCATAGGGTGGGCTGCGGGGGGGCAATGGAATGCCTTCTGCTCATCGGGAAGCAAGGAGAATTGGAAACACCATCTGCTACAGATAAACAGTCTGAAATCATCTTGGCTAAACAGCTGTACCCAAGAGCCTTTAAAGAGCTGGCTGAATAAATTGCTGGCCTGCTGATGTTCGTTTGTAACCTGGGCTGGAGCACTGGGGCAGGTCCCGAATATCTAAGCACTGTGCCAATAGTCAGACAAGATATACAATGTTGAGCCTCTTAAGTACACGCTAGTTTAACATAAATTCCAGGGAAAATAATGGAAAATCTGATACAGACTTCAAGTAATTAAGCACTGAAGAATACATGTAGTATTACTCTTAGTCGGGGCACTTGTATACAAAACAGGTGCTTCCAAACTTGATTTTGTTAGTTGGCCTGATTCTAAGTTTGTCTGATAAAGCTGCCTGCATGCTTGTAATACAATGTAAACAGATTTTGATAAGGCTTGGATTTCACAGGGTTCCATGTTATGGGAGTATGTAATGTCAGTAGTACATACACTAAGATGGCTTGACAGAAAACTCACTAGCAGGTCTCTAAACAGAGCCATCTGAGGAACAGTGATATTGCAGGATGTATTTCTAATGGGCCTCTATAGGGGTCAGTATGAGATCCAATATATTTCCAAATAGATTATATTTTAATAGAACCAAATATAAGATTATACAAAGGATGCAGAACACGCCTGACAATGGGATGTTGTGTCCTAGAGTCACTCAGGAGAGCTACTGCCATTTTCTGCCATAAAAACAAATGGGAATACCTCTCTGTGCATCGGTGGTGAGCATCGGGAATACTCTGCACATCTGGGTTGGCATAAGTATATCAGAAAAAGATGGTGCAGAATATATCCACTGGCAAGGATCTGAGGGCTGGAGGAAATGTCTTGTGTGGGGAGACTGGGAAGTCTGAATGTAATTATTGAAACACCACCAAAGAAAAAAATACTGAGCAGCTCACAACAGCGCACAAATACTGTTTCAAGCAGAAGCTGCTGATGCTAAAGGGCTCTTTGATATAACAGAAAGTCATCACCACAACTAATAGCTGAGAGCCATACGCCAAGCAAACACAAATGGAAAACAAATCCACAGCTTAAACAGGGGTGATGAGTCATCGGAACTAGTACCAAAGGGAGCTATAGAGTTTCTGTCCCTTGGTAACTTAGAATCCAGACTTGACGTCTTCTTTGGAAGGCATGGCTTAGGCAAACCCAAGTTATTGGGCTCAATACAGAGATAGCAGAGTGAAGTTTAAGGGACCTATGTTCACAGGAGATCAGCCCAGAATGGTCCCTTCTGACATTAAAATTCATGAAGACAAACGTATCACTGTTTCAATCTCTGCTCTTGCATTATTCATCTTGCCTGGCTCTAGGCAGTACAAAGAATCATGTTTATGAATATCACAGACATTTTTTTACCTGCCTTGTAAAATCTAAGGCAAAAAAAGACATCCTGTAACATCACCCCCCTTTCCTGCTCAGTCTCAGCCAGCCATGCCTGAATTCTGCAGAGAGGAATCATGCCCCAGCTCCATGTCCGGCAGCGAGAAAGGGATTTGAGGGTGAGCTGCCAGTGGAGGAAAAAAAGGGGTTAAGCTCTATTTTGGGAAACATCTCCAGGTTACAGACCAGTCACTGCTAATACATGAGGCACTGCAGGAAACTTAAAGCAGACACAGTTCCTGCATTTTGGGGTATCTTTGAGCCTTGGAGTGGAAACCAAAATCCACTCTCTGAAGCATATTCTTGTTTAGTTAGAGGAATGCTTCCTACAAGAGCAAATAACCGTGGAGCTGCACATCCAGAGCCCTCCTGGAGTAGGTCGCTGCTTTCACTATGGACCAGACTGACATCGACTGGGGATTGCCTTCCTGGAATGAACTGAGGTTGTGGAGTAGGCTCAGATTTTTTCTACTTGTACCACCCCAAACCTGCTGTTCCAATGGATAACCTGCGTTCTCATCCTCTGGATAAAAGGAGAAATAGGACAGCAAAGATCATGGGAGTCCTGGGAGCGGGGGTGGACTCTCCAGGGCAGAAGACACTTGGAGGGGATTCAGGTAGAGGACAGTCTCCTAGCCATTACTAAGACTTTAGTCATGATACGTGTTCAGGCGTTAAATAAAAGTTCTTGCTTCTCCAGGCTCCTTAAATCAGTTACCTTTCAGCAGGCTCTGCATTTTGCCAGAATCCAAGTGAGCTGAATGGTCTTGAGTGTTGTGCAATAA
Organism: Pampusana beccarii; assembly: GCA_013399365.1. Taxonomy (NCBI): domain Eukaryota; kingdom Metazoa; phylum Chordata; class Aves; order Columbiformes; family Columbidae; genus Pampusana; species Pampusana beccarii. The sequence goes on along the minus strand of VWYH01008196.1, from coordinate 232,225 downwards.
ACTCAGCCAAGAGAGGCAGGCAGCTTTAGACTCAGCTTAGCCACTAAAGAGAAGAAAGATCCAGGAGCATGGAAACAGAGGTGTTTAAATATAATGGGAGCTGGCTGGCTGAAAAGACATATAATGTCTGTGCCTACAGCAAACATTGGTACTGTTCCGAGTCCCATGCAGTTGTTATTTCCGTGTTCATGTGTGCATCAGTCTGACATCACAGAACAAAATGCCCTATAACAGAGGAAATTCACTTTGTCCCAAAAGCTAAGACAAGCTCAGGTACTCCTAGTCTTATTCAATCTTTATGCTGATCTTTCACAAGGAAAAATAACCTCATGTGAAAACAGCTGGGACCAGCAATATCTTTGCAGTTTGGTATAGCTATGGAGAAAAACCCGCCCTCCTCTTATCCCGCAGAAGCCCAGAGGCAATGGATTTTCCTTGTGAGCAGTGGTTAAACAAATCACAATAACAATGTTTTGGGTGTATTCTGTGAAAGTGTTGACTCCCTGCCAGTAAGAAACCCAACCTACTCCTCAGGGTGCTGTTTGCAATGTTGATCTCCATTTTTCATTTCACTTAAGTGCACCAAAGAGATCCAGACCTGAGACTGCACACTGCTCTCGTTGGGATTTGCTATGCTGGGAATGCCTTTGATTAACGTCCCGTTGTTGCATCAGTTGTTCCATGCCGCAATATTCTACTCCAGGTTGTCTCTAGTGGGATGTCTAAGCATATAGTAAGGAGCAAACAGCTGCTTGAAGGAGCAGTTCTGGAAGCAAAGACAGAGGTCTGTCCGAGCAGACATGGATAGCACAGATGATGGACACCTGGTCTGTCTAGCCAAGGGAACTGAGGAAGTTGTTCCTCTCATTCTAAAGCAACATCTAAACCAGATTATATAGTGCATACCTCAAAACAGACAATCCCTCTCCACTGACTGTCAGAGCTCAAGGGTGGATATTGTCTCTGTGGAGGTGTGAGTTCAGATTAGATGAGCTGGGCCCAAGGAGCATGAAGGTACATTTCATGGGAGAACCGACCTGAAGCAGTGCGTACTCACCGAGAAGGGATCTGGTGCAGGGAAAAAATTTTCAGGGATAAGGAGGTGCCTGAGCTGTACGACTGAGTAAAGCCTGGAGCAGGCTAAGCAGTGGCAAGAACATCCCCTCATCAGCATCTTACTGGTTGGCCCCCAACTGTAGCTTAATGGCTAAGGAGGGAGGTTGGCCTGTGCAACATGTTGGGAATACAGTCAATGCCCCCACCATATATGTCATAAATATCACACACCTCTGGAAGTAACTTCATTTGACTACTGTTTTGAAAATCACCAAGTTAGCCTGGCTATTAGAAAAAGTTGAGCTACTTCATGAGCTACTGAACCCATAGGAGGTACCAGGTCACTGCTGACAAAGCCCAATTTGGTTGCAGAGTCCTTATCTTCTAGTAGAAAAAGTCACCTTGAAGAGTTCTGCCAACACTTTGGTGGGGTGACAACTAGGAAAGGATGGTCAAATCTCTAACAAGGAGCACTGGAACAGACTAATTCTTGCAGCACAGAGCCCTACACAAAACCAGCAATAACAACGTTCTTTCTGCAAGGTCCATGTGACAAAACCACCTTCCAGCCCTGCAGATTATTTTCTTGCAAAACTCCATTTGTGCTTGCTGGGAGAACAGCGGGAGCAGGCAGCTTTTGTGGCAAGAAGAGAGGAGGAGGTAGGACACGCTACGCAAGGTCAGGGCTGTGCCTCTGCATCACAGTATCTCTCCATGTGCGGAGTACCAAGCAATCTGGAGGAAGATGAATCCAACCAAACTGCCACAAAAATCCCAACCATCCTACCTTCTCTAACCAGTGACCAAGGCAGAAACAACTCCAACTCAGCTCTTGCCTTTCCAAAAAAGACGGAGTCGGGAAATGCTGGTAGGCTCAGGAGCTCTTCACAGCAGAGAACAACTGTCTCTTTCACTGAAGTTTATTGCCACTTTATTTTATGTTGAAGGCCATGCTTCTGTATCAGGTTGTGTGCAGACTGTCTTAAATTGGCTGCGTATAAATGTGTTTGTTTGAGAATCTAAGTGTGTGTGGAGGGAAGTGTGTACATATGTGCAGACAGGTTTAATCCCTTGCTCTTCCAACCCTGTCCCCAGGTTTTCAAAGGACTGAAGAATCCGGAGAGAGCAAGAAAAGGAAAAGTCACTACAGTGAAAGTCCAACAAAGTGCCTACACAGTAAGACTGTACAGTGGAAAATAGCCAGATGGCCCATTTGCAGCACAGTGTAACTTGTTTGCTTGCTGGAAAGCATTTTCTGTTCTAGTCTATTTCAACTGAGTTCCATCTGCAGTTTCTCTTGTGGTATTTGCTTGTTCCACACCATGTTAATCACCCTTGTTGCAATTACATTTATTTTTGTCACCCTTAATCCTGCTGTTGTCTTTTTTTTTTTTTTTGGATCAGGGTGGATGCATCATTTTAAGCTTCCTTGTTTCTCTGATTTTGGAAGACCTTTAATACACTTACGTACTCTTTCTGGCAGCTAATGAAATGCCACTTATTACCTAGAAGATATTCCTGAGCATAAAGGTATTTCCAAAGACAATATTTCCTTTAAAATTGTGGATATAAAGAGGCTCCTGAACAAGAGTCAAAACCACCACTACTCATTTAGCTTTGGATTCTCTCTCCTCAGCTTCTTTTCCATCTTCTGTTTATTCCTCACCAGGGAACAGACCTTAGTTTCATTAGGACACATGGTCACCTCCATCCAGCCTTATTTCTGCACTATTATTTTCAGGCACCAGCGCTGGGGACTAAAGGTTTGATGAGGTCTGAGGAGACACCATCACCCAGCAAGACACTGGGAGGGTTCTCATGTATATTTAGACAGCATGTCCCACATCCTTGTAGGCTTCAGTGTCAAACGGTGGTTTCTCCACCATGTAAAACTACAGACTGTTCCTTTACGATCTCCATGAACAAACACGTTATTATTCCTCTTCATGTTCCCAGCCTCTGCGCAGGACTGAGAGCTTTTCTGTTAAAAACCTCAGTCCGGTCCAGGAAATGGGAGGGAAGGAAGGGGGGGGGGAAGAAAAGTGAGGGGAGTGGGTAAAACCAGTTTTATTTCTTCTTCTTCTTTTTTTAAATAAGGCAAACTTTGGAACTGAAATATGGCAATAAATGCGCTCCTGTGATTTTTCATGTTTTTTCAGCTGTAAAGAAAATAGGAGAAATATTCCATTCTGTCTGGCTTCCAAACCATTCTGAGAGTAAGGTCTTTATGTATAGAGCAGCTTGGATGCTGCTCCTGCCTGCTTCGTTTCTGAAACTATCCCTGGAACACTAAAGTCCCTTTTTTTCCCAATCAGAAAGACACACAGCAGTAACTACTCAGGTATTTTGTCACTGAGCGATATAGTCCTCCACACGCTGACAGTCTTGCAGCATTGGCGGCTCGGACTGCTACAGGAGATGGCAAACCGATGGCACTGAGTCGTGCTTAGTGCATAAGGCACAAAACAGAGAATGTTTGTTGAAGACGAGGAATAATGTCAGGTTTCACCTTGAGCCTCAGCTGGCTCCTGTCCTCAAGCACCCCTTGCTACTGCAGGCATGAGCACAGGCACAGCTCTGCGAATACACCCTGGTGATGGAATCAGCTACAAAGTGTAGTCCAGAGCTCCTCTCCATCCCTCTCCACAAAGAACCAAACTTGCCTGGACCTGTGATTTTGGTTTTATGCTATTCAATTTTCAGTGTCTCTATGACTTTTCTTTCAATAAAGGAGTTGCAGTCTGTTATGATTTGTCTGTTTATCTCATTACGTTGCACATACACTACAGGAAAAGCCAAAATACCCAAGGATGTATGGACATGCTTCCAATAAGTAAGAAGCCACAGGAAATCTTAGCAAAACCTGAGCAGTCATATGCTAGGTTCAGTTAGTCATCTAAGCTCAGATGTACGGTCTGGAACAAATGTCCTACTGAACACAAAAAGCTTTATAAGCTGATTATACATCAGACCTCCTTCCAGCAGCATTTCTCTCCCCTCAACTCCCTTTTTTTAAAAATTTTTTTACCCTGAGAGATCAGAAGCAACATAAACACACAGGCTCCGGAACAGCAGAAACCCATACCACTGGTCACCCCAAAACTAGCTCTTTTGCAGGAAAATCAGATCTGGCTGTCACTGGCAATACGCACCAGCAATTTTCCTACCCTTCAAGGACACAGAAGTTGCAAAATGTCCATTATGGCAAGGAGATGACAGCTGGAACCTTTCACGCAAGGTGTGGGATCAACAGCAAGTCCTGAGCTGCCATGGCTGTGAGTGTCTGCTCAATATGGAAAGCAAGAGCCGTGTTCAAACAGCCCCTAGAACCTCTACATTCAAGGGAACAACGAGCCTTTGAGACCAGCTGAAGCTCGCACTCAAAATCCTCTCTGCTCCAAGGGGAGAAAAAGAAACTTCTAAAGAGCTATGCATCTCCTTATGAAATAGATGTCTCAGTTGAGAACCTTTAAAGAGTGGTTCAGCCATTTCTCTGTTGGTCAGTAAAGGAGTGTGCAGCACTGTCAGACACTTCACTTTTAGAGGTGGGAGGGTGATTTTGTACTTCATAAAGCCTCCTTATACCCTATTTTTTATGCACAACAGTCAGATGTAATTGTGATGTATCCCTTTGCTTGAAAAGAACAATTGAATCTACAAAGAAGCAATGGAACTTGGAAATGCTGTCTCTGGGAATTAAAATCACCCGTTACCCTTCTTCTTTTGTAGCAAGAGGCAGTTAAACAATTACATCCCAGGGAAAGAAAGACACAACCTGCACTTGTTTTCTGGAGCTGCTGTCAGCCTTGAGCAAAGCTCCTCTAGACACAGGAAGGAAATCCACCAAAACACAAAAGAAGAGAAACCGAATCCTCCCTGGATGTCTGGTGTGAAGATGGCAGCTTGGGCCATGATCCAAGGAAAGCAAGAACAAGCCCTTCAAGTGACAACTTTTTCCATCCAGATGCACTTGCTCACTACAAAACCCACGGAGAAATGTGAAAGCTGTTGTTTCCGTGCACCGAGGACCTGAGCTACCTAAGCCCGGTACAGAGCAGGAGAAAGAGAATCACAGAATGTCCTGAGTTGGAAGGGACCCACAAGGATCATTGAGTCCAGCTCCTATCCCTGCATGTGACAACCCCACAGTTCACACCATGTGTCTGAGGACGTTGTGCAGTCTCTTCTTGAACACTGTCAGGTTTGGGGCCGTGACACCTCCCTGGGGAGCCTGTTCCAGTGTCCAGCACCCTCTGGGGGAAGAACCTTTTCCTCATGTCCAACCTAAACCTCCCCTGGCACATCTTCCTGCCATTCCCTCGGGTTCTGTCGTTAGTCACTAAAGAGAAGAGTTCAGCCTCTGCCCTTCCTCCTCCACTTGTGAGGAAGATGTAGAACCTTGTCAAAGAATGAAATTAAGTTTGTTAAACAAGACTTTCCCCTCATGAACCCGTGCTGGCTGGGAACAACGACTGCATTGTCGCTCAGATATTTTTCAATAACTTCCAGAACAATCTTCTCCATGATTTTGTCAGGCACAGAAGTGAGACTGACAGGCCTGTAGTTGCCAGGGTCATCCTTGTTGCCCTTCTTGTAAATTGGGACAATGTTTGCCAGCTTCAGCCTTCCAGGACCTCTCCAGATTCCCAAGAGCATTGAAAAATAATGGAAAGAGGTTTTGCTATGACATTAGCCAGTTCTTTAAGCACCTTTGGATGAATCCCAACAGGTCCCATCAACTTCGGGATCTAGCTGGAGTAACAAATCCTGTACAAGTTCTGGATTAATCGGCAATTTATTGTTCTTGCAGCCATGGTTTTCTAGCCCAAGTCCACCATTGGTGTTGAAGACCGAGGCAAAGAAAGCATTAAACATCTTGGATTTGCCTATGTCCCTGTTAATAAGGCGACTGTGCTCATCAAGCAATGGGACAACATTATTTCTAGTTTGCCTTTTGACATTAATAGATTTTAAAGAGCCTTTTTTATTGTCCTTCACAGTACTGGCCAGATTCAATTCTAATTGACCTTTGGCAGCGTGCATTTCCTCCCTACAATGGCAAGCAGTATCTCTGTAGTCGTTCCACAGAGGCTCTCAACTTTGCCATTGCCAGCTCAGAGAAGACTGAGGGACCTGGAAAACCCTCCTTCCATTAACCTGGTAAGGCCTCTCTAAATCACCACATAACTATTATACCTGCTGCAAGCAGGCATCAACTAAACAGGCAGGTAGGTCCCCTGCAGATGCCGAGAGAGTTGTTGTGGGACAGGTAAAGCTCAGCTGACTGACAGAAGCTGCTTGTCCCAGTCGGGGGATGGCCCATGACTCTGTTGGAGTGTGTGAATGACGTTCAGGCTGTGTTGGGGATTTTCACTTGTGCAGAATTCGACTTTTCACTTGTTTCATGAGTAGGTTGAAACCTTATTTGTGCAAAGCAGCAGCTTTAAAAATGAGAAAATGTCCCTCCCTGGCTACAGAATAAGACGCAAATGCGACTGCAGAGAAACAAATCTCTGAAGGCCACCTACTCTGGGAGAAGTTTTGTGGTCATCATTGTTTTGCTTCTGCTCTGACCCAGCTCAGCCCTTCAGAAGGTTGCTTTTCCAGAAATTTGTAACACCTTCGAAATCATGTTTTAATACAGAATTCATAGGCACGGAGACCTAAGTCTTCTTTTACTTCGCTAACTACTGCCCTAATCTGATATCTGTTAATACTCTGCTACCCAATATTGCCTTGGATGCAACATAAATGCTCCTGAAAAATGTGATGTGAAAGTTCACCTAACAAGGCCATTGGCAAGACTGGAAGAAACATCACGAATGGCCCCTGTAAGCGTCACAATGGTAAAGATTTTTCGTCTTGCCATGCTCAAGGTAGAGAGAAAACATCATGCTGGCTTCGAAAGTCAACAAACTTAGGAGATTCGAAGTAAGAACCACAAGACCACGTGCACAGCTGTAGGGCTTCTGTAATAACTGCACATTTGGGTCATACTAATGACATGTAGTGTGACCACGTTTCTGATTGGTACAGTCGTGTAATATTGTACATACCCTCAGCTTGCATTAGTGTCCCTTCATGTGAACAGGCACCTCTTCAAGATACACAGGCTGCAACAACCGCTTGCTAATTATACCAACTACTGATCCGCTACATGCATCGTGCTGCACTATGATCTTTGATGAGGCCGCACGTGCTGGGAAGACACACTGCTGGTAATACTGAACATCCTCACACTGTCACAGCTTGGACACAAAAGAAATAGGCGAGCAATCACATTCTCTCTGGCTTTCGCGTTACCAAGTATAGCATGCTGTTGGTAGTTCACAGCAGCAAAAGTAACCTTCCATCCAACCTGAAGGAAGACCTTTCAGCTTCATCACAATCTCAGTATCTGTCTCTTTTTGCTCCCCATTTTCTCTTTGCAAAGTTGGCACCTGAAAGTTTTCTCTGCATTAATTCCAGACATTGTGTAAACACTGTGCTTAGATTTACTTAAACAAGGCTGTTTCAGCCCCAGCTTTCCTCCCAAATAGATTTCCTGTCTCATAAATTCAAGACGTGCACAGTTTAGTTTTGCTGGGAAGGTGGAATCTTGACTCGATCCTTCCTTTGGGGTGACCTGGAAGACTAAAGGGCAGATGGCATGGAAGAGGGCCTGGGGCTTTCTGGTTTCTGGCTGGAAAGGGGGAAGATGTGCTGTTGAGGATGTAGTAGTGCCAGTGGTCCACGCAAGTGTTACTACTTGCCATAAATAACCTGCAAGAACCTTTATCTACTGATCTCTTGGATCTCTTGGCTTTTTTTTTTTCCTCCATAACTCCACAAGATAGAGAAACAACTTTTCCTACTGAGCAAATCACTGGCATTTTCAGTGGAGAAGCAATGTATTATTTTTTTCTCCTGTTTCCAGATGCTCATACTGTTTGTTACTCCTTAGAAAGGCACATGCATATCAAACGTTCATGTGCCCTGCTTGTGCAGGCAGAGAGACTCTCCTAGGAGTGAAAGAGCTTTTCCTTTTCAATTGACAAGCCTTTAGTCACTAGGACTTCAGATTATTTTTTTTTTTCTGGCAGCAAAGTGAACTCCCAAACAGAATGCAAGTGCCGGTTTTGCTGCCACTAACGAAGGCTCTCACACATCTCCGAGCCTGAGAAAGGGTCTTTGCCAAGAGGTTGAAGTAGGTTTTCAGCAAAGTTTTCTGCTGTCTGGGACTGATATGATAAACCCCATTTCCGGAGGTGCTGGGCTGGCTTTGCCTTCCAGTTTACAGCACAGACACCACAGACCACATTCGAACTCTAAGGAGGGTTTTGCTGCCTTGGCTGTGTGGAGGAAAACTCTCACACTTCTCAGTTTCCACTGCCAGCAAACCCCTGACAACGAGACTGAGCATGAAACAGCCATGCCAGCTTGGAGACTGAATGGTACAGGAAGGATTAAGAAAGAGAAACAGCTTTTCACTCTCATCTCTGGTTCTAGGAAAGCTCAATCAATGGCTGTGCATTGCACCCCCTGAACCAACTCGTGCATGACTGCAGGAAAACGGATTGCTGCCTCCTCTCATTTCCTCCTAGACCATCTCTCCCAGCCCATTTTGTCCCTCCTTGGCAGTTTTAGCAGTGGTGGAAGATTGTGTGGACCATGGCAACCCGCTGCCCCTCACCTCCCTTGCAGGGACTGAGTCACAGCAGCTGGGTGCTGAGCAAGGGCAGTGTCTGTGGCCACTGTCTGGCTGTACAAACTAGGGGCTTTCCTGTAAACCTCACCAGGCTATCTCTTCTTTTCAGGTTTTTCCTTTATATTCACACTCAGTCACTCCCCCAGCCGATGCCCTCTCATGGCACCTGGTAGTTCTACATCCCTGTACAATTCCTTCCTTTTCTGTGTGCTGAAACCGCTCACGTACCAAGAGACTGTTCTGGCATGCAGTGCCCTTTTCCCTCTTAGCCAAGACATACACTGTGTATTTAACTCAATTTAATTGGCTCAATCGATAAGATCCCTATTTATTTCGATATTGCTCCATTCCTTTTGGGGGATGGAGGTACCTCAAAGTGCAGTTGTCTGCTCCGTCCTGCACCAGTTCCATGGGGTTTTCACCATATTGGGAACACTGATGAATGCTCAACTCTCCTTGCTTGGGGCAGTCCCTTTGGGCACGGACACTCATCCACTGCTCCTATTCACTTGTCAAGTCACTTTATCCAAACAGTAATTCTTGCCTTTGGTTCAGCCTGTTCTTTTCTTCTTGGGAAGAAACCAACAGGGACTCCGGGCACAAAATAAATCTTCCTCTTGTTTATTTCTACTATAGTGATGCTTTTGAACCAAGCCAAATTGTACAGCGGAAGACAAAACAAGACGAGAAATAAGATAACGACAAAATAGTTCACAGCCAAACAAGCTTGTTTTGCGTTTTCCACAGAGAAGACCATCCATCAGAGACCTCAACAGCTTAAAGCCTTGCTTCATGAGACTGGTGGTGAGTTGGAAGGAGAAGAGCAATGCGACAGAAAAGATGTCTAAGAAATTGTCCTCTTACAGCCACTGGCCCCTCCAAGAACATGGATGTCTGTCTCTGGGTGCTGTATTCATCCACCCAGCAGAAAAGATAACAGGACCCCTCAGCACGCCAGAGGGAACAGTTGGCAGAAGAGTTTCAGTTCCCTGGCTGAGATTTCCGTTTTGGGTCACTCCAAAACTTCACTAAGAAAACTTTTGAAACAAACACTTTGTGAAACTAGCAACAAATGTAAACCAATAATTTTTAATCACATGAGAACTATTGTTCAACCCAAAACTGAATCACAGCCTTTTGCTTTTTTCTAAAGGACATTCCAGAGTCTTCACAAAACTCTGCTCACACCAAAATCTCTGGTCCCTTCAAACACGTGGTGAAACTAGCCTGAAGAATAGAAACATTGCACTTTAAAAACAGTCAAACTCCTTGGCCTGTTATGTATGTTGTTGTATATATATATAGCTTTCTATCTACATATGCATGAATTTATAAATGGGGTTAGGTATGATATTACTTAGGAAGCAACTGTGCTGATGTGACATTGAAAGTAAGAGCAAGATGGGGACAATTAGCCTCTCCAAAATTAGTTTCATTCTAGGGTAAATGGATGCATATCAATAACCTTTTCATTACAGCTCAGATCTCAGGGCTCCACTGAATTACCCCAGCACAGACAGACAACAGTCCCTGCCTTAAAGATCTTGCAATCTCAAAAGCGTGCTGCTGACCAGGCCTAGAGAGCACAAATGTGAATTTGGGGAGGTCACGGGGACCCTAAATAAAGGCAAGGCTCCTGCATGAAATATAAAATAATTCTGTGAGGTGTAGACTGTGAAGGGAAAGAAGTTTAACCTTAACTTAGACCACAGACGTTTGGAGAGCCACAGCTGCTAAACCCAAATCTACAGTTTGATAAGCAAAGTCCATTTGTGACACCTTCAAAAGAGAAAGCGAGGTATAGAGGAAACCAAATCAGCAATTAGATGGGAATAGGGAGTTTTCTGAGAGGCAAATAAATTCCTATGTATGAGACACGGTTGAGGGAGAGAGCCAAAACATTGCCCAGGCTTTGGAGAAGCCCTCCATGTTTTTCCAGAGGTACGTGGAACAGCTTAAAACCAACAGAGCCATCATTTTGAGGAACAGAAAGGTACCAACACAGATCCCTTCGCAGGCAAAATAACTGCCTAGCAAAGTGTTTCAAACCAGCAAATACTCTCCAGCATTGATGGAGATGTGGGCTTTAAAATGGATACTGGAGCATGCTATACTGGTATTTCAACTCAGACACAAGAGAAACTCACAAAGAGAAACTGTATAAAAGTAAAATTTGTTTTATACTGCTGGCATAAGAGACCAATTCAAAGGCAACTAATAATTATGATCTATTTTAACCAAACTGTCTTATAATTCTTCCAATAAGATGGGCAGGTAAATTATCTGGTGGCCAGATCCAGATACCACTGGAATCAGCAGAAAAGATGCAATTTACCTCTGAGGTTAGGAACATTAAGCATGAGTTCTGGTATTAAAATCTAGTCTAGACAAGTAACTGCTTGCAGATCTCAAACGAACAGCAGGGAGAGCTCTGAAAAGGAAGTCCAAATCCCCACAAGTTTGTACCAAGCACTCTTCTTTCAGACAGAAGAATTAATTCCATAAGACAATATAGCAAGAAAAATCCTGCTTGGCTTTTACACACAATATAAAAACTGGATCTAATAATATATAATATTCGTTGCAGAGCAGTCTGCAGACCATGGTAATTCCATAGCTGCAACTGAAAAGCCATCAGCACACGTTGATCCACACCATTTAAATAAACCACACCATGGGAGCGATGCTCAGTAAAACTGGTTGACAGCTAAATGTTCGAAACAAAAATATTATCTAACATTTAGAGGGCATTCCTGCGAACATAGTTGACTGAGTCGTACTCCTAAGTTCATGATTTTTAATGGAAGTATACCAGAGAGTTGAGGGGCTACAGCTGATATTCATTCTGGCCCTCAAAGACTGGTCCACAGCCCCAGCCTTGTCCAGCCTCCTGAGCCCCCCGTGCAGCACTGAGGATGTTCGAAAGTCATGTTGGACCTCCTGTCCCCTTGGGCTGTCTGCTCTGTGCTTGCTCTCTGAAAGACTCAACGCGATCTCCTTCCTACCATACAGGTCTCATACAGGAGAATGAGAAGTATGAGCAAGTGTTTTGGAGAGCAAGAGAAACAAGGGCTGCTGGTTCTTAACAAAACTAGCAGATGGTTTCTAAACTGAGCTCTGAAAGATCTTGATTACAGCTTTTGGCATAACAGCAATAGGTGTAGTGTGCTCTCACATGGACACTGTGAGGTTTCTGGGAGTGTCAAAATTGTTTAGTAAAACCCTAATAGCCTGCCAAATTGTCCATGGTGTTTCAGAATTTAAACATGTAAATGGCTGAGCAAGGCACCTAATGGAATTTGCAGAAATGCTTCTCTGTGTCTTCAGGCACTCTGCTGCTTCTGCAAAACATGGTCTTCAGTCCCTAAAGCGTCTTCTGGAGAAGGACATAATTTTATAAGGGAGATAAATCCAATCAGCTATCTGAGTGTCTAATGACCCCGATGATACCCAATCAGTTTTGAAATATTATTGTTTAATTATACCAATAGCACGGATGAGAGAGACATCTCTGATGGATGAGGCACCACAGATCTACACAAAAACACTCAGCTGCATTTGCAGTTGCAGAATAAAGAGCAATCCAGTTAAGAATAAAATAAATTGGAAATAAACTGTTCCAGGATCGAAGAGAAGGTGCCAATCAACATATTTAATTGTGTTCACTTTCGCCAATACATACAATGGAGGTATGATTCTGATACTGCAGTATGAGAGAAATGTTTGCATTTTAAGCCTAACCAAACCCAATTTGCTTTGACACTAAACCGGTTCTGAAGCTGCCAAAATACCCTCACTCCAACAACACATGAACAACTGAGCTGCCATGGAGGATGCAGGGGGAGCAGGGGACCTTAGCATTTAGGAAAGAAAGGGCTGAGCTTAATATCCACAAAGCACCTGGGTTTATGTTTGTGTGACGCACTTATTCAAAGAAGGCGGCCAGTGGCAACTGCATGAAACTGGACAAAACCAGAGCAGAAGTGAGAGAATGGTCCAAACAGTATCCACATACGTCAGAAAGGTGTAAAGAAAGGTACACATGCCCATCATTGTACTCATATGAGAATAATTACACAGACGAAATAGGTACAAAGCTACAGAGTGCTGTAGTCTGAGGGACACTCTAGGGTTGGTCCAGAGAGTTTCAAAACACTGGACAGATTCATAGCTGAACAATAAGAGCGATGAAGACCCTTCTGTCCTCTGCTAAACACAACTCAACATTGTTGGTGCCGCTGAATCATTTCACGCTGCCCTATAACAGGCAGCAAACTGTACATTGAGACTGGAGGGTGATCTCTGCTGCCAGCAGGAAAACTGCAGGGACCTGGGAATTGTGAAGGGACAAGGGTTTTGACCTGTGTCAAAGCATCTCGTGATTTTGAAGGACAGCAGGAAGGGTCAAGATCACATTGGCTAGCTGGCCAAGGCAAGGGGTGACCCCCTTTCTCTGCTGACACGCAGTGATGGCTGCAGGATAGCTCCAGTTCTGCTGCTGCTGAACACCCTGGTTTTGGAGAGAAGGCCCAAGTAACAGTGACGAAGGGCTGAGGTGGGAGCCCAGCATCCTCCCCTGCACAGCCCCACTGTGTCATCTATTGCCAGTGTAACAGGCAGTATTAGCAAACTAAGTACCCTGCAGTCTGACAGTATCACATACATACCAATTACTATGAGGCAGCAAGGTATTATTTATACAATAAGTGCTATATAAAACAGCAGGGTAATATTCAGAGGGCAAATACTACAGAGAAGAAGGCTGCAATTTGTTCTGCAGCAGCAGTCTGCTCTGTGCACTCCAAAGCACCAAGCAGGATTAGGGTGACACTCACATGCCAACTACTGTATGAGGACACGGTATTATTTAAACCCCAGATACAATGGTAGCGAAAGAGTATTATTTACTAACCAGACCAAATGCAATAGCAGCAGTGGCAGTAACTGCATGGTATAATTTACAACAGAGGAAAAGACATCATTTGCAGACTGGTTATTACAGAATGGGAGGGTACTCTTTATGGTATGGCACTTTGAAGCTGAGCGCTATAGAGATACGGGGTATTATTTATACACCAAACACCATAGAAACTGTTTTTCTGGGGTAACTAATAGTGACAGTTAATCATTTATTTGAAAGCCATCCTGTAATTTCCAATATGTGGACTACGTGATTATTTCAACCTTGAAACTGTGGTACAGATGATGTAATGTTAATTACACTTAGATCTACGGCTGCTGTACCGCAGAACTGCTAAGCTGGAGTAATCTTCTGAAGTCAACAGATTTGTGGCAGCAAAACTACTGAATCTGCCCCTGCCCTGTGCAAAGCCTGTGGTGCCTGGGGATTTCCAGGGTTATGGTGGGGTATTTAATCCCAAGCCTGTGCAGGATCCCAGCAGGAGCAGCAGGTTTTGCTGTGGATTACAGGTTAATCAGTCGCCAGCACAGCGGCTGCTCTCCCGGTGGAGGTGTGAATGACGGATGGGAGCTCCAGCTGGAAGTGATCAGCATCATAATTTTCACCTGTTTATCAGCTGCTGGCCTAGGTGTTTTCTTTACACACCTTTTCCCTCCAGCCTGTGATCTGACCTCCACCAGGAGACGTTTCTTGATAGTTTCCCCTACAGATCTTTTTTTTCCTGACGAATTATTCCTATTTAAATGTCTCACCTATTAAGTCAAATCTGTATCTTCTGCAGCCATCATAGACAACTCCTTCTGTTCTTCAGTGTTTTTCTACACTAGCACTAATAAAGTGTCTAAGTCCTCTGCCCAGTGCTAACCAAGGGCATTTCAGAAGCTAAAGGCACATGGAAATTGCCGGACCAGTATCCTGTCTTGGGCAAGACAACAGCTTCGGAACAAAGTTCCCATCATTGAAAAATAAGGAATAAATTTCTGAGGAGGAAGTTTCTTTTTTACACTAGGCACTTAGTGGTTACCTTATGCCTTGAAGCATGAGAATTTACATTCCATATTCTCCAGCTAGTGTAAGCTAGGTTTTATTGGGCATGGCTTAATAGACAGTTTTACTCCTCTCAGGCCTAACCTGTGAGCACTACCCTGCTGGAAGTAATTTCCTGTCCTGATCACTTCATCCCTACGATACAATGTGGTTGCTCTTACAGACACCCTTTTGTCTCACATTGCCCTATGTGGTCTCTGTTGAAGTCAGTGACTTTCCTCCAGGATGTGCTCTGGAGCACAGAACAAGGCTGGGTTCAGCGCCTTCCACCCCTCTGCATCACCAGGGTCTTTCAGAAGATCCCTGGCTCCCATGTAGTCCCCTGGTAACACGGTGGCAACCAGGACTATCCCCAAGTTCAAGGTTCACATGGTACCTCACTAACTGTAATGGTGAGTGCAGCTGCCAGGTCAAACAGCACCGGCCTGCCTTTCCTAGGACATTCTGTCACCCAAGTTCTTCACAGCAATCACTGCTCCTTCATAAGCCTCCACACTCTCAGGACATGGTGACAACCTGGGAGGAACTGAGCAGTGATGCAGAAGTCCTCACCCGACTTAATTTTGGGTCTCTCCCAAGGTTCCCCCTGCTTCAACTGACACAGGTGTCCTCTGGCTTGCACTGGGGTTTGGAGAAAAGCCATGAGTTGCCATGCCTTGCTTGACACAAGGAGCAACTACAAAAGGTGAAACCCCAGGTGAATATGCTTGTTGGGGTATCCCATTCCCTTGCTTTCATCTCTTGCTCCCTTCTCTCAGCAGAGCCCTTTCTGTGCCTCTGCTCCATCCTCCCCTCTAGCTCCCAAGCCCAGCAAGGTCTCCTCCTCAGCCAGCCCCAGGAAAAGGCAGAGCCGTGGAAACCCACAGGCAAAGCTGGCTCCCAGGCTGCTTCCATGTGGCTTACACTGCAGGGATGGAGACCTGGTTGCTTTTGGCCTTTGGGACGTGGCCAACGTGCCCTAGTCACATCATCTCCCTCACCCTTACTCAGTTGTGGGACCACCTCAGTCAATGGGCTGAAGCCATGGGGAGCATTAGATCACTAAAGCCGATTGCACCGTGGTTGGGCTTGTAAAGCAAGGGAAGGAAATTGGAGCGAGGTGGTCCATAGGGCTGCTACTTAACACCTCCAGGCATTTCAACAGCTGAAGCACGTGGAGGCTCATTCAACCCAAGTCGAATGATTCTGGTATTTCTCATCATTGCCCCCACCCCTCTGCTCTCTGATCTGCACAGAGCAATCGCTGGGGAGGGCGAATATCAAGCAAGGGAGAAATGGAAGTTTTCATTAAAAAGGAAAAAGCCCAATGAAAAGCACACGGAGGAGAAAAAAAAATTTCAGCGTGAAGCGTCTCAAAAAAGGCTGAGCGGGTAGCACGACAAAACCCCCTGCCTATTCATCAGGCCAACAAAAAGCTTCTTTAGATTTATACTGTGAGTCCATTGAGAGGAGAGGGGAGGCAGCGCTCACACACCCACCCTTGTGCACACAGGCAGAGCCCGCAGCTCCGCTCCACGCACACAGACCGAGCTGTTCTGCCCTCTCACAAGGAAGCACTGAGTTTTTAAAAGTAAACTGTAAGGTTTCCGTTGTTGTACTGAGCTCAAGTTTTTTTTTTTTTTTTTTTTTTTTTTTTTTTTAAATATATAACAGCTCCCTCTCTTTGCCGTCTCTCTCTCTTTCACTCTTTAAACAGCCCCGGCTGCTCTGGGCTGCCCGGCAGCCGTCGTGCGCTGGCTCCGTATGTGGTCCAGACCTGCTATGAACACGGCTTTTGTTGCTGCTTCTGGGAAGCTGCCTGAGAGCAGCACACACAGCCCGGCTTGTTTCACACATGGAGGTTGTGGCGGGTTTTGGGGGGGGAGCGAGAAAAGGAGGAGAAGGAGGAGGAGGAGGAAGAGAGTGGCTTGGGGAAGGCTGTCTTGTGGTAGAGCTGCTGTCCCACCACTGGCAAGGAAAAGGGGGAAGCGAGGAGACAGAGGAGGGTGGCAGTGGAAAAGATGTCTCAGGCAGCTAAGAAAGGTCCTGCTGATTTATAAGATGGAACCAGCTGGCCCTCCACCAGCCCACAACCCCGATGGGTGTAAGTCAGCAAGGGAAGGCAATGAAGTCACTGGATCTGTGCAACTTACGTTTGCAGAGAATCTGCCCCAGAGAGAGATGAGGAGAGAAAAGACCAATAATTGAGTGGATTTTGGAGTCACCATTACACGCATCCCCGGGTGAATACCAGAGCACTGAAAAACAATCTGATCTCTCTTTTCATTTACACATTCATTCATTTGTTTTCGGCTTTTAAGTGATACCATTCATCCTCTTCTACTCTAAAACCCTTAATGTGCCTCACTAATTAGGTAGTATTTTATGGTGATGAGCTGCTGTTTGCTCTGACAGTGCTAAGTCTGCTGAACTTTATTTAATATCCCCTTTTCCTTAGTAAGGTTTTCCCTCCATCTCTTTCACTCCTTCAATTTCCTACTCGTCTGCTCTCTTTGCTCACCCATCCATCCTCCAGCCCTTGTGCTGTTGTCAAACCCTGCTACTGTACATGGAGGTGATTATAGGAAACATTAAACAGCAGTTCAAGTGGAACAGATGGAATTTTCCCCCCCAAAGACTGTTCAGAGCACTGAGCCAGCATGGGTGCATCTCCAGCCCTCACCCTCTGCCCGACCAGCGGTGGTGGGAGGCGATGCCTCCGCTTTCTGCATCCTGACAGCAACCTGAAACGTCTCAGAAAGGGGTAACATCTCCCCTTTGACCTATCAGGCAGACACGGCCTCTGAAGCCAGCAGGAAAATATAACATCAAACAACCAAAGCAAAGAAACAAATAGCTCAGCTTTGAAAAGCGTGTGGAATTGCCCTTCTTTGCAGGGTCTGAAAACCCACCAAACAGTCCCCAAACCACCAGCCCTTCTGCCCAGCCAACATTCCTTATTGAGAGCCTATAGACGAAAACCAAAGTAGTGAGGAATGCTAAAAAATTCCTCTCTCCCAACTATTTTCTTGTGGGATGTTCCCCTCTTTCCACATCTGGCAAAGTTATTTTAGAAAGTTAGGAAAGCTTTTCAGACCGAAGTTTTTTGGCTAAACGACTCGAAAGGGAAAGGTTAAAATGCTTGCTTTCTGCCGCATGCAGAAAGTTGTGTAGCACAAGGTTCAAACAAAAAGTCTTAAAAAGCAGTAAATTAAAGAAGAAATTTCTGATAGAAATTCTGAAAAGAAAAGCAGCCTTTTTTTGCTCTGTCCACTTCTGCAGAAGAGCTCAGCTCCCTGCAAACTATTGCTAAAAATATGCTTCGTCTGCGAGTGGATTCGGAAAGAGGGCAGGTAGCGAGTAACACCCGAAGCAGCAAACTGGCAATAACCCAGGAGACGCTGCCAACCGCTGGCCCCTGCCACCCTCCCGCACGGGGAGTGCTGTCAAACCCGCCGGCATCCAGGCTCTTTGCGTTCTCTTGCTGAACTTGTCAGCCCCTACAGAGCTTAACAACCCTTTAACTCAGAGGTCACCCTTTGCCTTCCCCATAGCAAAGCAAGGACACCGATGAGAGCAATAATCACGAAAAGTCCCGCAGGGATTTTTAGGACACTTGCAACAAATCAATGCGGCGGCAGCCTCCTTCCCCAGTGCTCAGATGCAGGATCAGACACATCACTGGGGCTCCAGCAGCAGCTGAAACCCATCATAAAGAAACACCGATGGGTCAGGAGGTCTTTTGGGGAGCAAGGATGGGGATAACCCCCTCTCTGCTCTCCCACCTTGTGGTTTTGGCTATAGGACCTCCTAAGCCGGTGGCTTGCTTTCTCTCCCTTCCCCAAGCCAACTAACAAATTCGACGCATGGTTGTTGCCTCTGGCTGTAGCTTTGCTCCCTGTAACAGGTGGGTTGTTGGCGAGGAGCATCATGTCGAGAGACACACCAGGTACAGGCTCCCCTCTCACAGAAGGGAAACTCTGGGGAGAAGCTCAGGCTCCACCAGTTTACAACTTTTCTCACATTTCTCTGCTGGTTGCCCACCAGGGAAACAACCAACCTACTCATTGAGAGTCTGCATCTCATAGAGCACTGAGGAAAGAAGCAGGAAAGTTATAGAAAAGACACCAAAGAGAGACAAGGGAGGAAAGCGCGACGTTACCTTTAGCAGTTCAGTGCAGTGCTTCCAGAATCTAAGTCCCATACACCTGGCAGAGAGATGAGGTGTTTTTCGGCGTTCAAGAAGGAAAGAGCTTGCCACTTCTTGCTCTTACTGTATGTCTTCTTCACAATCTCCAGATGAGATTTTCCTGGATTATTTTTTTTTTTCTTCCCTGGGTCCCCAGAAGAAATCAAAATTCCCTGTGTGGTTTTTCAGGTCCTTTCAGGCAGTGGCAGCAGCAGCAGGCTTGAAGAGTAAGTACTGTGTGTGAATGGCAAAAAAGAGAGAGAGAGAGGGTTTCAGACCACGTTAGCTGCCACTGGCTGCAAGAGAGACCATCAAACTCCTGTCAGCCTCCTTAGATACCTCTTGAAGAGCTGGCAAACTAAGTGTATTGGATCCTCCTCTGGATTTTAGAGTAAAGGTAGGCAGGCATCCAGGGGGCAGGGGGAAATAGGAGGGCTTATGGACAGAAAAGGAAGCCCAGCCTCTTGGAAAGAAGGAAAAAAAAAAAAAAAAAAAAAAGAAAAAAAAAAANAAGAAAAGAAAGGGGAAAAAAAAGCATGACCAAAAAGTACTGTAAATGGAGAAAGCTGAATGGGGAGTGGGGGATTAAATTTAGCCCTCTGGTTTGGAAGCAAACTGTCTGGAGCACCGCAAGTGGTTGAGAGAAGAAGAAATAATTTATGTAACAAAAAGAGAATGTGGTTTACGCAAACTAAAATAGGGTAAAGCTAATTAAGGAACCTGAGTAAAGTATGTGTGCCTGCAATGCAGTCAATATCTCTGCAGTCTGAGTAGAAACGAGCAGATTTACTGAAAAGCCCAAAGAGAACAGCAAACAGGAAAGTTTAGGGAACTCTCTTGTGTGGATCCCCAGCTGCTGCAAAGGAGGAGGCAGGTGGTGGTAGTGGAGCTCGGTGGGGAGGTGATGCTCAGCATTAGGAAATGGAAAACACCTGGAGCATCAGTAACTGAGAAGTGATATCAAGGCAAAGAAAAGAGGCTGTTGGGAGTGAGTTTGTCTGAAAGCTGTTTGGGGTGTCCTGGGGAGAAATACAGAGCCTGTAAGCACCTAGGAATGGTGGGAACCGAAGGAACCACCCCAAAACTTTGAAGAAGACCCTATGACTGAATCCTTGGCAGTTCTGGTGTTGCGAGAAAGTGCTGAGGAGGCTGTAATGTGTTTTGATTTTTTTTTTTAAATTTTTTTTTTTTTCCTTTCCTTCTTTGTGGGGGATGCTGGTAACTTTGAGTGGGAGAAAAGGCTGTGCTTGGGGAGGAGGGAATAATGGGTTTGCTGCTGCAGGCCCACACCGTGGCTGGTGAAGGGGCCAGATGGCAGCTGGGAGGAGGTGGGAAACTGCTGAGAATTTCACAGTTGAGGAAACCTCTTCTGGCTGAAAAACCTGTTGTACCCCAGCAGTGAAACCTGGGGATGAACACAGGTCTTGGGTTTGAAGTTCTTCAGGCTTGCAAGAGGACAGTCAGTATCTCCAGCCTAAGGGAAAGTCTTTGCACAAGCTGTGACTTAAGTTACCCAGAAAGAAAAGTAGGAGACACGGAGATGATATAATTTGACCAACAAAATTATCTAGGTCTTAAGGTCCACTTTCTTTATTGCTGTTCTGTGGGAAAGAGGGAAATGTTTTTGAAGAGGTTTTAAAAGGTAGGAAACCCTTTGGGTTCAAGAAGGAGAAAGCTTTTTCCCCTAACATGGAAGGTAGCATCACAAGCCTAAAGTAAAGGAAAAATCTGAGCGTCCCCCTTGTACCCAAGCCACATGACAGCTCTCAGCCTCTCTCCCTCCAGCTCTCTTTTAATAAGATCTTTAACATCTGCACTTCCCTCTCTCTTCCCAACTCTTTGCTTGCTGGGTTATGATATAGTAGTTTCTCCTCCCTCCATGAATTACTATGCCCCATTTCAAAGCTTGCTTCTTTGACTGTCTCACTTTTGAACCCAAGGCTCGTAACCCTTTTGCAGCGTTTGTGCCCTCTTGTGAGAGCTGTGCATCCATCATCCTGACATGTAATGCTCCCAGATCATGGAGGCTTGCTTCTTCCCACAAGTACCTTATTCCATCTTAGAGATTCATTACCAGAGTTTGGTTGTGAATCTCCTGCTCTTGGATCACTCCCTTTTTAAAAATTTTTTCCCCAGAAGTGAAACACTAGATATTAACTTTAAAACTTTACACGTGCCCTTATATTAAAAGTCAAAAGGGCAATGAGGGAAAACTTCACAACCGTTAGAAAGGACGGTACATTTACTGCCCCCCCTGAAACTCCGGGATTTTATTTCGCCTACCTCACACTCCTTTCAGTGTATAAATGCTGCCTGTCCACATCAAATTTAATTCTCTGTCTGCTGAGGTCAAGTGGGGACCTTCCCACCTACTCAAAGGCAATTGGGTCCATCCCAGGGGCTGCCACCACCTCCAGCTGCTGGGGGGTTGGACAGATGGAGCCTGCACTGGAGCATCAACTGCCCCCACTTTGCTATCTGGGGTGTCTCGGCACCGGGCAGCACGGTGTAGCTGTGGCAATGAGAGAGGAAAGGCAAAACACTCTTCAGATGGGGTACGACAGCTCACGATTTAGGCAGGACTCGGTATTTCCAGCTGGGGATAAAAAGCACGTAGACGGGAGCTATGAAATATGACCTGACTTGATTTCATTCCGACTCATGTACGTGAGAGACTCTGAAACTTTTAATGGTCGACCACAGCCCTTTCTCCTTGAAACATAAAGACCTTTTGGGAAATGTATATGTTTAGTTGTTTTGCTGTGGAATAACTGTGAGCCCTGTGTACCCTTTGCTGCCACTGTGGTTTGGCGAAGAAAACTCCATCTAAACCTTTGGTGAGCTGAAGCCAGGGAACAGAGAAAATTCCACTTCGGAGCTGACCGGCTAGGAAAATGTGATGCTCCACACAAAGTGGTTTCTTAGCAACTTCAAGAAAGGGGTAGAAACTGCTCAGTACCTGCTGGCTCTCCCAATTTTTTGTCTGCATCAGGAATGACTGGAAAAACAGCTAAATATGTTCAGAGAAATTGTGATTCATAAACTGCTCTTGTGTTTGTTTGGTTTTTAAGCTAAACTGAGGCCAGGTCAAAAAAAGTCACATAGGTGGCTTTTGTTCTTTGTTTAAAGCAGGGAAGCAACAATTCAGAGCTCTTTGAAATACAGGTAACGCATTACAAAAGTGCTTACAGTTAGGTAAGAATTTTACATGACATTATAAAGTTCAAAGGAGGCTTAGGTCTATTTCCAGTGAAGTTCAGCCTTCAGGGAGCGCACGTATTTGAACAGAGAAAAAAAACCCTATAGCCAAGGA
Source organism: Pampusana beccarii (assembly GCA_013399365.1). NCBI lineage: Eukaryota > Metazoa > Chordata > Aves > Columbiformes > Columbidae > Pampusana > Pampusana beccarii. The sequence goes on along the minus strand of VWYH01008196.1, from coordinate 210,033 downwards.
AAAGTGAATAATAGTTTTGTCGTTAAAACTATTGAATATCCAGAATTTGTATGGCAGAATCAGTCACTGAATGAAAATGGGCAGAAAATAATAAAAAAAATACCAGATAGAAAAAAGTTGTAACAGTTAAGGTGATAGTTGCTTGCAGTTTTCCAAAAGCAATGAAAGGTAGGCTTAGGTGGCTTTCCAGACAAGAGACAGAAGGGGGAAAAAAAAAAAAGAAAATAAAAAGAAGAAATAGAACAAATAGTAGAATAAAGAATAAAAACCTTAAACTGCTTTTAAAAATTGTACAAATCAAACGACTCACTGTTGTGAACTAATGCTCCCTCCCTGTCTCTGGCAGTGCAGCCATCTCACAGCTCTCAACTGAAACCCTTGTCTTGTTCTTGGGGTGAAAAGAGTTTTGTGTCCCTAGAACACTTACAATTTCTAGAATTATTGTGTCCTATTAAAAGCTACTTAGGCATTAAAAAAAACCCAGCAGGGACATGAAAAAGGGGTATGAGATCCTAGCTGCTCTGTGCAAAGGCAGCTGACAAGTTTGTGACCTGTCTTCAGGAAAAGGTACTGGAGATCTTGGGGCAACCCAGGGGCTTTGAGCCTAAGAAGTATTGTTCATGCTTTTGCAGTCAGTGTCTGAGGAATTCAAAACACATTACAAGAGACATATTAATCAGCCATCGCAGGTTCCTTTAGACAACAGTATTTGAGTTGTCACTGCCCCGTGGTGCTGCTGAAGCCCTGGCGCTGTGTGGAATTAAGGCATGGAGAGGCAAGGTGACTTGCCCAAGGCTATGGGTGAAGGCAGTGTCAGAGCCAGCACATCTCCATTCTCAGCCGCGTTCAAAGCTGACAAAGCCTTTCATCCACTGCTGTGCCTCAGACATGGATCTGCCTGCACTGCTAAGTTGTGTTTTCTGAAGCACTGGTGGGCAGCGATGCTCTGCGAGGGTGAGGCTGCCCCTTAGAGAACTCTGCCATGTTTTGATCCAGGTGGGAAGAGAAAAAAAAGCAAGCCAGCTCCCCCCTCCCGGCCAGTCCGAGCTCACCTCCCGGCAGGGGTGGCTGGGAAATAGAGCGGAGGCAGCAGGTTGACAGCCCCCACGACAAGCACCGCCAAAGCAAGCACACTTCGTGCCCTGAGTGATGAGAGAAACAAGCCTCTAATCGGGAGGGTAGGAACAGGGCTGAGATGGCCTGTTTTCTGTGGTTTTGCTCAGGTGCTTGACACTTTGCGTTCTTTACAGCTTTCAGATTGAGCGTGCAAGCATATATGGCAAAGAAATGCCAGGGTTTAGGCAGTGGCAGTTGTACTCAGACAAGTACAAGCTCATACGCATCCATCTAGGCTGCCCAGTACTGCTGGCAGCCCAGACCATGCACGAGTGCTACAGGGTCCTCTTGCTCAGCCAAGGGACAGCCTTGGGTGTCCTGGAGGTGAAACTCCCGCACCAGGAGGAAACCCCCGCAGAGCTGGTGCTGAGACATCGCTGTGTGCAGCAGCAAGGATTGCGTCCTGTAATCATGGGCAAAGCCTGGAGAGCTGTTGCTCAAGTGCTGGTGTCAGGGTACCTCAACAACAGCTGTGACTCTCATGTTTGGGTCCTGCCTTTCTCCAAGCCAAGGTCCCAGGGTGGGGAAAGGATGGTGTGATGTAGAGGTGTCTATGTCCCTGCGTAGCCCATGTCACTGGGTCCTGGCGGGGATTGTGTGGTCTTACTTTGGGGTCCCACTGGAGAGATGGGAAGAGACACTGTCAAAACCTCTCTAGCCAAAAATTAGGAAAGGTCTAAAAACTCCCAGGAGAGGATTTACCCACTGAGACATTACCCTGAGAGTGCGGAAGGGGACTGAAAAGTAATGAGTCAACATCAGGGGGTAAAAAGGACACAGAGGAGCCTCTCCCCTAAAGACAGCACCTGTGCCCCTTTATTCCAGAGTGAATATCAGCTTTGTTGGTGTGGGTGGAAAACTCACCCCATATTTAAAAAGCAAACCCCATACACACACACACACACACACACACAACTTCTCCCAGCCTTATTTGCATCCCGGATTGGAAATGGTGCCCTTCCTGAACCTCCTGCGCCAGACAATGTACCTATTCAACCTGCAGCCACCGGGACGCTCCGGCTCCCGCTGAATGAGCTGCCTTCTGCTCACAGCAACCATCCCTGCGCCGGCAGACGTAAACAACGGGGCTCGCCCCCACCCCGATATTGTGGCTTGTTCATCACCCGATAAAAATAGAAGCCCAGGCCGGCGGGTGGGATGGTGTGCACAGGCTGCCATTTGTTTGGCAGCTGATTTTTTAAAAAAAAATATTTTCCTCTTTTTGCTTCTCCCATCCTCTCCGTGTCTTTCCGATTGCTCAACAGGGCTGTATGGAGGGAGCGTGGACGGACACCCCCGGTCACAGATTGGGTGCTGTGCAGCACAGGATCACCTAGATGAGTCCTCTTGTGCTTGCCCTGGCTGTCCATCCCCAGATGGCCACAGGCAGGGTGTGAAGGGAGGGTCCTCCCTGGAAACACCCCAGGCCAGGCTGGACGGGGCTCTGAGCAACCTGATCTGGGTGAAGATGTCCCTGCTCATGGCAGGGGGGTTGGAATAGATGAGCTTTGAAGGTCACTTCCAACCCAAACTATTCTGTGATTCTACAATTATTGTGTTTTACTGAGGCTTTTGGGGTGCAGGGAAGGGCTGACACCTCCTCGGTGAGGGGAATGGGCACCAAGGAGGCTGCAGGCCAAGATGACAGGGCTGCATGGGGCTGTTTAATCAGCCAAGACGTGACTTCGCAGCCTGTCCAGCTCCATTCATCGTGTTACCACTGCACAAGGGACCTACTGTCCCTCCTGCCATGCAGCTCCATGCTCAGAGTGTGAGGTACATCTCCAGCCTTCCTGGCCGTCCATGGGTGATGGTGAAACGTCTTTTGTCCAGGAGATATGGTGCAGATCGCTCTCTTGGCCAGGGTGCACACCTCCCTGCCCGTGCACACTCCCCTCATGCACTGCTTGCCTTCAAACACACCCGCCATTTCACCCTTTCTCCTTTTTTTTCCCCTTTTGCACACAGGCATGCCCTCACCTCACCTTGTTAATCAGCTGCTTGGACTGAACCTGACTTCTCCCCCCTCCCAGCCTCCCTGATGGAGGCTCAGCAAGGAAACGTGGGGGTGGGCACCATGCGGAATATTTATACAATGAATGAATGAAAACAGTGCTAATTTTATGTTTCTCCCAGTCTGGGACTGAGCAACACGGGAATACAGCACCTTTTGTACAGGCATAGGACATCTCCTCTGTTTGCTTTCCTCCCAGAATGCCTCTTCTCACCCCGTGCAGCATAAACAGGTCGCTGTTGACCTTGGAAGCTGGCGGAGAGATTACGTCAAGGCCGGCAGGTTTGCCGGGCTGGATATTTACGGTCTCGCACCCTTTTGCTTTGGCTGCAGAGGTGACGTATGCGGTGCGTGCTCAGCCACGTGCCGGGCTCTGAAGTGGGGTCGGTCGCCTCTCCCCAAGCACCGCACGGCAGCGGGGAATCCCAGAGGTGTCCCTGACCCCCAGTGAAATTCTGGAGAGTGTTTTTCTTTTTACTTTGTTTGCTTTTTCTTTCATTGAACAAGGTTTTTGTGGTGTTTTCTTTGTTCCAACGAAAGGGCTGAGCTCAGTGAGGAAGAGGCGGGGAGGGGATGTGGGATTGCAAAGACCAGGCAGCAAATAGAGTCTGGCAGCACCTGTCTGAGATCCCCTTATTTATCAGCTGTAGCTTTATCTGCTCCGTCTTCAAAAAGCTTGTCTGACTTTGATGGGCTGTTGGTCTCTTTGGTTGCTTTGGAGGTGGGAGAGGTTGCTGGAGAGGCTTTTGACATGAGCATGACAATGACGGTCCACAAAGAGATATTTTAGCTGGTTTGTTGGTGGTGAAAAGGAAGCTCAAGAGAAACAGCGATGGCCTTTCACAGTGGAGGGGGCAGCTCTGGATACGGCTTGGCCTGTGGCCAGGCTTGCTGAGAAACAGGAGGAACGAACCTGTGCGTCTCAGCGACGGAAGGCAAATCAGTTGTTCCTCATGCAGAGTCACAGAACCATAGAATCATTTTGGTTGCAAGAGACCCTTGAGATCGTCGAGTCCAACTATAACCAAAGTCTAACACTAAGCCATATGCCCAAGAACCTCTGCTTATTTCTGGAGGAGGAAAGGCTTCCTCCTGGGAGCTGGAAGAGACATCTTCTGTATCTCCCATTCAGAAAGCCACAGCCATTGTGCTGGCAGCTGTAAAGTCCCTGCAGAGGACTAGGCCAAGGCACTCAGTTTCAAAGAGCTTTCTGCTTTCCAGGAATCCTCCAGGCAGAGCAGCTTCAGCTGATAAATAAGGGGATCTCAGACAGGCTCAGTTTCATTGGCATGCAACAGTCCAGAGGTAATTTTTCAAGCAGAAAGTCCAAGAGCATTCACAGCAAGCAGTGGGCTTTTCTTACCATAGTTAAATGGGTTTTCAGTCCTTCAGCCAGAGTTGGACACCTCTTTTTGAGGTCAGCCTTTTCTGTCATCCCATTAACACAAGAATGCCCTTGAGCTATTTAACTCCCTCAGTCCTGTCCTGGAATATGCTTTTCCCCTTTCCCATTTATATCTCAGTTTCTAATCTGCAAAGGAAGCAGGTTTCATTATGGTAAACAAGAAAATGTTGTAAAAAAAGTCAGTCCCAAAACCAAAACCCCACTGAAAGCTCTACAATTCAACAGTTATAGTTACACGGACCTGCATATAACAGATGTGGATTTAAGATCGCTGCTGAATGTTGCTATCTGCCACCGGCCCCTTTCATGCTCAAGTCGTCAGAACTCAGTAGCAGACTTGTATGGAAGGAGAAGAATCCAGGGGGCTTCTCCAGGCATGACACATGGAGACCCTGATAAATTATCCAACCCCAGGGCTGACAGTGAGTTGGCAGCTTGCTCCTGCCACTTCTCCTACATTTATTATTAGTCTTCTTCTTTCCTGGTTTATTTACCTATGAAACCTCACCCTCCGGATTCAGCATTCCACTCCATGTTTTTCAGTCTTCAGCAAATGCATCTTTTTGTTTGCTGCAGAAGAGAGGACATTTCTCTGTCTGGATTGTAGGGTGGGTAGGTGGAGCTGGAGTTTTAATTCAGAAGTCCCAGAAATATCCTCAGGGTTACTCCTAATAGCACACCTCATCCTTTTTTTTTTTTTTCTTTTTTTTTCCTTTTTTTTAAGTGGAAGATATAACCTGCCTCACCTTTTAGCTCTGAGTACTCAGGGGGCAGATCAAACCTTCCATTGAAAACCCATGGTTGGAGAACAGGTTATGATCCTCTCATCCTTACTGCAGCACATGAGTGGCTCTCTGAGGAGCATCCAGGCTTAGAGAGATGCTCATATGGTTCTCCATCACCAAACACACCTCGTTGTAAAATGTGTCAAGGTGTATCTGTGACCTCTGCTGAGTTCAGAGGCCAAGTTTTCAGGCTGATGAGATAAACAAGAGGTGTTTGAGTCTGGGTCAAGGCATATGTGGTGTGGCTGGTAAGAAAAACTATCCTCGGCTTGTGTTTGTGTTGAGAGAGAACATCTTGCACTGCCCCGGGTTTTTGCATCCGTGCTGGGATTAGATCCACACTCTTTGCCAAATAACAGACCGAGTAAGGATGCAGAGAAGTCCTCAGGACACCTTCCCAGCAGTCTGTATGCTTTAAAAACCCATCTGGGACTGTGCTTAGAGCTCTGAACAGGTCTCTCTTTGACAACTGCTTCTTCCTGGCATCTGTACTTTTCTGTGAAACATCCCTCATTTGTCTGCAAAGTGGCAGCTGCACCTGTGTGTTCTCCAGAGGTTCCTGGTGCCTGAAGCTGGGTCAGGTTTGGACAGGTCCACTTGAGGAGTTGCTACATCGTAGAGGAAAACAAAGGGCTAAAATCCAAATCCCTCCGTTAAAAGGAGGAGCTCCACAGATCGAGGGCTCCCTGAAAACGTTAATCCTTGGCTGAGATAGCAGAGATCTCAGTGTCAATATTTGTGAAGTAGGAAGGGCCCTGCCAGCTGCAGCATTTCCAGAAACAAGGCTCTGTGTGCAGAGCTGGGGCAGCTGCCTCGGGCTCAGCCTGGGGCACCGGGGCGGCTGCAGGAGCCCCTGCCTGGACCTGCCCTGTGGGGCTTGGGGCGGTGAGGATGGGATGACTCTACTCACAACCCCTTGGAGGTTTGAGTGAGGTTTATAGTGTTCTTCAGAGAAGCAGACAGCACGTGTTGCTTTGATGCAGTTGTGTTTCTGCTTGGGCAAGATGCATGAGTGAATCGGCTTTGGTAAGTGGCACAGCTGCCTGAGGCCATGGGAGAAGAACCCAGGAGGAATAATGCTGCTTCAGTGCAGTCACCGTGTCAAAACACTGTTTCCTCAGAGGGGCGAGTTAACGGTGAGATGAATCTCACAGCCCTGAAACAAGTGTGTGGGAAACAGTGGGTAGGAAGCTGAGCCTTGATGTAATGATGCCGATGGCAAGCTGCAAGGGTAACGTCACTGTCCCCAGGAGGTGACAAGCCACCTCAGAAAGAATGGGCTAGGAGCCTGAGCCTGACGTAAAGCCAGGACCCTTCAGATGGGCGAGTAACAGATCTGCTGTAGTTACAAGCTCAAGACTAGCTGTCCCCATAGCATATATGCTTGACCTCCTTCAAGCTATATAATCTGGACCTTCATCCTGCCCTGGCATGGAGCACACATGTTCTGCTGCTCAGCAGGCAGCCTGTCCTTCGGCTTGGGACTATTCAGGTGGAAAAATAGCCCTTCAGGGCTTTGTGATTTGTTTTACCCTTTCCTTTGTTGGGTCCTTTTACAGGAACCCAAAAGTAGCTGTTGTGAAAAGACAGCAGAGACTGTGTGGACCTCGGGTAACTTTTTTGAAGACCTCGAGACCTGCCAAGCAGCCCGAGAGAAAGGATCGTACTGTGTTGATTTGTTTTCTTTGGTTTATGGGGGGAAAAAATATTTCACACATAATTAGAGCAGCCACAGAGAGATTGTATTAAAGGCGCTTTACTGGAAATTTCAAGGGACAGAACAAGGGAAACCTGTGTTAACACTAGCAACCAGGAGAAGGACCTTGCCTGCAAAATGGTGGGGAAGGACAATGTGGAGTGTTCAAGCTGCAAGAAAGAAACTGTTCAGGAGGGCAGCATGTGCATCAAGGTCTGGGATTAAACTAAGCTACCGTGGGCCATGATGCTCCCTGCTTCCCTCCCCCAGACCCTGCCAGTGGTGCCGACAAACAACCTGGGTGGTCAGGTGTGGAGCACAGGGGTAGGACACCACTGCTACGAGGAAGGAGAGCAAGGACCAAGAGCCCGACTTCATCCTCTGGTAACAGGAACCTTCGTGTCGCCTTCAGCAAAATCCACTCAATTTCCGCCCTGCGCCAGTCGGTAAAATGCAGCCAGTCCTTCTGTCTTGAAGACTGCTCCAACGTGCTATAAGAGCTCTTCTTCCATCTACCGACACCACTCCACAGAGAACAGCAGTTCTTTTAATGAAAAAACTCCCAGGGCAGATTCAGGTTGTTCAACCTTGTCCATACTCTAGTGACAAACCTACTATAAACCTCTTTCTCTCTGGATGTTTCCATGAAACCCATCACTGTGGGCTTTACATCTCCTAGGAATTTGAGTTTCTTGGTGGACCTTGCTCTGTCTGTGATGTATCCAAAGAGACAGCTGTGTGGGTGGGGTATTTAGCTGTGGATTTTCACCGTTGTTGGGATTTTTGGATCCTGTGGGCTCAGTGGGATCACTGACGAAGATCTTGAGGTTCTGTTTTACTCTAGTTTGAGGGAAACTGATACGGGCAGTAGAGGACTGACATGTCCATGAGACCTGTGTTGCTACCTTGCTGCAAGGCACCTACTGTTGGTCTGTTTGAGCTCTCCACCAACTCTGAGGTGCCACTTTAACTTGTGGCACACAGAAGTACCATTATTCCTGCTTTAAAAGTAGGGAAGCGAGGTGCACAACTTTACCCAGGGTCATGTTAAAAATCTCTGCTTTACATATATTTAGCCACCTACAAATAGCCCTACAGCAGCCTTGTCCATTTGTTCCCAGGCAGGGGAAGCAGCATTTAGACTCTCTTGCTTACAAACCCTACTCTTCCCTATGAAAACAGCCAGTTTGTCTTCCTTATTGTTGTTGCTTGCTTCATTTTTAAAGCTTACCTCACTCTGTGTCTTGGGTCTCTTACAACAGTCACTCTTTCCCAGGTTACCTGAGGGCAACAGCAGAACTGAACAGCAGCTCTACAGAAGGTACAAATATACTGTGGCCGTTTATTTCCTACTGTGCTTAGGAGATGAGTGAAGCATATTTGTGGTGGTTGCTATTAGACATTAGGGAGGAGCATTCTCTGGTGGTTAGCGCAGGGACCAGCAGTCAGGACTCCTGAGTTATATTCATGGCAATGACGCTGAATTTGAAGGCAAAGTGACATGACCTGTTCTCCTCATCCTTGACAGGGGCATCAGTATATTTAACTACTCCACAAGTGGGCTGGCAGCACCTGGACAATTCAGCAATGCAGCAGCTGCTCAATCCTTTGCGTGTAGCTTTAGCTGCCATACCATGTTGCTCTGGCTATGTGGTGGTGCTTGGCTAGAGGACACATAAGGTCAAGGTTGTTGGGCATCCACAGGCTACGGAGGTGAAGCAGAACACACCACTCGCTCAGCACTACACTCAAGTTGTGCCCATCCCTTTTTCTTGAGAGCTCCTCTCCTGCCTTCTCCTCTTGGGATTTGTACCTTTCCCTGCCCCATATTCCCTGCTGGAATATCCCTCTGGCTCTCCTGAAGTTCCTATCCTGCCTCCATGCCAGAAGGCCATTTCTCTGTGTGCATCCCTGGCTCCCAACCTGTGTCCCCTCTGTCTTTATGTGTTTCATGTGGTATGAGGCTGCCAAGCATCCCCCTTCAGTGCTGGGTGCTGATAGTATGGAGGAGCTGAGGAGGCAGAGTTTGAAGGCTGTGTCCAAATCAGCTACTGGAGACAAGGAAGTCAAGGGGAAGGGAAGAACGCAGAGGAGAAAAAAAACATATGAAAATCCAGATTGTGGCAAGGAGGAAAGTGAGTGGAAAAACACTTGGGTTTAGGCAGGCAAGATCTGCTTGGTGAACCCCGTCTGTCACGGTGACAGTGGTGCACTAGTGCTGCTGGGTCTGAGAAGGGACCTGGGGAGCATGGCACGCATCCAGCCTCTGCTGGGCAAGGAGCACCTGGACATCGGGAGTTAGATTAAGTAGGTGAGTATTTCTGCCCATTACTAAGCCATTGCCTGTAACTCAGGATAGCAGTTAATTGGTAAGCAGTATCAGGAGGCAGGGAAGGCTCTGGGACAGTGTTTACAGCACTCCTCCTTGGTACAGAGGGAGACAGGCCAAAAATAACCTTCTGTTAGCCATTAGCAAGGTGAGCTGGTTGGATTTTTCCATTTGCCCTGTGTGTGGCTCTCATCTTTGTCCCCTGACGCATGCCAGCCCTGGAAAAGCCACTGCTCTGGTTGTCCCCAAACAGGCTTCTCTATTCAACACAGATCAGCTGGTGAGGAGGAGAATGGGTGTGAGGAAGTACTGCACGCATCCCCAGCAGCCCGTGAGGCTCTTAGGTGGTGTCTCTCTCTTCGTTTCCACTCTTGCCTTATTTAAATCCACGCTGTTTACCTCCCAGTCTGGATGCAGAGGTTGAGGGCTGGCAGGCACACTCCGGCCTGTGGTACCCTCAGGGAAGGAGACAGAAGACGGAGGAGGGCAGCAGGGCTGATGGCAGAGCCAGTCGCAGGGATTTTCCTTTGATGTGTGTCTCTGGGCAGTGCTGTTCCAAACTCCCTCAGCTGCTGCAATTATGTCCCTCTATTCCCTGCCAATTTTCCACATCCTTTAGTGCGGAGGTTGGTTTGTGACATTAAGTCTTTCTCTGCTGAGGTGGCCCAATAAGCTACCGGCATATCTGGTTTAAGAAAGCGCCTTTGCCACAGCCATGCAGACAGCCATGCACTGTGTGGCACACCACAGGCAGAGCACACATCAGAGCGAAACAGGGCGGCACAAGTGGTGGGAAAGGGAGATCAAGAAACAAAGTGGCCCAAAACATGCTCCCTTCCCACCGCCTGGGCATGGTGTTGCTCCACACCCCAGGGGTCCTCCCCACAGACCCCACAAAGCACAAGGCTAGTCTCAGGTGATGATTGCTGCACCAGCAAAAGGCTGATGGTGCCCAGCCACAGGCACATGCGGAGTCCATCACCCTCCCTCCCTTTTATTCAAGTGCATGCTCAGAGCATTGTCTCCCTGCTGCTGGCCCTGCCAAGGCATCTTAGTTTTATCTAGCCTGCATAACATGAACCAGAAAGGCAGCTTGAGCATGGGAGGAAAACTACCACCTTGCTATGTGACAAGGAGTTACTCAGGGAAACTTCAGAAATCCAGCTTTGAGTAGAAAGCTCGTTTGAAAAACCCTTAGCAAGTGAATATAAGCATACAATGTGAAATAACAAATCAATTATTTTAAGCAGCGAGCCTGTAGAGAGTTGATGGGAAACTTCTGCTCCAAGGTCACTGTCAGAGAGCCAGGATTAGAAACCATCTGAGAGAGACTGGGTAGACTGAGAATGAATGGTCAGTTTTCAATATGGCAAAGGAGAGATGACATGAGAGATTTATGAGTCTGGATGAAGAAAGGGCTGGTCTGGTATGACAGCTTCTGGCTCTCTGGACAGCAAGACATTTATCTCCCCACAGAGCCTTGGTCTGTGCTGCAGTGAGCTCCTGCTGAGGGAATGTCAGGACGTAAAACGCAGAGAGAGGTTTCTGTTGTAGGCATGACCATGAGCTGCAGGAGAACGCAGGAACTGGTTAATAAAAGCTGAGACCTCAACGAGACACCCAAGACACAGGTCAGAGCAGTCTGACCTCAAACACAGACATAATTTTCTGTGCTGGTGCAAGTGCTAGTGCTGTCTTTTGAGAAGCTGCCGATGTGCTACCATTGGAGACTCACAGATCCCAACTGCAGGGCTTGTGGCCACCTCTGTATTTCATTTCACATGTCGGACACCTCTGCATAAGCAACAGCACCCAGTGGGACAAAAAAACACCAGTAGAGAGAGATCAGGAGTGAGAAAAAAGGAGATTTGAAGATTTGGTCAGGGATGCATTTCTCATCCTTGCACTGGATAGAGAAACACCTGCCTGGCCAGGTGTATGCCTGGGGTGAGGGACTAGGGGTGCAGCGGGCAGCACAGTGTGAGCATGTTTGCATTACTGTGCTCACACATTCAATTAAGGTAGCACTTACCTGCCCAGCCAGCACAGAGCAGGGCGAAACCCCAGACTGCAGGGATGCCAATCCATGGGCTGAGCAGCGTGGGGGGACATCCCTCCCAGTGACACCCTGGTGCACTGTCCCGGATCGTCAGGGTGAGCCCAGTGTCCGCCTGGTTGCTGCAGAGGAGGGGCCTGAATCCACAGCACAGAGAAGTGAACATCCAGGGCTGGGCTCCTTCCAGCACTTGTACGAACTCATTTAAAGTTACCTGGGATAACTGCGCTTTGCTGTGCTGCTGGCAGCACAGACATGCCCAAGAGCAGCCCCTTTATAGAAACTCATGAAAAACTGACTCAACGGCTTTAAAGGAGAGGACCAAAGCTGCGCACAGCCTCTGTGCTAAAAAGCAGGAGTCTTGTTCCCAGTCCAGCGCTACCCAAGCCACTTCAGGCTGTTGAAACGCTCCTCTTTGAGGCCTAGGATCACATTAGTGTCTAAGTAGAGGAGACTGCTGAGCTCTAATCAGGTGTAGAGAGACATTTTATAGAGGATGTCTTTTCTCTGAGCCCTGCTCCAGCTGCTAGGCATTGTTCCAGCAACTGGTGGTGAATCTTCCTAAATATAAAAGTGGGCCAGATATAATAGGTATTTTGAGCTGTTCTGTCTGAAGAGGGGGTAAACCTCCCATCTTCGGAAAAGTTGGGAACAGCAATTAAATCAATAGGATGCACTTCATGGCTCTTGTCTGAAAAAGGCCAAAGCTTCTGTTGCCTTTAACCAGAACTCTATGGGGGGTCTTAAGGCAGTTTTCTTAAACAGAGCCTGTGTGGACAAGGCAGCAGGGACATTCTGGGAGCGCAAGAAGTGGTCCTAACACTGCACTCATGCTTAGGCTTTGAAGGTACCAAAGAGGACATAAACCCAGGGCACCTGCTGCTGACAACAGGAGGAAGACCTCTGGGAGAAGGTTAAGGTTCATCAGCAAGATGGTGTGGGTGTCCATGGAGCTGGATTTCTGACTGCTAAACATAAATGCTGGGGACTGTGTGGGCCTGGGGTACAGGCTGGGTTAGAGGGGATGCTCTGCCTGTTGGCCATGATTTTCTTTCCAGCCATGGATAAAGAGGGCAGGAATTTAACACACGCTCTTGGTCTCAGTAGTAGCATGGATGGCATCACAACCTTCAGGTAAAAAAAAGAAACCTGTGTTTAATTTAAAGCAGTTTTTTAAGCCAGTGAGCAATTTGCATAAATCTGTGATTAGAGAAGAGGCAATTCTGGTCGTCTTGTCCTGGCTGCCCTGGAGCTGATGACCGCAGGCACCTGGCAGGGAACAGCGGCTCAAAACCTGGACTTCTGGAAGAACTGGAAGTCCTGCAGCTTTCCACGCACAGAGCACCCTTGTTCAGCAAAGCTCAGAGAGGGCCCTGCACTTTGCTGCATGCTCCTCAGCTTAGTTGGGCAGCTGTTTTCTCCCTGTTACCCTCCCTAAATCAACAGGCTCCTGTGGCTGCTGCTTTTGTATTTTTCCCAGTAGAACTCAGCAGGTATCTGTTGCTAAATCATTTGACTGAATTGAACAGGAGTTAAGCTGTTATCTGGAGTTAAGCTGTTATCTGTGAGGTCTGAGCACAGCCTTGCGCTTGGCCAGCACAGAGAGGATTGGGCTGCAGCCACCCACCGCATCCCATGCAGACACCGGCTGGTCCTCCTAAGAGCAAGGCTCAAGGTTTGGGAGGTGGTTGGAGGTGTGAGTACTTCTGTGAAGACTGGAGCACTCAGATATTCTGATGGTGGTAGCCACAGGAGTGATGAAAATTGAGGAATGAATGAAGCACTGACTACCTACTGCCTTATAAAACTGAAAGGGGAATCAGTGTAATAATTCATCACTTATGGAGTAATGCAACATGTTACCTTTCCCCCTGCTTTCCCAGACAGAGGGGAGCATGCTTTGCAATTATCTTCCTGCATCGGAATGGGGTGACTTGCACAGGCCCCAGGACTCCTGGGAAGCTGCAAAGGCAAGAAAGCAATGGTTATGACATTAACTCACAGAAAAATCATGAATCTAAATATTCTGGGTGATGCTGTTTTTAATAGGGGATGGCAGCGCTTCCAGAAACTCCTTTGGAATTAGGTGATCTCTCACCCTGCTAACCAAAGAACTTGTGAGACCCATTTCAGGTTGGGAGAAATGGCCATAAATAATGAGCTGAGAGAGCTGATCCAGATCCAGAACATTAAAACTCCAAAGACCCCCTCCAAGGATGTTAATAGGCAAGGAGCTAGTGTGGCTGCATTCACTACTATGATTACCTGCAAATGAAGGCAGCAGCTCTGACTCATGTGCTTATGGAGGAGAATTATAAAGAGGTCTGTATTTCCAATTACTCCCTGGGCTGGAGGGCAGGAGTTGGGAGATAATGGGCAAATCAGATTCAGAGGCGGAGAAAAGCTGTTTCTATTCCTCTGCATGGCTGCACGAAGCCCACAAACACAGGATCTGAATTTTCTTATTTCTTGCACAGCATCAGCTTAAGAAAAGCATGCCTCCACTGCTTATATTCATACACATGTGCTGTCTCTGCATGCTTTCTGACACCAGGATGAATCTTAACTGGGGTACTGATCCATACCACACTGCAAATGGGCTTAAGGCTGGCTCAGGGACACACTCTGAACCCAAAAAATGTCCTGAAGCTGCTCAGCTGCTGAGCCAGGGAAACGTTTTATGAATCAAGGCAAATGCAATTTGGTTTCACATAATTTCCTCCAGTTTCTCTCCTGCTCATCGACAGAGAGGAAATGCTTTTCACATGCCAGCTGGTGACACTGCTTCATTATAAATTGCTCACCTCCCGTTTTTAAGTCATGACTGCAAAATATATAGACAGATCTCAGATCAGACAGTCTGTCTTTTCTGGGGCATCTGTCAGTGCTTGGGCTTGCAGTTTGGTAAGAGCTGCCGACAGATTTAACTCCTTTGCCTGAAGACAGACTTGGAAATCTTGGGGCTGTCCAAGCAACCCCTCGATCATCTTCCTTGGGTACCAGATCGGCTATGGGAGTACGTTCAGATGTAGACCCATTTCTAATGCCACCTTTGAAAGGACCAGGTCACTTGGTCTTGTCTCCCCTGTGCTCTCCCCGCTCCCACCGCAGTGTCTGAGGTCCATGCCCTCCAAAAGCATCACGCTCCCCACATCCCAGTGTTAAATACCGCAGCAGGGCAGTGTGTGTGCGGGGTGTCTGCACATCTCCCCCTGGCAGGAGGGCTGGGAGCAAGCACTCACTGGTACTTTTCCATCCTCCTCCTCGCAGGCTGCTGGCTGCCTCAGTGGGAGCTGTTTGGAGGGCTGAAGCCAAGAAGTGTCCTGACGTGGCCAACCCTCCTTTGCCAGGAACCACCTTTGCGGCAGCAGCAGCAGCATTTTCTCCAGCCTCACAGTCATCTTTATTTTCATTTCTTTCTCCCAGCTAGGCAGCCAGCAAGCCGGTAGGGATGGAGATGTCAGCTGCATGGGGAGAGGCAGGAATTTAGCAGCCCCTGGGCAAACCCAGCACTTCTGAGGGGCTGGCTGCCGTTTGCACACCTTTGTGGATTCCAGCCCCTCCACCAGAGTTTAACTCCGTCAGTGCCAGGCTGTCACAGCCACAGGTAATTGTGGTCTTCTCCCTCTCAAAAGACATCCGCTTTCTTGATGCTCGTGACACAAGATTTAGAAAGGTGGTGAGTGAAGAAGGAGGTTGGGAAGTTTCCCAAGAGCTCTGGTCCTCATTTCTGAGCCTTTCCTGAGTGATCTAGAGGTTTTTTGGTCTGTGTTTGGGCAGCATCCACAAGCAATGTGTGTCTTCGGTTAGCGGTGTTTTATTTCATAATGGGATTCTTCCATGCTGTAAAAATAATAGAAGCAAATTATAAATTACCTGTCAAGACAGAATTGAAAAAAGGTCCTGAGAAACCACTTTAGCTATGAGACTGGAAGATTTTTAACCAAGTCCTAAGGCCATCGGTGACATTATAAGTGGGTGTATTCATGTTTATGAAGATCAGTATAAAATTCTGCATGACAAAGTTGGCAGCATCACGTAGTAGACATTTTACAAGGCAATAAGCACTTTGAGGAGGAAAGAGGGGGGGTGTTATCTAGCTCTTCCATTAACTTCAAAGGACCTGCTAATTGCAATTGAGTCACGAAACTTTGCACAGCCCAGCTACAGTGTGTGGTGCAGAGCACGGTGTATGGATGGCCACCTCCTTCAAGGCTTTGCCACTTCAAGGTTCGCTCACTGGCTTGCATGGCTGAGATAGTTTCTTGTCCTTGTGTGAGGACGAAGACTGCCCAAGACAAAGAGCTGCACTCGGCGCCCAGCTTCACCCTGATCCTCCGTATTGCCTTGGGTACATCCCTTACGCTAAGTTTTGCAGTGGCTTTTAGCACAGACACCATCACAACCTCTGTATTTACATGGCGAGGCAGGAGAGAGCCACAAGTGAGCCACATTTCCTGGAGAAGAGCAAACAAACCAAACCACCAAAGTCTCATTTCACCAGAGCATGCCGACACCAGCTTACGCACACACCACAGAATGGCAATAAACAACAGTGACTTTTTTTTTTGATTTGCAGGAAAAAAACAGTCAAAACCAGTCCCGGATGAAAAACCCCACCATGAACAACATGGCATTTTGTATTTTTTCTGGCAGTTGTGATTTGGTGGGGGGTGGTGTTAAAAAACGTTATGTTCCTTTGAGCGGACAACAGAAAGCCATTTAAGAAAAGCAGAGCTCAGCCCAGATCCTCTCAGGCCAGCATCTTTGTGAACCTGTCCCCTCTCCTTGCTATGTCCTGTGTCTACCTGGGTCTGTAAGTCACTTCTCTGTCTCTATTGTCCCTCTCTTTGCACCTCTGACCACTCTGGCTCCAGCTGGGGAACAAGTGAGGACCTGTGTGTGCTCTGACTGGAGCCAAATGCTGTGTGTAAAGTGATTGAATACAAAAATTAGAAATGAAAAGGAGATTGAGGTGAGGCAGCCAAAGCAAACACGCACAGCAAACACAGGGGGAGAAGAAAGGCTTGTAAGATCTCTAAATTACGTAGCTCTTGGAGTGTTGTGACGAATATCACGGAGAGAATCGTGGTCTGGTTTTGCTCCTTGGGGGCTGTTCTGTCAGGTTCACCAGGATAAGGTCTGGTTACAGCACAGTGGGACGCAGGGCTGTCGGCTCCAGAGATGTTTTAGGGAAGGAAGCTTGGCTAGGGTGGGATTTATCAGAGGAGCAGTCCTCAGGGGGTGGTTCAGCTTTAGGTGGTGCTGTGGGAGCAAAGAGCATCATGCACAGGTTGGGTTATTGCAAGGTCTCCCCCAACTTGCCATTTTTCCCTGTCTTCCAGTCAAGAGCTTGCGCATCCCCAGCACAGCCCTTGGCTTCTTCATCTCAATCTGTGTGGAGAGGAGATGCCACTTGGGGTGGAGTTAACAGGGGCACTTGTTCAGCACCCTGCCACCCCCAACACAAACCCTGGCATTGAACCAGGTCCCTAGTGTGTTCTTCTCCATGTTTGTAAGGAGCTTTTGACTCACTCCAGTCAGCCCATGGGCTATTTGCGTGCCGCATCCTTCATCTACTTGGCATCTACATTCAGTGATTGGCCACCAGAGTTCAGCCTCCTGACTGTATGAGGCACATTCTCATAAACAGGACAATAACAATAACTTGCTTCTCCTTAGATGTTTTCTTCACAGGTAGATCTTTGTGCTGCTCTGTATACCGTCATGGGACTCACAAATATTTTTGCAAGCTACCAATGGCTGAAAGAGTGTTTGTGTACAACAAATCTGACGCTAAATCACAGCAAATAGACCTTGGTACCTTTTGGGGGGTATAGTTGTCTACTGCACAGCCAGCATAAGAATTTGAGTGAAGAAAACAGCCTTTCCCTAGAGCAGAGGTCCCTCTCTGCTTTCACATCAGCTATATCCAAAGGCTGTAATAATTTTGCAGCATTTTTAGCCATATGAGTTGGGGAATCCTGGGTTTGAGCACAGTGGCAGCATGCTTAAAACCCAGCAGCTGTGGGGTTTGGCATTACTTGGCTTGGTGATTTGGCAAAAGGATCAAGGTCGCCCTATGTGCTCCAGTTTTCCCTGTGCTTCTGCCAGTAGGTGCAACTTACCTTTGAGGACATTGATCAATGAGTTTTATCCCACTTCCGTCCAGACCATACCCGCACTGATGAGCAGAAACTATCTAATCCAGCTTTCTCAATCCAGCTTTTCCGTTGGAGCTAAGTGCATCTTCAGTGACTTGGTATACAGTGAAGAGATTTCAAATTTCCTCTGAAAATCAGCTTCATAGTGATTATAAGAGACACTGGAGTGTGTTCATACACATCTGTTTTTCCCAGATGCAGATCTGATCACTAGGGCACATTTAATATATTATAGAAAGCAAGAAATTCAGCTACAAACAGACAAACAAACCAACCAAACAAACCACAAACCAAACACAACAACAAAAACCCAAACAACAACCAACCAAACAAAACCAAACAAACAAAACCACAAACAAATTGTATGCCCATATCTGAGGTTGTTCTGCATCCACGAGTTCAGGAAAATGGAGCTAGTGCTGACTTGGGCCTGTTTTAGGAAGAAGGTGATGTCTCTGTTGAGCTGTAATGAGAAAAATGCACCCTCCTGTGTAAATATCCATCAGGTAAAATAATATAGACTCCAGCATCACTTGGGAAGAAATGAAATTGTTGTAATAAAAGATCAGCATGGGATTCAAGCCTCTGCTTGAAAGGAAACACGCTGGCTTCCCTGGGGAATTTCTTTAACAGACAGAAATCCTTATCCTTAAAGATAAAGATCTTGTCTCCAAAAGAGGGTAAAGTACATTTTCTTTGGGTTTTTTTTTTTTCAGCTTTCAACTTTATTACTCTTAGTAGAACCTGAAGATGTTATTTCTTTACTTGTAGCTCTCTCCTGTCTTACTGTACTCCCGGTGCAGCTTGTTCTATTGTCTGTATAGACACAGGGAATATATCTAATCAGAAAAAGACAGTGATGAGATTATTCAGGAAAGACTTTTTTTTTTTTTTGGTTAAGATTTGATAGATGTAACAATAAAATCTCAGATGTCAGTAGGAATGATTCCTACTGGGGCTGTCCTGGAAACACCCTGCAACTCTGGAAATCTACAGCACGGCAAACAGTTATTTGCATTTCAATTTCATTATTTCAGGATAAAGAGAAAAAGAAAAGACAATTTTACTGTTGGCATATTCCCTCCTTTATCTTTCATGTGTTTTGTCACATGGTGAGAGATTTAGATGGTTACAAGTCCAGCTAGCAGCAGGCAAGGAGCGTTTTGCTGATGCCCACAGCATCTGCCATTTAAAACTGCCAGTGAATATATATTTTCCTATCTAATCACTGAAGAAAGCAGAGACCTCTTTGATCCATTATAGAGAAAACCAGGCTTTTGTTTATTTTCTATTTTGCATTTGTTGATAGCAAATGAGGTGCAAATGTGTTTCAGAAGCAGAAACCAGGGGCTGTCTATGTCAGTTTAATGTTTTCTCAGAAGTGGTGTCATGGGAAGAAAGTGCCACTTCCCCAGACTTACCTGGATATACAGAATTCAGCAGGAATTTACACAGGCTGTAGCTCTGCTGCCTGGTTGCTGCTATGGTCTCTATTGCAACAATTAGCATGAAAAGAGGAAAGGAGAATAAAGAAAAGCCCAGGGGAACACAGTCTAAGTGTAAGAAGTGAAAATGTTAATGCAGGCCAAGAAAGATTCTTCTGCTGAAAATCTGTTGTGCTCACTCTGGAGCAGGGAGCTGGCAGAGGGGCTGGAGCCGTGTCCGCGTCGGCGAACCTCCCTGAATGGCCCTTTTCAGTCTGCAGTTTGTGAAGAAAAGTGGGAAGGAGCCAAAACCAGGGTGGAGGAACATATAAATACTACGTGTAAGCAATGATGTTTTTTATTTGGAAGCAGACCCATATAGTTGAGGCTCACCTTGGATAACTCACAGTGGGGGTGGGAGAGCTCCTCCCATCTCTGCTCACTACCAAAAAGTGAGTTTTAGGAGATTTTGGCTATTTGCTGGGCTTTGGGAACTGCCTGGGTAGAGCAGGGGTATAACTCAGAAAAGCTGCCAGCATCTCCCAGTGCTCCCAGGTGCTGGGTTTTGTCACCTCTAGATGTGACAAACACCTCCTGTGCTCCTGACTTCCCATGGGTGAAGCTTCCAGGAAGTATTAATGAAATACATGATGTGGGACTCGTGCAGGGCAGCAAGAACACCCAGCCAGGGAGCGAACACTCTGCCATAGAAATAATGCTGTGCCAAATGTGGCTTTGCTGCGAGTCCCTGTTGGGGACCTGCTCTGGTCTTGGAAGGGGGCAGCTTAATCTGATGTTGCACGCAGAGAGTATAACTTGGGTAGGCAGAAAGAAAAAGGGATGGACTTTCAACCCCCACCGCACCTCTGGCTATTCTCTAGGTGTTTCTTCCCAGAAAATATAGAGCAGAGTGCTTAAGTAGAGAAGATTCTGGTTTATGTATTTATGCAGCATTCTCAAGCTAAGTGCTCCCTAGAAAGTTACAGGAAGAGGGCAAACATGGTGAGTGTCCTATGCCCGGCTGTAGCTGCCTTGTAACAGTGGCGTTGTGTGGTAGAGGAGCTGAGAAACAGAGCTGTGATGCCTCCTTGCAGCCTCCCAGCCCCAAAATCCCCCAGAGCTTTGCAGTGTCCAGTGCGGGGCTGCTCTGCACACAACTGCAGAGCAGAATAGGACGGGAAGGGCAGCAGAGCTGGCGTAACTACAAGAATTAGGTTTTTTAAAAACTTTCCTCCCCCTATGGAAATGTCCATTCTTAGTTCATTGGGGATGACAGGTACAATTTTTTTTAAAAGCCTTGGAAGCTCAAGAATAGAAGAGACATTTTTCACGTGAAGTCAGTATTTTGGGCTTGTCTTCCTGTGGCAAATATCCGAAGGTGGTGAAGGCAAATGAAAGATTTTGTTTGTTTCTAAATTTTCTTGTTTGGACCGAGGACTGTGCCTCAGCGTGGACACCTGCAGCGGGGCCGTATGGGTGGCTGTCCCTCAGCTCAATGGAGACAGCCTCATTCAGCAAGGCGAAAAGATAAAAAGAAGGGGAAAAACGGCGGAGTGGGCTCATATTGTGCACTAGCAGATGGAGGGAAGGGAATAAACAGAAGCTGTTTGCTTTCCCTGGCTAGGAGAGTCTCACTGGGCAGGAAGGATGGGATGGGACGGGAGGGACAGGCAGGAAGGCTGGCAGATGGTCAGTCTGGTGGAGGGGAGCGGGTGGCTGCTGCAAAGGCGGCTGCAGGGGCTGTGTCAGGCACAGGATGGAGTTCCCGGTTTGCTCAGGAAGTCTGCGGTGTGTGTCCTCTTCCCATCTTCCCCTGCCTAAGTGACATATCCTGTTTGGGATGCCAGCAGCTAAGGGATTTCAGTTGTCCTCCTGAAGCTGCTCTTTGCCTCACTGGGGACAGAGGTCCTGCAATGGGAAGGCAGAGGCACTGGCAGAAAGAAGAGAAAGAAAGAGCTCTGGTCGCTGGGAGAAGAATCGCTGGCTTCTCCTGAAGCGTGCTGCGACTTGCTGTCTCACACACTAGTCCAAACTCTGACCTCAACCACCCGTGAAAGGAATCCCTTCCTCCCTCCAAAAGCACCATGTGATTTCATGAAGATTGTGTTGCTCCTCTCCAGCTTTTCCATCTGCTGTGGACCATGGGTCTTCCAGAAGATGAAGGCTTGCTATGCCACTCCAACCCATACTTTGAGGAGACCCTTGGTCTCCCCTAGTCCTCAGTCCCACCCCTCTCTGCCCCAGTGCATCCCTGATGACCT
The DNA here is from genome assembly GCA_013399365.1 of Pampusana beccarii. NCBI lineage: Eukaryota > Metazoa > Chordata > Aves > Columbiformes > Columbidae > Pampusana > Pampusana beccarii. Next base: position 188,783 of record VWYH01008196.1, on the reverse strand, counting down.
GCTGGCAGGGGACAACCCCACCTGCTCTTGCAATGGGTGGCTGAACTTGCACAGCAACCATATCAGATGGCCCCTCATCAAAACAAGCTTTGAGAGCTGTACTCAGAATAAAACCATTCATGGCATCGTATTCTGACCTATTGTCATCCCATGTGATCACTTGGGCTGGTTAACTGGGGTTTCCCCACCCAGGACAGCAGGACAGTGCCAGAAGGTGATTGGGAGGCTCAATTGTTTTCCTTTGGCTTTTCTCAGTGGATGTTACCACCATGTGAGAGCGTGTAAAACTACTTCACCCAACAGAGCTGCTGGGTTTGAATCTTCCTCGCCATCAACACCTACGCAAAAGCATTAGTGTGTCACAGAGGGAAATACTGACTCCCAGAGACAAGTGGGTGGACTGGGGATAAAACATATCAAAATATCTGTGCTGACATGGAGGGTTACTGGTAAAAACACTTCAGTGCAGTAGTACCCACATTTCTCTCAGGCCTTTTGGAAGGAGATGGACCATTGCATACCTGTAGTTCCTTTGAGCTGCAAATGTCCAGACTGCAGGAAGAAGAACCTGTGGAGTTTCATCTGAAGAGCTGTTTCCCCTGATGCTTTAGTTATGAGATAGGATCATGTTTAATTACCCCAGCATGGCTGGAGCACTCAACGGCAATGAAGATTGTTGTGCCCAGCTGCGTTACACAGACAGGTCTAGGGCCCACTTAAGTGTTTCATGTCGGGCTGGTCAGATCACCTCAGTGTGAAAATTATTCAGGGGGTTTTATAGCATTTTTCAAATAAACATGCAGTGCAGACTATTTTCATTACTTTCCCGGCCTCCTGTAAAATTTGTCAGCAGAGTGCTTGGGGAACCAATTAACCCTGTGTTCCTGAGGTGGAGAGCTCTGCTACAAGAGAGGGTCTTCTGGCCCTCACCGCCAGCAGAGCTGCTGGACACAGATAGTCCCCCTGCCCTTTTTCAAAGCAGGACCCAAGAGGAGGACTGGCTTTGAGAAATGCTCTAGGGCAAGCATTAACAGCCTCCATGAGCCCAGGTCTGGCTGGCTGTGTTAAAATATATCAATACTAGTGAGGCTAAGAGAGCTAGGTGCCTCCACGGGTGATAGGAATCAGACAACTCTTCCCATGGGGAACTCCCCTGGGATGAAAATGAAACTGTCCCAGGAAGAAACGTCAGTCCTGTCACCTCCTCCTGGCCTCCAAAGAGGGTGTTTCATCTCGGTGTGTGTCCCGCTGAGCGTGCGGTTGAGCAGCCGGGTTTATGGAGGGTGAAATCATTAACACACCGGCAGCATGAATGCCTCGCTTCTGCGGGGCCGAGGTGTGAGTGAGCCAGCTGAGACCCGAAAGGGCTCAAACATCCCCCAGCACATCAGGGCAGCTCTTGTTCAAATGAGACTTCTAAAAACATTTTTACATAATGTTGAAAAACACCCATTAGCTGGCAATGTCTACTTCTCTTTGTCCCTTAGGTAACAGAGACACTGTCTCAGGCTCTTCCCTTTCATTTCTCACCGTTTCCCTGCCCAATAACCCTTTGTTTTTTGATGTGCTTTCATTGTTGCCACAGCGTTTCTCTACAGGGGCTAAATGTGGGAATAAAAGCTTGTGTAGTGGCTGCCATACTTGGTGTGCCAGGAGACGCTCTAGAAGCCAGCTTGGTGCATCGGGACCTACACTAATCTCACTTTGCCATCAGCCAAAAGGATGACCTCAGATTCCTCCATCACACAGCTCCCAGGATCTGCGGGTCTAAGCCAGTGATGGCAACAGCAGAGGAATTCTGTCCCACAACTGTATGTGACCAGGATCAGATCCCCACTGCATCCTTGGTCACACCAACCAGCAGAACCACCCCCCAGCCATAGACCCTCAGGCTCCCCTTTAGCTGGAAAGCTTTGTGTTTCGTTTTCGATCAGACCCAAATCACATTTCTAAAGGCATGAGTCCTCGTCGAGTGCCTCTGAAGAGCTCCAGCAGGAACAAGGCAGGCTGAAAGGAGAATGGCCCTCAAAAGCTCTTCTGTTCCATATGTGCTTTTCTTCGCTTCTCTGAGACAGCATTTGACCTTACACTTTTGTTTTTCCCAGCCCAGCTAGGAGAGTGGAAGAGTTGGAGTTCCCAAGTGGTTAGTAACTAATGTGACCAGGGAATAAAAACAGTGATTCATGCATTTATTTCTGAGCTTGAGCCCTCTGGTTGAATTGCTGCTGTTTGCAGGTGGTGGAGCATTGTTTCTGCATTAAAATATTTGCAAACCCCCATATTCTTTAAGTTTTACTGATCATCTGCTCACACGTTCTTGCCATACAGGTGCTATTTCTTGTCATCGCTCTCTTAAACCAGTTTCCTATTCTCCATTCAGCAAGGGAAACAAACAAACAAACAAACAAATAAACAAATCCAAACCAACACCCTCAAGAACAAAACCAAATGCAAACCAATATCAAAACTTGGTGCAATTCAGCTCCTGAATGGCTCAGTGTGAGGAACAAACTGAAAATAGCCATCAGATACTTCTTATCCTAAAAATTACCTACTTCGTTGGTAGGTGCTTTGGTGCAGAAGCGTTCTCAAAGAAGTTGGGGTCACTCCACCAGCAAAGTGAAGAAAAGCCCGTGCCCTGACAAATAACAACTCAAAGAGGAGACAGCTGCTACTATGGGAATTTCCAGAAAATCAGTGTCCAAACTTTTCTGATAATTAGATACTCCAGCAATCAAACCCAGCCTTCCCCTCATGACTGACGTATTTTCCTTCTCCATAAACATCTAACCCTCACCCCTGGTGTAACCCTGAGCACCTAATCCCCATCTCTGATGTAACCCAGTCATCATACTTTTTGTGTTTACCCAGATTTAAAAAAAAAAAAAGGAAAAAGAAAAAGAAATATCAGACTATGGCAACTTCAATTTTTTTTTTTTTTTCCATTAAAGCTGCTTGGCACAGTGATTTCCCTTCTGTCTCACCCTTTGGAGCACTGCCTCACATTTTATCCACATTTAGGTTCAGGATGTCGAGATGTCTGAGCCCGAGTGGGTTGGGAGTAACCAGAACTAATAGAAATACCTCTGGACAATGCCTCTATATTGAAAAAGTAACTATATATACTAAGTGTACGGACTATTAATGGGGTCTTTGGCCACACAAATGAATTCAGTCACTGAGCATGAGAGCACATTTGGTTATTAGTCATGTCCCCGACATCTCAGACGAACCCTGCTAGGAAGGCCTGCATGGGAGCTATAACTTGTGTCAAAGAGGGCATAGACCTCAGCCAGATTAACCACAAACCTGCTGGGATGGGTGGCTTAGACACAGGGCTGTTAAGGAAGAACAGATTTGTTCCAGCTTCTTCTGACGTCACCAAATTATTCTTGTCATCAGTTGACATAGATGCTACAGTCTGGGTGAGAAAAAAAGAATCAGATTTATTGAATCCTTTTGTCTCCTCTGATTTTACAGTTGTGCTTTGTTCCTGTCTCTCTCTTTGGTATTTCCTTGGCAGCTCATGAGGGATTTCTTTTTTTGAATGATCAAGCTCATTTTACGCCAGAAGAGAAAGGAGAGACAACCACTCTCCAAAGCTCAGGAAATTTGACATCACCCAAAATGCAGACCCAGCTTTTTGGTGGCCAGGTGGTAAAATGAAATATTCTCAGCCGTCTCAGCATCTCCACTGCAAGGAAATTAGAAGCAGGAACTTGGGATGACAGCCCTTGGCAGCTCTATTCAGCTTTGGTTCGGGATGCTAAAAGTGCCAACTTGGTAAGGCTGCTACAGAGAATAATAAAAAAGCCTAAATTTTGCCAGAACTGTGGATTTCTGCTTCACCACTGAGCAGAAACTGTGAGCGGTGACTCACACATCGCTTGACACAGTCTGGCACTTCTGGTAGATCGTCAGCCCGGGGAATCACAGAGCTGCCGTTATCCCAGCCAACCCCCCGCCGCATCCCCACAGCTCTGGCACGGGAACGGGAGCCCCCGCACACAGAGGGGCAAGGGCAGCTGGCAGAAAAATGGGCATTTTACTCCATTCCCAGGCAGGCTGCAGAGCATGGGAGCTAACGCACATCTCACAGCGAGGGCCACGGTGACGTTAACTTTCAGAAGAGCGTGTTTCTATTTCAGCGGCGGGCACCGGCACCGGGTTTTTGACAGATCTTAATGCTTTGGGAAAGCAAAATGTGGCCAGAAGTCTTGCAGTGGGGCAGCTGGCTGCTAGGGCTTTGGAAGGCAGAGCTTTGTCTCCAAAAGGTATGTCTCTCCTCGTTGATAGAAAGAACAACTACTGTCACTGCAGGGTTTGCCAGGTGACATTTTACGGACTGGGGGTGTACAGGGAGGTCTGGAGGAAAAGCCACCAGTTCCGGTCTTAAAACCATCTATTCTGTGCACTTCTCATGTCTTCATGCTTTGATCAGCTTGACACAAACTCTTTATCTCAGGAATGGATTCGACAGTTTTATACTGCTGTTTGGTACCTGCCATGTGCAGAATAGGCAAGCAGCTTCCCGAGCTGATGTGTGAAACCAGAAGGTCCTGCAGTCTGTAATTTGTTCCAGGTAGGTGTCAAAGGCTGCCCAAGTAACACCACGTTCCAGGTCCCCCACAACAGGGACAGCACAGGTGGCCAAACAAGGCGTTCACATGTCCTATATACGTGGTATAATTCTGTTATAAACTCTAGGTATTATCAGCCCAATCTCCAGGGGAGATTTCAGCTGCAATGTCTGAAAGAGCCTTTGTTACCACCAGCAAAGATATTAATATATCCCCTCCCAGCACAACTAGGGTAACCTTCAGCTGACAACCCAAACCACCATATGAATAAGAAGTGAACCACATATGCCTCCCAAGTAACAAGTGATAGGGCAAGAGGAAATGGCCTCAGATTGTGCCAGGGAACGTTCAGACTGGATATTAGGAAAAAAATATTCACAGAAAGGGTTGTAAAGCAGTAGAACAGGCTGCCCAGGGAAGTGGTTGAGTAACCATCCCCGGAGGTGTTTGAATGAGGTTCTTAGAGACACGGTTTAGTGGTAGAGTTAGGTTATGGTTGGACTCGGTGATCTTGAAGGTCTCTTCCAACCTAAATGATTTGACGATCCTATGATTCTAAGTGGGCTGAAGTCACCCAGCCTGTTCTCACAGCCATGTGCCACCCAGGAGAGTTCAGTCTGGGGAGGGAAGGATGGACTTGAGCAGCCCTGACTGCAGCACCATAGCCAACCCCACACAGCACAACAAATGTGCCATAGATCCCCCGTAGTATAATATTAGACTTGTGCAGCAGAATAAATGCTTTTTGCTGTAGCAACGTTACAGAACAAAAGGAGAAGCCATGTGTGTGGCTAGAGCAGGTGGGCTGGATTAGCTGTTAATACTAAAGACTGTGCTCCATGCACAGTTGGATGCAAACAGAGAAAGTGTCTCAAAGCCATCCAGTTTGCTGGGTACTAGACTCTGCCAAGCCGCGGCAGCTTGCAGTGCTGCAGGCTGATGTACCTGCTGCAGGACCAGACCATTGTGCAAATGGTTCATCTTGAGCTCCATGGCTGCTTTTTGACATAGACCCAGCTTGGGTATTGTCACACTGCACCCTGTTGGGCTGTTTTGCTGCATCCTGTGAATCTGCCTGCATGTGGGATTCGTGGGAAGGTGGAAGGAAGGAAGGAGCAGCCACTGGACCTCCACAGTGAGCTTCACTCCGTGGTTATCCTGTAGTCACAACTACTACATCCTGCTGGTCCTGTCATGGTTCTTTGGTGGAGACACCAGAAATGTTAGACACGGGGAGCAAACATCTCTGTCCTGCCCAGGTATGGTGCCCTCAGCTCTTCTAGTGTTTCTTGATTATTTTTACTAATCTGCCAAGTTGTATTTCTACTTTTTTTTTTCCCCCAGATGTATTTGAGATTTGTGAAGGCTTTCTTTAGAATGAACCTGAGGCTGACTGTTTCTGTTTATTTTTAGAGGAGAGCCTATGTGGAAGCGTTCTTCTCCTCCACCCCAGGGCCAGGTTCAGCGATGGAGGAAAGCATTGAGAAAAGCAAAGAGAATGAGAAAATAAAAAGCCCAGCTCTCAGCTCCCACGCATGCGAGGAGACCCGAGAACCAGGTAGAGCCTTCTCATGTCGAGTCCTTGAAAGCTTCATTGTAATGTCTTTGCAAGAGCATATTTATTTTGTTTTCTGAGCCGTATGAGCAGGGCATTGTATCTGCTGGATTAAGGCAGCTCTGTGCTGCTCAGAGAACTATGAAGTCCCTCCTCTGTCAGGCTGATATGAAAGGATCCTATTCATCCGGGCACTCCTGCCCAGTGGGGTCTGCTTAGCATTCATCCCAAAGTGCGACAGAGCTCCTGCTACTGTCTCTGGCTCACGCCGCTCCTTCTCTCCTCTCCCACATCCCCTCTGCCCTACATGTGCTGGCAGCCAAGAAAAAGAGAATAGGGAACCTTTTGCTCCGCGTCTGCTCACGGGCCGCTTTCCACTTATTGCTATGCAGTGGGCATTTGCCCCAGTACCCTACTTCACACCAGTAAACGCTCCTGGCCCCACGATGTGCCAGCGACGTGCAGCGCGGCAGCTCCGAGGGATGGGGGGGGCAGCCACCGGTGACGACACGTGAATCAGCAGCATCCCTGCACTGACCGAATTGAGCAGCACAGGCTGACGGGGACAGGAAAAAAGGGTTCGTGTGAGTGTGCCTGTGCGCGCACGGAGGTCAGCATGTGAAGGGGAACATGATGCATGGGAGCTGGGAGAGAAAGGAGGGGACGTAAATCAGCGAAGCAGCTTGGTGTTGCAGATGTGTGGGAGAGATCAAGGGCTTGGCCGGTTTCCGTTTCCTTCTCCTATATCTGCTTTAATGGTGACCGACTGTTGGGTTTTGTTCATAGTTTGGATTCCTGATATGAAGCCAGATACTATTTATTTGCTGTGATTTTTCTTTTCTAACATCTGTCTAGGGTCTGACCTTTTCGTGGTTTGTTTTTTTTTTTGGCAACTACTGGTTAGAGGCAGTGTTGGGGGAAAATTGTGAGGACAGCTCTTCAGAATTAAGCATTGTCCAAGCCAGACACTAAGCAACGTCTCCTTCCCTCTTTAGACTGTATCCAGATGATATTGGGCCTGTGCCTGAGCATCTGTGCTCAACAAAGCTCCCAAATTTCTTGTACCTGAGAGATAAGCCCAGCCCATGCTGTACGTGAGGCTGAAAGAGCAGCCGTTGCTCATTGCTGTTTCTCTGTCTGAGGATGGTCATTCATGTGTGCACATGAATTCCCAGCCTTGACAACTGAAACTTGGTATTGACAAGTGGGTTGGTCCAGCTTGGACAGGACCTTGAGGCTTCAGACAGGCTCTGTTCCTCCAGATCAGCAGTGACAGAAGGAACTGGAGGTACAGATTACAGCCAGGGGCCACTGTCTCATCCTCCTGGGCTGCTCTGCACCTCCCAGGTTCTGAATGGGACCAGGTGGTGTATACAGGCTCCTCTGGTGGGTTGTTCTGTCTGTATGTGTGGCCCTTGCAGCAGAAGGAAGTCTCCAAAGTCTCCTTGGGAAACGAAGAGCGTAGCAACAGCAGAGGAAGCCAGCCAAACCTCGCAGTGTGTGGCCACGCTGGACCTCAGCTTTGCCCATCAATAACACCGTTTATTGTTTTTAGAGGGGAAAAAAAATATACGTTTGTGAAAACAAGATTTCCCAGGCTGACTGCTTCTTCATTGAGGGGGAGAAAGGAGTCTCTGGCGTGGCTGGAAGGCACTGCTTTGCTGCCTTCTGGGCCCCTCTGGAGGCATCGCATTTCACTCGAGTTGTCATTTCTGGTTGCACTTCCAGCTCTTTCTATTAACGGTAGGTGAGGAACAAGCTCCCCTTTCTTCCCACCACGGGACTTGCACGGGCATGCAGTGGGGGAACCGATCCCTGAAGAAAGGGCTACTGAGGAGGGACGATGCCATGGCACCCTCCTGGTGACGGCCGGGCCACATCCTGCACAGGAGCAATTGAAACTCCATCTCGATAGCTGAGCACTGACCTCACTGGAGACATGACGTAATCACAGAGCTCGCGAGAGAGAAAACCCTGGGGACTGGTGGCTTAAAACACTGCTGCCTTATGCCTGGAACAACACTTGCAGTCTTCCAGCCTTAAGAAGCTCCACTCTGTCACCCGGCCAGACGGCAGGACGCTGCTCGGGGCTCACCGGAGGCTGCGGGATGGGGAGAAGCTAAATGCTGGCTCTGGTGGGACCCCCAGGCTCCACCGATGTCTCTGGGGACATCTCCCAAGTGTCCCTCTAAAGCAGCGAGCAGGCAGCACCCTCTGCTAAAGGGCCCCTTCTGTCAAGATCTTTCCTGGTTTTGGTGATAACGTTTTAAAGGACCAGCTGCTGAATGCAGTAGAAGCAATATCTGCCACTGCCGTATGGTGGATGGCAACTAGGAAATTGCATCCCTCTCCCAAGGGTCTACTTTGCTCTCACTGTCATCAGCAGAGTCACATCCAAATAACCAAGAGCAACCTGTGGGTGTCTGAGCACACGCTTGGTACACTGGCTAGTGACTTCAGCATCCCACTGCCAGCTGTCGCTGTATCATCCGCTGAGCACAGGATCACCACCTCCCTTGCACCCATTCACTTGGATCCTCATCACGATATCATTTTTGTGACACTCCCTGGGTTCATACTATTGGGAGACGGCTCACTGGCAGGCATGTCCAGCCCCCTGGAAAGGAGAACATGGCTGCAGATGCAAAACTGGTGATTTTTTCTTTTTTGGAGGGGGAGAGCAGATAAAATCTGCACCTCTAAGAAGGCTCCTTCAAGAAAGTGAAGGTCTTCATCACATTATAGGAGACAGCAGTCTTATGACAGCTCATTTCGTGTGGCATTTGCTAAACAGAAGACAGTTCTCTCTAAGAACGGGTTTTCCTGAGAAATTCCTACACTAATGTACACAATCTGCCTGTGGATGGGGTGTTAATGCATCCTCTCAGGGCCTCATCCAGCAGGGCTGTGAATCTGTCCCAGTTCCCTGCGGCTCATCAGCTCCAGAAGGAAAGGTTCAGGCTTCTGCATGTTCTGCATATCAACCAGGACGTGCTGGCCAAGACTTCATACACTTACGGCTAAGCATGCAAACCACACTAACTATGTTTTCTGAGTGTAATTTGTGCCTAAAATGCCAGCAACCCCACTTCTAGACATTGCCAGGCTCCTGTTCTTCTGGCCACACACATGTGATCCAGCTAGAATAGAGGGTTTAAGGGTATCAGGCGCAGAAGCTGTGTTTAGTCCAACAGGACCAGCTCAGAGCTGAAGGTCCTGAAGTGATCTCAGTTTTTAGGTTTGGGTCTTTGGGCTACAGGCTGGGACGATCAAATGGAGTTTCTAGAGCACAGGCTTATGGGTCTGTTAGCCAGCTCCAAGCCTATTGAATGATCAACTGCTTTAGCTGGCAGGGGTGAGCCCCGTCAGGGAACACCGTGACTGGGACTAACTACAGAGCCAGGATCAGGTGCGATGCAAATGCTGACTGGCATTCAGAAGAGCAGACTCCAGTGGAGTTTCTTTAGTCATTATATGATTCACACATTGGCAAGTGTGAATCTGTCCTGCCTTGTGTGATCTGAGGTGGTCTGTCATCCCTTGACATCACAAAAAGGCTGAGCTGGGAGACAGACCAGCTCAGAAGGGGACTTGGAGACAGAAAGTCTTTGATGAGGAAAAAGAAGCATCCAAATGCCTCTTTTATTAGTAATTTTTGCTAATTATAAAGCTATTGACTGCTATTCCCAAAGCCTCCCTGTGTGAAGGAGCTTAATCACCAATGACAATTTTTTGGCATTCTCAGAGTTGCCACTGACAAGAACACACACCAGACACCTCCACCCAACAGCAACGTCCTCCTTGAGAAAATGAATCTCCACTTTATTCTCAACTTCATCACTTGCTTTGTCAAATTTTCTATGTTAACCCCAGTAGCCACATCGTCATGTTAGTTTAAGGTATCTGTGGATGTGTCTCAACTCTTTACAGAGCATCTTTCTAACAAAGGATAGAAGCATCATCTCCTTTCAACAGCCACTTCGTGGTCTGCAGTGTCCAAGAGAAGAACAGACAAGAGCCCATTTGTGGGCTGAGTTATACTGCTTGGAGATTTGGATTTATAAACTCCTGTGTTTTGCTCATGGAGCCTCCCAAACACCTTTGAAACTTCTGGTTTGGATGCAGAGACTCCACAGACAAATTTCAGCCTCAAGATAAAACCAGGCAAGAAATAATATTATCGACGTGGAAAAAGAACTAACTGCTTGCCTGGGCGCTGGGTCACAGGAACCTTGGGCGAGCTGTGCTTCATCTGGCCAGATGAAGCTAGGCCCAGTTTAATGCTTCGCCTAAGTGTCACAACCAGCCAGCCCTTCCAGCCAGACGTGAGAGCAGTCTCAGCCATGAGCCAAGACTCCAATGCTGAACATTCAAAGGCGCTGGCTAAGCCCCTTCCCTCTCCAGACATAATCCTAATTGCCTACGTTTGGCAGCCACTCTGTCATGAGCAATAAGGGAAATTCATATTTTGTGTTTTAAATGTGTTTATTAGCCAAGAAGTTATCACCTGAAAGTGGACGCTAGGGCATGTCCAGAAACCTCTTTCCCTAAGGTTCCCACCAACAATGTAGGTACTGTAACGTCTCATGTCAGCTTGGTACCAGCTCCACGGCTGCTAAAGCTGTGCAAAAGTCTAACAAAATCCAAGAGTCTTTTTTTTTTTAATGTCACAAAACAACTTTTTGAATTACTAACTCAGAAGTAAAGTTTTTTGAGAAGCTTTACGGTCACCGGAGGAAATTCGTGAGTTGCGATGTGTGGCTATTTGATGATGGAGAGCACGTAAAAGGATCTCTTGGGACAAAGCTGGCACGCCTGCTCTCTATATGCTTGTGACCTGGTGCAAATTCGCGTTCTAGTCTTGCAGTGTGAATATCCCACTCATTTGACTTCTCCACACCCCCTGTTAATTACAACTCTGCATTTCCTTAAAGAACCCCAGGTGCAAACACACAGATTAGAGGCAGTTACAGGAATAGGTTAGTTGGCTTGAAGAGCTAAAAGGTTATTGTTGTTTCCACAGAGTCTTATACAGTGTGTGTGTGTGTGTGCATACATATATTTATATTTCAATTATATTTATGTTATTATTTCAATTACAACCATCCATCTTTTCATAATGCCTGATTTCATTCTGGACCGGATTAAGCCCTGGTTGAATGCCAGCTCTGAAATGGCATGAATGAGTCCTCACAGCGTGGGGAACCTTTCATCATGAAGGTCTTGAAATAAATGTCACCACTGCTCTCATCTCTTTCTCTGAAACCCTCTTTTGCCCCATGCCTCCTTCCTGCTCACTGAGGACACTATGGCAGTGTGCTGACCTGTGAAGAAAGGGACTCTTCTTCGGTACCATACGTGACCTTCAGTTGCTGGGAGGTTGGGAGCCGTGGACAGTTTGAGTTCAACTGTCCCTTGAGATGCTGTGACAGGGGTCTTGTCTTCACTGCCCCAATAAAAGTGACTGAAACCCATTGTGCTCTTCTGCTCAGATGCAGTAGTGAAGAGGAGGTGTTACAGTTTTACTGCAGGGCAAATTTACCTGAGTCAACCCTTGTCACCATTCACATGTCCTACTGGCCCTCAATAAACATTATTGTTAGAAAAGGCAAAATCAGGATTGCCAGAACCATCCCTGTCCCATCACACACTACAGCCAGAATGAACACTCAATAAAGTATCTGTTTAATTTAAAAACACAGACAGCCTTTGGGTTCGCCAACTGCAACCTGTTGAAGAGTCTTAAAGACTATACACAAAATCATTAGACCAGACCATTACTGAAACAGCACAGCACAAGAGTTCAGAAAAAAATGTCTCTCAGCTTTCCTTGTGGCCCCCACTGTCAGCACTGCTTCGCAGGTACAGCCCTTTCGGAGGCTTTTAACTGACAAAAGAGTATCTGGGGGGGACATGGCAGGGAGGCTGTCACAACCTAGTGCTTGGCCATCTCATCTTGGGGCATTTTGTATTCTAGACTGATACTTAGGAGCAAGGGACACATCATCTCTTGGAAGCCAGGATGCCCAAAATGAGGAGCATGTGAATCATCATGTGGAAAGCCACATCTGAACAATAGTCAAATTCCTGAGGATTCATATCTTTGGAGCTTTCAGATGCACCCATGCCAGGAGGATGTATACTTCAAAACAAGACAGTTTGAAGTCTGTTTTCTAAGGGTCTAGAAACCATTTCACAGCCTCAGTCATTCTCACATGCTGCAATTATTGCCTCAGTAAATATATCAACATGGAAGCATAAACTGCTTTAAAGCTAAGGAAATACCCCAAACACCAACAAATGGATGAGCTCTGGCGGAATAAATCCCAGGCTCCTGTGGACTGGGATGATTCAGGCTTTGCATTCTCATGGTTTATGATTCCACCAGATTTCCTTGATGCAATTATTTTCTTGAGACTCTGCAGTCTACAAATTCTAAATATAACTTTGCACATAAAATAATACCCTCATTCCTGAAACAGTCACTTGCCTAAAATCTTGCCAAACATACGCTTTTTATATTACATTAGTCATGAGCTGTGGCTGACAACAAGTTCCTCTTTGGAGACCCCTCCCAGAAATCTTGTGGAAAAATCTTTTTTTTTTTTTTTTTTAATAATTCCAGGCTAGCTGAGTGTATCAGGCAGGAAAACGTTAGCATTTTCCATAAGTGTCTGATGTCTCATACATCCTTTAACAGTTGCTGCTGGCCCTTTAACAGATGTGTGGGAGGGATGCAAGTGATTGAGCTGGGAAGTGGTGTCATTACTCAAAACCAATAAAGACACATGAGGCCAGGCTTTGAAAATAGCTTTTATAGTCTAGGAAGAATGAGTGAATGAACCTAGAGACCTTCTATTCTAGTTAGTGACAAGGTGCCCCTCTGTGTCTGAGGTTCAGACTCCCACCTTCTTGTCTTTTATGTTTGCATGGCTCCGGTGAAGGCTTAAAATGCCCCCAAGAACAAAATAGCCCATCAGGGTTCCTCTACCCAGGGACAGATAAGTCATGAAGTGCTAAGAGGTGGAAGAGCAGTCCCTCTTCCATGGTCAGAGCAATGGGTATCTGTTTAGGTCAGTGGTAGAGAAGCCTTCATTTTCACCACCTGGCCTCACCCATTCCTGGTCACTGGAACAAAGTGGGAGCCAGAGCTCCAGCTATCCATGCTCTAGCCAAAGGAAATAGCTTAGAAGAAATTAGAATAGGATAGGATAGGATAGGATAGGATAGGATAGGATAGGATAGGATAGGATAGGATAGGATAGGATAGAATAGAATAGAATAGAATAGAATAGAATAGAATAGAATAGAATAGAATAGAATAGAATAGAATAGAATGTTTTGGTTGGAAGGGATGTACAATGATCATCTGGTCCAACTTCCTTCCTCCTGTGGGGAAAAGCAATTCTCTAGCCCTTTCCTGTTCCCTGAAAGGGACAACAGCAGTGACCCTGAGGATGTTTTTCTTCAGCAGCCTGTGCGCTATGTAGATCCCAGAACCTCTCTGCCTCCCTGCCGTTTCAGCATCTCAAAGCCAAGGTAGCAGGATTTGGGGTTAAGCAAAGAGTGGCGCTATGCAACAGGGTGTCCATGGAAAAGCAGGCTGGGATTTAGTCTTATGTTTAAGGACCATTAGGAGGAGGAGAGGGCAAGGACATGCAGGGTGTGGTGCCACTGCTATTTTCCTAGTGGTAAAGCCAGTTTAAGTTCACATCTTGCCAGCCTCCATCTACTCATTCCTCTCTGCAGTGAGGCAGCTGGCCACCCCACTCCATTGTGCCAACTCACGTCTAATTGGGTCAGGGATCTGCGCTTAAAAAAGTCCTCAAGAATAAACATAAGCTTTCTTATGAACCTAAATCCTTTCACTGATTTTAAGCACAAAAGAGGTGCTCCTCAAAGGGAGTTTCAGGGAAGGGAAAAGAGGAGGAAGCAGAACCTCTCCTGTCTGGTGTTCCACCAAAGAAACCATACCTGTTTTCCACCAAGACATTGACTCAAGCGCAGCACCTGTGAGATTCAGCAGCGGCTTTGGAAGGAGCATCCACACCACCTCCCCCAGACGGCTGAGTAACAGGTAACCTGCCTGTTCTTGGCAAATACACAGGGATCACCAGACCTCAACTCTGCCCCTCTATCTTGTATCTCAACCGCCTACCAGGGGCGGTGTGAGTTGTCAAATGAGTGTACACAGCAAGCGCTCGCATCCCCCCATTGGGACGCGATGAGGCCAGCTGGGAGGGATGCAGCTCTTGTGTGAGACAACATTCTGCAGAGGTGATGGATAGCTGGTGGGATGTGTAACAAACAACACGGGGCTAGAGCTGCCATTGCTGTGGTTGCTCTCCAGGGACCTAAGAAGCGTATTCTTCGTTCTTGAACTCAAAAGCGTGAATATTTTAACCCTGCTCTCCATGGAAACAGAGATGGAGCAATGTCATCTCTTCTTTATGTACCCCTACATTGTTCTCATGAAGGTTTTGCTCAGATCTGACCACCTGAACTACTGGCGCATAGTTAAACCAAGAGTTTCACACTCTCTACATCTCCTGGATGAAATTATTTCAAGGACAGCTTGTTCCTTTTTGGCCTCGGTATTAGGATTATTAAGAAAAACCTTGGATCCAGCTCTCGAAACCTTCCCCCAAGATGCCTTTTAATTAAAGCAGTGGAAAGAAAAGACCAGTCTAAATGTTGTAACATTTTTAATTAGTGAAACCTTTATTTTATTTGTTAAAAAACAAGATTACCTCTAAGTCCATTAAAATGAGTCCTTCGTTGAAAGGCTTTGCAGTGTGTTTGAAAGGGAGATTTAAAGGATATTAATGAGGGCTTAAACATCTTAAACATGCTAAAATAGTTGAAGAATGGTATTTTTTAATGGAAGAACATAAATAACCTTTTATTCCCACCACAGTGAGCGTGTATGTTTGTGCGCTGATGCCTTTGAAATTCACTTGAACATGCACTTCCATGGGCACACACCTGCCTTCCTCCAGACCCACTCATTCATCCATCCCTTCTGCCATGGGGAGCTGTAGTCCTGTCACAATAATTCCTGAATAAAGATGTGTCTCTGAGAGAGGAAATATGTGCTCAATTCATAAACATTTCAGCTGCAAGTCCTCTTATTTACGGTACCATTACTTATTTATTGGAATAGAAGACTCTGTCTCCTTTAGCTTTGGGGGTTTTTAGGAAAGGGATTTTCTCATTTCCTATTAAAATTGCTGTATATTTTCAGAATCAGTTACCTTTTACAGTTACCAGAGATATGAAAATATTCAGGTTAATTCCTGAAAGTTCAAAATGGTGGAAAAAGTTGTTCCTACTTAGACAAACCCTTGAGCGATGCAGGGCTTACTGGTCCTGACTTAACAGAGCACAGCCTACTCATATGCCTTCTCCTCTGGGAATCCACCACAAGCTTTAATGAGTGTTGTCCATACGCTCTCCATAACCTCCTGGTTGAGGAACCTTCTTGGAGGAGGGAGTACTTGTGTTCACATAGATGTAGCAAAGTTAAATTGCTCTACTTATCATTCCACTTGGGTCTCTAGAAAACACCTAATTAACATCGGAGCTCTGCCACTGTGGAGAGCCAAGTTAGCCGGCCACACAGGCACAGGCCACCTGGGTCTTCTGTCCATGGTGACCTTTTTTTGTTAGGAGACCTATGTGCTCTCCATGCATTATGGTTAAGCAACAGAAGGCTAAAAGTGGTTCAGGCAGCCAGAGCAGCTTTTTCATGGCAGGAAGGTCAAACGATCAAGTGGAAAGGGTGCTGCTGGAAGTACTGAGACTTTCGACACTGTGGAAACTTGCCTGTGCTTGGTCATAACAGATGGCCTGCATTTAGGACTCTTGGCCACGTAACTCCATTGCCTGCCTTCTCTCAGAGACCACATCCATGGTCATCTTCTGCAGGAGGTTCTTTCAGCTTCAGCCTATGTGCAAACCAAAGGACCCTCCTGCTTTCCAAGGCCAGCAGCATAGAACAAACAAAGCCAGGGTTAATCCATCCAAGCCAAGAGCTCCACTGGCTAATGGGAACTGCAGTGGAAGGGTGCTGGGACACATCTCCCAGCATGATACAGTTCTTTCCCTGCAGTCCTCAAGCAAAAAAAAATAACCCTTCCCCCCACCCTTCGAAAGACCTATTCCTTATGATAGCAAAAAAGTACCGATTACTATTAAAAACCCAAACCCTGCAGGAAAGCAGGGAGGGGGAGTTTATGGCCATTGACCTTTTAACTCAGGTTGGTTTATAAAGAGCTGTCTTTCTGTTGCACCACTGGGATTGTACAAGTTTCTTGGCCATGAATGGGAGCTTTGTAGGATTCTACTGTGTGGTCATTCACAGCCAATCTGTTGGTCTTTTTTAGAGACGTTTAATAAAAAAAGAAAACCTATCTGAAATACAGGAGGAGGGGGGTGAGCTGAGTATCAGCTAACGGCCCAATCAATGAGTGAATGTGTTTGGGTCTCCTCCCGGAAGAAAGAGCTTGTTTTAGGAATTCAGCCTGGCACTCATGGGGTTCTGTTTGTATAGCCCTTTCATTTTAAAAAAATACATGCGGGCAATTAAGAAGAGATGGCTTGGAGCAGGCATGGGGAGAAGAGACAGGGAGAGAAGGAAAAGCGGGAAAAAATAACAACTGTTAGAACTGAGAAGAGGGCATAAGTAAGGATGAAGCCAGAACCAATTGTATCTTCTGGTTCTGTTGGCACCATACAATTCACTGGCTGACGGAAGGGTCTTTGCTGGGATGGAGTAGTATTCCCAAGGTTAGAGGAACCCTGGTCCATGCATGGTGATCCTTGTTCCTTCTCCTGCCTTTCCCCTCCTCTCCCAGCCAGCTCTGCTAGATCTTCCCTCTCATCTGCTCATTTTTTACGAGACCTTCTGCTGGGCCACGAGCAGTCATGGAACTCCAGCACTGGTTCCCTTGATGGTGTGCCAAGGTAAAAGCAGCTTAGACTTGCAACTGCAGGCACCAGAACTCCATCAACCAACATGCTTCATCAGGAATGGCACAATTTGGAACAAAATCTGGGGTTTTCACTAATTGTTTAAGAACCAAATACAATGGGGTACTGGGCATGACTGGGATGACTGGACTCCACCATGCTGTAGGTACATTAAATGAACGCCTTTAAAACTGGCAGGTGGATTGGTGAGGCATTTACAGAGAGGCCAAGCACGACCTGGTTGCAGCTAATTTGTGGGATGTTTGTCCACAAGGCAAGGACTTTCTTCGTTGCCTAGGGAGTGTGGAGTTCACCTTTACTTGCTGGTCACACCGGAACCCAGGCTGTTTTGGGCTGCCCACCATGCCAGCACACAGGCCAGTCCAAGGAGCATCCGCCAGGATGGACAGATGCTGCCGATCTGTCTTGTAAATTCGGTAAGAAGCTGTCAGCACAAGCCAGATCTGATGGAAAGACGAGCCACACAACAAAACGCCTTTGGGCTGACAGGGAAGATGGATTCCCTGGCAGCCCGTGGCCACCAAAGTGTCCACCTGGCACCAGATGGAAGAAACACATTAACTCGGCAGCTCTAGCCAGCCTCCAGTAAACCTGCCTCCCCAAATTAGCCAGCAGCTTCGCTGGGACACTGTGCTTTCTCTTTCAAGTTGTTGCTATGAAACATTAAAACAACTACCCCCATTCTTCAATGGCGAGGGGAAAGTGCTGTCATGTAGCTTGATAAACCACACTGAGCCCCCTATATGATGAAGGCAGCATAAGTGCCAGGCACAACCATTAGCTAAGCTCATTTTCTCCATGTGTTTGTGTTTGTATATACATTTTTATACATGTATAACATGTATGTATAAACCTTCACGTAATTCATCAAAATGTTTGTCTGTATAATTTTCACCTTGCAACGTACGGCTTGATAAATTCTCTGCATTACTCTGTAGTGATCAAAAAAACTATCTCAGCTGTGCCCTCCTCTCTCTGCTGATAGCCGTTCCTATCTATAATCTATCTGGGCCTTTACACCTGAAGAAAATTAGGGACTTAATCTGTGAATAGTTACTAAGAACATTTAAGGATAAAATAAGTATGTAGCCTGAGGATAAGAAATGTTCACTGTTCTTCACTGAGGCTTTCAAAGAGCTTAAAGAAAATACCTCCCACCAGCTGGTCTACAAAATGTGTGACTTGTAGATTTGTAAACCTGGAAAGTCAACAACCATATATGATGTTAAGATTTGCCAGCCAGAACCCACAAGTCATATACAGAGACCTTTGCTCTGTCCTTGCTAAGTTGAGGACTGGATTTTAGTTGCAACTGGCTGGAGGGAAAAAAATGCCTTGTGGAAAAAAACTTTCCATTAGCATAAAGCCAAAAGCATCAGTCTGTGAACCAGTTGGACATTTCTTTACACCAGGGCATGCCAGTGGCAAGAAGGGGGGGACATGGGGATGTCCCACGACACGTGCAGAAGGTCCCTAAATTAGGCTGGAGATAAGTAGATGTGAGGTCTCTGTACCCACAACATGGAGAAAGTGACATCTGCTTCAGGAAATTAATTGATCTACACCTCTGGGGAGAGCTAAGGAGAATCAGGGAGGAGATGGAGTCGAATCTTCATCTGGGTCCTGCTGCACCTTGCAGGTAGTGCCAAGGCTGTGTAGCCCTCCCGAAATGCTTTATTCCTAGATACACACTGGAGAAATGCTGCTGTCTCTTTTTCAGGGTTTCTGAGGAGCTGAACCAGAGGCCAAAGCAAACCAGGCACTGTTGTCAATGGCTGCATTGAGTTCTGGGACAGGCACAGTGCAGAGCTGCAGGGCACAGACCTTGAAATGGGGGCACCTGTCCAATCCCTGGATTCGTAGGATAACCAAGCACTGGGAAAAGGAGGGGAAGGATGGAGAGGTTGCCGCTGAAGTGTGGAAATTGCACAGATTCGGAGTTTCCACTCAGAAGTTCTTATAAGGTGTGAATTCTGGCAGAGTTTCGTGGCTCCCATGGTAACCTGTGGAGGATGGAGCCAGGATGTCTGGGGAGAAAGATGGCAGCAGTACGCTTTACAGTCACAGTAGCTGTCCCCTTGTATATGTGAGCTGGAAGCCTCTGGCATGACACAGAATGTGGGGAGACACCGCAGACCTTGCTAAAATTGCCTGCCCCTGGGGCACGGGAGGCTGGCATGTGCGAGGCTCTGCCCTGGGTGCTACGCTGCCTTCAGCATCAGCTTTCACCCCTGCTCACAGAGTTCACCAGCAAAAACACACACCTCCGTGACCAGCCAACAGACTCTGACTGTCGCACACAAACACAGAGGTCAGCACTTTGCTGCTTCCAGCTGCCTGGGGTGGGACAGATGGGGGCAAAGCAGCAGGACAAAAAGCAGAGATGCGTGCTTTGAGACGTCACAGCTCAGCTCCTCTCTTGCTAACTTAATGACTCTGAAATATTTATCCAACAAATACTTGCCTAAATATCCCATCCACAGACCTCCAGCTTTCTGCACACCGTGGTGCAGAAGTCTTGCTGCCGCGGCTGGCAGGTGCCTTCCCTGATCTCCCTGACAAAAGCTCTGCCCTCAGACAAGGGGAAGGCAAAGAGACGTGCAAAAGAGGTAGGAAAAAGGTTCCGCCGGGATAATGTTTCTTGTTGCAAAGATAATATGCAATGCACCAGTGATCTCCGGAGGAAGGGATCCCAGTAAGATCACTCCTTCTGCAGACACAGACTGCAGGCACTAGTCACATTGCCATGTCAACTGAACACACTCTTCTGAAGTCTTGCTCTTGGAGACCTGCTTTCCCCCTGCTTCTCCAAAAAGACAGAGCCAGAAAGAGATTTCATAGCCTGGCCAGGGCATAAGCACGTATCCTGCATTAACTTTCCACCACAGAATGACTGCTGGATATGTTGCCCAGCGTCTCTAGGCAGGGGTGCTGCTCAGGAGAACGCTGTTAAAGGAAGCTCAGGTTCCTCTTCTCCAGTAATCTCAGGGTTTTATCTCTTTATAAAGCATAGTCAGACACAGCTTGTTTCTGCCCTGCATCTGGTAAGTGGTGAGAGGAGGCTGTGGTGTGCACAGAAGCTCAGGCTGGCCTCAGGAAAGGAAACAGAGCGGCTCGGATTGCCGGGATGCACAGAGCCTGCTTTGGTACAGTGTCCAGCCTGAGCTATAGCTCAGCCCAGAGCTTGACCAGCCCAGCGAAAGCCAAAAAGAGTCCTGGGATGACAGAAGGAGCTCTCAACTCTTCATCTGACTACGGCTTTTGTGAGTCAGGTTGTGTTTGCATAAACTGGACCTGGTTGCTAGCTGCAGGTTTTCCTGCCCATAACCACCATGCCTCATAAGGCTTTTAGCAGCACCATAATAGTAATTATTACTGGCGACTCTAGCTCTTCCTTGCTGTTGGCACATGCTGGATGGGGCAGTCAGTGTGTGATGGCACTAGGGAATAAGATTATTTGGGCAATTTTTCTTCTTTCGACAGTACTTGAACTACAAGAGATTCCAGTAAGAGAAATTACTGGCAGAATGGATGTGGAAAGAGTGATATTTTAAAGCAAATATTGGAGAGGGTGTTTGGAGAGAGAGATTGAGAAAGAAATTTGACCTGTGTCCCATCAGAGCAAGCAATGCAGCTTTGACACCACAGACGTCCTACGGTCTGACACCTAAGGAGGGAAGGAGTTCAAGAGCTTGTTTCAAATAAACACACACTTTGCAGAAAGCTGTGTTTTCTTTTCAAGCAGTGGACAAGGGAAAAAGACAAATGTCTTGGGTAGCCTACTGGCTGACAGGTTTCTGCCCATTTCTATTGAGCGAAGGGAAGCTTTTCACCAACACACCTTATCCAAATGGTGGGTGTGCCAGGCTGCTCTGAATTTCTGCCCTTATTCATAGCCTGAATTTTCCCCCAAGAACTTGTTGAGTGCTGGGTAGAAAACGCCCCCTTTGCAACCTGTGACAGAGCCAGGGGTCTACAGGAGCCTCTGGGAAAGCCCATAGCACGGACCTTATGGAAGAGTTCTTGATCTTCAAAGCCTGCAGTTGACTTGAAACAGAAAGCCTCATTTCAGTCTTTGCTGGCAAGGTGTTTTGCAGCAGCAGATGCGTAAGTCCCTTTCTGCTTCAGATTTTCAAAGCCTGTTGCTCTTCCTATGCAGCTCAAATTCACCTGCCAGACCTTCCCTGGGATAAATGACCATCTCTCCAGAGCCTGGCGACACAGGCTGGCACCTCACCCACTTAGAGCTAGGAAGCACAACTGCCTGAGGAGCAGGTGCTGGGAAAGGCAGAGCTGCCTTGGAGGAAAACGAAGACATGTTGGAGGTTTACGTCTGTTGGAAAAGAAATGTCAGAGCAACAAAAGAAAATCCAGATGTGCCGCATTCACATGGAAACAGGCTAATTGGAGACAGCCCCACCTGATTTCTAGCAGCTTAGCGTTTCTCTTGGTGTTTATTGACACAGGATTATAGGTGCATCTTCGGGGGAAAATACAGTACTTCCTTGGCATTTGATATTCTTTCAGAAATACTGTTTTTATTACTGTACCTTCAGCAAGATTTCCTAATGAGAAACTTGAGACCTTTTAGTCTGGAGTTTTGCCATGGACTTCTGCAAGGACACAATCCTGGCTTAACCCAAAGGGCTGTGGACAAGGCTGGAAGGCAGCACCGTGTCCCTGCAGATGCCTCCTATGCTGCAGGAGCTGAGATTATAGCAGCGCAGAGCTGCTGTCACAGGGATATCAGTGTATTTGTATCTCTCACAAGGGGGCTGGAGGGGCACTGAACACAAAGCAATATCTCAAAGTCAGGCACAGGGTGCAGGATTAATCCAAACCACTCCTGGTAAAGGGCAGCAAATAGAGGGAAGCCTGTCTGGGATGGAGAGCTCACCAAACAGGCAGATACAGCTTTCCCTGTTGTCTTAAGACAAAGCTTTTGCTAACCAGTTTGTTTCAATGAGGCAGATCCAGAGAGGTTTCAATGAAGTATCTAACAGCCAGCACTTTTTGCAGCTCTCTGCTCCACTGGGGAGTTTAACCCCTTTCCAGTGCTGAGCTGTGACTGCTGCTTTGCTGGCCAAAGGAGCCCCACCAGTGTTGCTGCTGCCTTTGGGGCTGTGGCACCAGGGAGAGCTTGGCCCTGTGTAGCAGCAAACTTGCTCCTGAACAAAGCCCATGATACCTCATACTCCCCACAGCCTGCTTTTCTCCTCTAAGAAAAACAAAACAAAACAAAAACAAAAACCCACAAACAAAACAAAACAAAACAAAACAACCAAAACCAACTAACCAAAAAAACCCACCCAACAACAAACAAAACAACAGCCCAGCTGCATGGCTGGTCCCCACGCAATGCAGTGGAAAGCTCTTTTCCAGTAGGACAAACCCAGAGTGAAGTGGGTTTCAGCATCCCCAGCACAAACTGAAGGAGCCAAATTAATTTCAGACATTTCTGGAATTTCAACTATTTCATCAAGCAGCTGTGTGTTCAGTGCTAAGGGCTGGTGAGAAGCAAGCTGATAGCCCAGCAGGGAAAGAAACAGAGGAGGAAAGGCCAAGGCCGGGCTGGCCCCATCCCAGAGCCAGCTGCAGCCTCCTGCCCGTCTTATTGCCACCCTGCCAGAACCTCAGGGCTCCTGCCAAGTCCCTCTAAACCACTGAAAGGGACCAAGTAGCAAGAGACAATCTTTGGCCCTGGCTGATAACGTATCATTTCTCAGAGCTTGCCCCACTGCCAAGCTTTAAATCTTGCTCTTGAGACCATCTGAGCCCGAAGCAGATGTTGGCCGAGCAAACCCACTGGCAGGCTGTCCTGGGGCCTGAGCCACCTCTGCGTGACAACAGGCATGTCAGCTTGGTGGCGGGTCAGAGGAGGCATTTCTCTAAGGGGTGGAACAGGCGAAAAAAATCAGTCCCCTTCGAGGTTTTCAGTGGTGTAATAAAAGTCCCTGTGTCCTGGATGCCAGGGAGGTCTGGAGGAGGGGGAAGAAAGGGTGAAAGTGAATTAAATGGGCCTTTCAGGAGCAGAGAGAGCACTTAATCTTCTCTAGCCTGTTTAGTGGAGATGCTGGTGAAGCCTCCCTGCCATGACAGCCAGCAGAACTCAGCACACGGTGCCTCATGCAGGCACCGGGCAGTCCCAAATGAGGGCTGAGCTGGTGGAGAGGAGCAGGCAGGAGGGGAAAGATGTGCGCTGGTGTGATCAGCTTGGACAAGCAGGATGAATCTGGGAGCACGGTATGTCCGGGAGCACGGGGACAGTGCGCACCTCGCTTTGGGGTGAAACACAGCACTTGTGTATGTCTATGCCAGGTTCACCCACCTATGGGTAAAATCAGCTACAAGGTGGGGTGGGTTGTTGGGGGAACATAAGGCTGGGAATTAGAAGTGTTTGTAGCTGAAAGTCACCTTCACATGCGGTCACCAACGATACCAGAAGGGACCGAAGCCTGGAAGGCTGGGTCAGGGTACTGAGCGACAATGCAGGCACATACTTGTGTTACACAGCCAGGCCACAGGTACAGCACTCTGGGCAATGCCAGTAGGGATGAGGGGTGGGCTACAGCTGCTGACAGACCTTCAGCTGTGCCCCTGTCCCATAGAGGCAGCAGAAGCCCCTCTTCATGATGGCTCCGCTTCCTGACCACATCTGCCCAGCATCCTCCACTGAAGCCACTTGCCTTGTAAATATGTAGGGTGCTCTGGCACCCATCAATGCAGAGACATAAGAGCAGGAGAAAGACCGTTGGTCCTTTTATCATCCCTAGGAAAGACACAGATACAAACCCTGCTGCTGCAGTCAGTAAGTGATGAGAAAAGCTCTAAGAAGCTGCAGAACTTGCTGACACCCCAGCACAGGGTTGTCTGGACAGGGTGCAGCCTGAGAGCCACCTCTGAAAGAGAGAGGAACTCCTTGGGAGTTACACCCCAGCACATCATCAGAAAACACATTCTCAGCTCAAACACTGTTTTTCTAGAAAAAAAAAAAATAAAAATCCCTGGGTGCTTCTTCTCTGATACGGCTACAAAACAGCAAATAGCTAACACTAACTCTGAGTGAACAAGTCTGACTGGCAAGCTCAGATGAGGAAAACAACACATCCCTCCTCCTCTGGGCAGCCTGGGCTCCTACACGCTCACTTAAAACAGCACCAGAGGCAGGTCCTGCTTTTTACAACACGGAGGTTACAGGTAGAACAGCTCAGCCCTTCACACCAGCACAGCTGAGCCTGCCCAGGCCAGCAGCTGGGCTTTATAAGACTGGGTTCATCAGGGGCCTCTTCCTTTTGTATAAGGATTTAGGTGATAGGGGAGGGAAAAGAAGTATTTTTTGTTAGGCTGCTGGTGTACAGTCAGGAGTACCTGTAGTGTCAGAGAAAATTGTGCTGAAGTGCTGTGGAGATGAGGAGTACTAGGCATACCTAAAAATAAAAGCCTTTGGATTATAAGGATTTAAAAGAAAGCTATTCCTTAAACAGTGGGTAGCTGCAGCCTAAGGTCAGCAATGCCTTCTACCTGAGGCTGTGTGAACTAAGAACATTAATTGAGCCTCCTGGGTATGTAAACTTCTTATCTACTTACACACAGCACTTTCTCTGAGCTGGGAAAAAAATGAGATTATTAACTACTTTTAATGAATAGCAGTAGGATGTGCATGCTCACCTACTCTTTGCTGGAAGATGTTTCCTCCTCTCTCTGTTTCTCTTTAAAACTGTTAGTTTTTTAGGATGTGAGCCAACACTTCAAAAGGGATGTAGGTGTCAGAGGAAGGGAGATGGCTCCTATTCATCATTTAGGGGCTGAGGGTGCTCTCAAAGCTGCTGCTCAGCTCTCTAATCCTACAGGTGCTCCTCTGGCTCTCAGATCTGACATCTCAAAGCTGTCGTGTGGGGCTCTCCCTGCCTTTCTGTCTGGCTTAAGTGACTCCCTATTTAGTGAAGCAGCCTTTGAAATCCCTGTCCTTGGCACCTTGCCGTGCCCACGCTGTGTCTGGGGTGCACATCAGAAGGGGAAGGCGGATGGGCCACAGCTCCTGGAGGGCACAGAGACCTTGAAGATGGACATGGTGGGGTGGAGGTCATGCTTCGAGTAATTTAAATGCAACCTGAAGGCTATGAAAGATCCTCTGTAAGAGCCAAGTTCCTACATTGAAGAGCAAGAGACACTGCTCCGGGTCGTGCTTGTGCCCCCCATGGGGTTTGGGGATTGGGGAGGTTTGGCTGCAGGGGGCTGGCTGGGAGCTGCCTATAGTTTTGCTCAATGCTGTTTAAGGAACACAGGCAGCAAAGCAGCGAGAAATGAGCCAAAATTCTCCTTTCCCCACTGCGATGCTCCTTGTTCTGATGGTGGGAAAATTGCACCAGGGAGCAGCAATGGGGTCACACGCACTTTGAGCATCAAATGCCTGGCAGTGCCAGAGCAGAACCAGTTTGCAGGATCCCTGTTGCACCCCCTGCCTTTCCAGCCATCTGCTTTACCCTGCTAACCAGCCGTTGCAATATGAAACAGGCTGTGGTTGGCAGTGGTTGCTTCGCACTGGATCCTAATAGTGCCAACCCCTAGGATGGTGACGATCGTTCAGGCTGGGGCGAGGGACGAAGAGGGAGCTCTTAAAACGCTGTGGGGGTTGGCAGGAGGCACAGAAATGCAGCAGGGAGAAGGCCTTCTTCCAAACTTATATATATGATCTTAAAAAAAAAAAAAGAAAAAAAAGAAAAAATCCACACTCAAAAGCTGAAGCTAAGAAGGCAGCTTGAGGAACGAAGCTGCTGTAGTTTTCCGAGAAGGCTCCCAAGACGTACAATGGGAACATCTGTACCTCGGCCGGCGCCTTGGAAGGGTCTCAGGCCACAGATTGGGGCTGGCGTCAGCTGGCTCCAGCCCTGCCCCGCTGTCCCTCTCTCCCCCAAAACCCCGGCCTCGGCACAGCTCCCCTCACAGCAAGCCGTAAATCCCCCTTCCCACGTCCCCTCCTTTGCCACAGACTCTGCGGGTTTTGAGCAGCCGAGCATCCCGCGGCAGGATTCGGGGAGAGAGGGAGGTTTGGCCTGAGGAACAACTGGCCTCTGTGCTGCCTGTGAAAGAAGGTTTCATAAGGGTTTTGCTCAAAACGTCCCGTTATCAGGATCCGCCGGGCGAGTCAGCCCCGCTCCCGGGGACAGAGAGACAGGCCAAATCGGTGCACACATGTGTAGTGTCTCGGTCCTGGCACGGGTGTTTTCCTGCCTCGGGAGACGCAGGCAGCCGGAGTTGGTCCTGATCCTGCCTGTGAAGGCTATCGGGGGGCTGGGGGACGGCTGTCTGCCCCCCTGCTTTCACACCTGGTGCCCACTGCTGGTGACAGGGTAAGTTCATCTGGGCTGCTGATACTGAAGGCATGATTTCTCCTACATTATTTCCAGCTTGATCTGCCCAGCATAAATATATATATATATATATATATATATATATATAAAAATATGTATATATAAACAAATTAGGAGCAGTCCCTGGCCTCTGTGGCTCAGACTCCAGTGTCTGGAGGCTCCACAGGACCTGGAGTAGTGTGAGTCCCTGTGCATGGGCAGGACTCGGGGTTTGCTGGGGCAGCGCAGAGATGAGCAGTAATAAGAAACCATTTTTAGAGCAACTCTTGCACCCGCAGCTGTATATTAATACCATCTTAAAATGACAACAAATGCTGCTCTGTGTAACTCTGGCTTTGATCTTTTCCATCGTTCTCCTATTTTAAGAGACCAGAAGATTAAGGGGGATGCTGGCACGTCCTACGGTGCCACCACAGACTGGCCTTGTGTGACTTGGCCCCTGGAAGTTGACACTCAGGGCTGGGATTCACAATTATAAAGGCAGGAGTGGTTTCTAATAAAGGGGTGAGAGTCTCCATCCTGACCAGGTGAAGGCCAAATGCAAACAGTGACCTCCCAGGAGAGCAAACAGTTCCCGGTGCTGAGCTGCAGCAGCCCCAGTTATTCCTGTCCTGGGTCCATGGGTGATCCCACGGGTGCCCTGTATACCTGTCTTATCACATCCCTCCCGTCCTTCCCAACGGAGGCAGCTAATGCTGCTTTGTGCCCATCGATTTACGTTTTAAAATATCCTCCTGGTAACACTAATGTGTTTTAGTTTGTCTTCCTCCCTTTTCCCTCCTGCACTGGAGCTGCAGAACTATGGCTGTACATGTTTTTTGAGTGACAGCTGTGGATTGTTAGTTGTTATTTTACAAAAATGCATTCGCCATGGAATTGCCTCTTTCCCCATCCCACCTTCTCTGTCAGTTTTGGGGTTGTAAACCACCTTCACAGTGGCAGAAATACAAAATACTGCGGGATTCGAACAGAGCCAGGACACGGGTGAGAGGCCAGTGCTTGCAGTTTGTAACTGGACCCAAATCCTAAAGCCCCTGAATGCTCAGGGTTGTAACTACGCAATGTAAGTGGCTTTCACACTCCCCTTATGCTTGTGACTTGCCTGAAACACACCGTGGGAGCCCGGGGCAGAGCCGGGCCCCGTCCCGTCCCCAGCCTGCTAGGGGACAACGCAGGAACCACAGGAACCAGCAGCCCGAGGGCACCATCTAGTGAACAGCCGGGACGGCACGGCCCTGGAATGGGCAGAAACGCATTGAAAACCGTGGGAGCCTCCCCAGGGGGTCAGTACCGAAGCGTGGAGAGTCATGTTTTGTGTTTTCCCCCTGCTGCAGCTGCTTTTTAACTTTTCTCCATCAGGATTGCCCACAGAAGATCTTTCGCCATGCTTCATCCATCGCAGCAGAGATGCTGGACTGGGGCAGACCACACCTGCTGCTCCGCTCTGCTCAGGTGGCGTTGGAAAAATTATTATATTTTGTTTTCTTGTCTGGAGGGTAGAAAAAAAGTTGTTTCTAATGCTTTCAAGGGAGCCCAGGCGTGTAGGAGCAGAGCAGTGCAAGTAGCTCTGTTGTGGGGCAGGTCTGAGCTGGAGGCAGGGGCCGTGCTTTCAGCTGACCCGGAATCTCCCTTTTGATTTAGAAAATTTAAAAAACCACCATAGGTGCCCTGATGTCTCCCCATCACCTCCAGGGTGAGCTGGTAGGCAAAAAGCAGGCTGAAAGACCGCAAGGATGGTGCAACAATTGGAGATGGAGAAAATGCCACACCACGGTGTTGCTGGATGGGCTGAGCTGGGTCCTCTGCCCCTATGGTGTTGATGGGAAATGCACACATTGCTGGGAGAGAGCTCACCTGCATCTCGCTGTTCCCCAAAGAAGAGGTGTTTCTGCAGCCCAAAAGTGATGCTGTGCCTATACACCCTCTGCCATTGTCCCCAGCTCCCAGCCTGCCTCCTGCAACATGTCCGTGTGCCCAATGGTCATAAATCCAGTTCCTGATCCCCCCAGCTGTAAGCTCAGCAGTTATTTTGTGAGTTTGCTGGCAGGGAGGCTGTTGCTAAGGCATGGGCTTATGCTCAATGTTCGAGCCCTGTTGCCCTCAGAGCTCTTTCCCTGGGCAGGGGAGGGGAGAGCCTGGGGCAGAGATGTGGGAACGTGACATCTCCAAGTAAGACCACAACTGTGACCAGCCCCTTTGCCTCTTCTATAGGTGGCGGCTGTGGGAAGCACTCCATATACCCCCAGCACTGCACCCAGCAAACCCCTCCTGCCCCAAAGGTGGCATCTTCAGCAGCTCATGGCCCCGGTGGCCACTTGGCACCCAGCACCCAGCTTGCCCCAGGGGTGCAGGGCTTTGGGGTCCTTGTGGCGGGGATCCACTTGCCATGCTGGAGGTGAGCCCGGCACCCAGGCTGCCTGCGCAGAGGGATGGACCTGCAGCTGAGGGTTTCTCCCCCTGGATCTTCTTCATGTTGTGCCTGCAGCAAACCCTTCCCATGCACCCCAAGCATGGGGACCGAGGGGTACACGGGTACTCAGGTCAGGCCACCCCAGCCCCTCCAGCACAGCTTTTGCACCCCCTATTTGGGTCCAGCTCCCCGGGGAGGTTGGGGTGTTCTGGGAATTGTGCCTTTTCCTCTCATCCGCAGACAATCACGATGCTTAAGTGGCTTGTTTTTCATTAGGGAAAGGCTGTTGCTAGGCCACCCTGGTCCTCAGCATTGGTTGGGAAGGGGTTTTGCAGCCAATCCGGAAGGCTGTGCTGGCGGTTCACACGCACACACATGCACACGCACACACATGCACACGCACACACATGCACATGCGCACACACGCACGCACACGCACGCCCTTCCTGCAGCCCCAGTGCTAAGTGGCTGCCAGATGTACCTATTCATTTCCACATCACACCTATTCGCTCCTTCCGGCGAAGCAGGTTATTAAAGCTCCTGAGTTTTTAATTTATAGCTGGCTGCGAGTTTTCTGCCTTCTAATTTACACTCAGGGCATAGAGGGGAGGGGTGATGGTGGGTGGGGGTACCGATGGGGTGGTGGCACAGAGAGGCCTGTTCCTCCCTTCACTGTGACCAGTTTGGTTTCTGGCAAGTCACCTGAGCAAAGCCTCTTTTCTCTGCCTGCAAACAGGGCAAATCGTCCCTCTGTGTCCCCATGGTGAGAGGACAGACTGTTCCAGGTTAGGAGCTTGTTCTGGGCTGTTATTAGGTACCAGCATTGCTCCACCCTGAGACATTTGAGGCTTACATGTCGCTTCGAACACATTTACTGTGATAACCAGAGCCAGCACCAAAACAAACCAGGCGTTTGATGCGGGGATGTTGCTCCCAGCCGTGGTGCCCATGCAAACAGCCCCCCACAGCTGGGAGAGGAGTGGGACCAGAGCCAGGCACTGGCGATGCAGGGTGGGAGTGTCAGACACATCCCTGACCCAGGGTCTCCCGGTACAGCTGCTATTCTGCCACAGAGCTATTTTGAGCACCCTATGGGTGTACAATAAACACCCAGCAGAAGCAGAGCCCCGGGTGTGCGCAGAGCCTGGGATGTGAGCAGGACAGGGGGTACGCATCCTCTTTTACAGCTGCAAAGCTCTCACCATGCGGGAGAGGAATAGACACTGAAAACACGCAGAAAAACATGGACAATCCACACGAAACGCAGTTTCTGACTCCTCCATTAAAAGCTTTGTGTAGCAGGAGGGCAGGAAGGGGGGAGCTCAATAAGAGCAAGGGAAAGCATCAAATTGCCGTCTGCTGCTCAAGGAGAAACTGTTGCTAGACAGAAGTAAAAGCCATCGCCATCGGCTCCCATTGGCTCAGCCCCACTCCAGTGACGGGCTTATCAGTTACCTGCTTTTGCAGCTGGCTGGGAAAAACTCATTTGACAATGTTTTCTCCTGATAAAAAAGCCCATTGCTGGATTTGTGCGTTTCAGTTAATCATTATTCAGGGTCATTGAGACAACGGCTGAGCTTTCCGCAGATTCTTCAATTACCACGAAATTTAGTGCAAATGGTGAGCCAGCGCAGCTCTCCTCCACCCACCTAAAGATGCTCAGCGGGCTGCTTAGGTGCTGAGCCAGAGAGAAGGTTGACTGCTCTCACCCATAGCAACTCCCTGGCATGTAGGTGAATATTCACAAACACCTGTGAAAATCCTGATTAGCTCTTGAAGGGTTCACCAGGTGCAAAAGGGATGAAAGTTGCCATGCAGATTTCTCAGAGCAAACATCATTTCATTGGCAGAGAGAGGGTTGCCACCACCTCTTATCAGCCCTGATGGGGTTTGCTCCTCAGCAGCTCTGTTGGGGGGGAGGCTTGAGGGCTGCAGAGCACAATGTGGGTTTTTTCCCACCCCTTCAAAGCTGATGTAGATGGGGA
Source organism: Pampusana beccarii (assembly GCA_013399365.1). NCBI lineage: Eukaryota > Metazoa > Chordata > Aves > Columbiformes > Columbidae > Pampusana > Pampusana beccarii. The sequence continues at coordinate 157,890 of VWYH01008196.1, read as the reverse complement.
TTGACCCCCAAAATTTGTTTCTCAGCTTCCCCCAAAGCTGGAGATCACTGCATAGAAGCAAAACTTGCAGGATATGTGAGTACCAAAGGACAGCTAGCCTTTGGCTGTGTTGTACTGCCTTCAAATTTGTACCTAAAGTTGGGGAGTATTTCAGCAGTGGGGTTAAATCAGTGAGGGGGTGATGAAGACAAGCTCTCAGAGGCAGCTGGGGACTTTCTCCATGCCTTGTGCCACCATGCAAGCCCAGGGCTGTGCTGGCAGGAGGGGACGTGGGTGGCTGTGCAGGCAGGCTGGGCAGCTACAGCATGGGCAGGCAGGGACAAAGCTGCCCTGGGTCACAGGGGATGAGTGTTTAGAGAAAATTGTCCCTTGCCTGTAGCTCAGCCTGGGCTTACTGTTGGAAGTGCGTTTCACTACAGTGTTTGGATGATCAAGACTTCAGAAACGTGGGGTTTTTTCCTTAATTATGCCTTCCCCTCACCGCTGGCTGACGGCAAGGCAGGCTGAGTCACAGGCTGATAGAGCCTCGTGGCTTTCCACCTCCTTTGGCTCAGCCTCACCCCAGTGCACCAGTGTCTTGCATCAAGTCGTCAGCTGGCCTGGGGCAAGTTGGTGCTGTGGGTGGTGGGACAGTGTGGGCTGGGGGGGTTCAGGTGGACAAATGAGCTGGGAGCTGTGGGGTGCCCCATGCAAGCTCCCCACAAACATGTCCTCCCTGAGAAGATGCAGTTATATGGGCTAAGTTACAAGGCCATGAGCAAAGCACCCCTCCGCTGTGTCCTTCCTCTGGGTCTGCTTTCCTGGGGGCAGAAGACAGTGCTGCTGTGTCAGCTTTGGGATGCCATCATCTTCTGACGGTGGCTGTGCTGACCTACTGAGCTCCTGCCACCTTTCCCCCAGCTGTGCTTCCCTCCTGCCACTCCGGGAAGAGGTGGAAATGGCAGAGAGGAGGAAATGGAGAAAAAAAACTGTGCCAGATGCCCTCCTTGTGCACCCCACCGGGTCCTGCTGACGTGGCACGGTGTCATCCTGGGGCTCGGCTGAGCTGCACCCCAAGGCTCGCACTGAGGTGGTGCCAGCTGGGTTTTACAGCTTGCTGCATCCAGAACGTGCCTGGGACAAACTGCCACAAGCAGGATTTAAAGGCGTATATGGGACCATGTTTCCTACCAGGACTGGTGGGGAGTGCCCAGACCATGAGGTTAGGACACAGCCCAAGTTACTATTATTTCTTTAAGTGCAACTGTTGAAGTATGGTTGTGCTTTGGCCACTTGGAGGGCAGAGCTTTTTAGACATGTCTGACACGTTCTGAAGCGCCTCTGAGCCATCACCAACTTGCTCTGCCGGGCAGGGAAGAGTTAAGATGGGAAGTGCAAGATGCGTCTTGTAATGGCACTGATGTGCGTCAGGTGTGCCCGCGTCACCCGGCTCCTTGGCCGCTTCCCAAGGCTGGGGCTGAGCTCTCCTTCCCTTGGGAAAAGCCTGGGACCCGTCTAGCCTGGCTGGAGGGACATGGACGCCATTTCAGCGCTGTGGACAGAGTCCCAAAGCCCCTGGGGTGCTAGCAGCCTCTCGACCCCTCCTGTCTCACAGCCTGGGCAGTGGATCCATGTGCTAAAGGGGTGGTCTCAGCCTTCAGGCATCTGGCAAAAACGTACTGATTTTCCTTAACCATGGCTTTCCAGCAACCTGGGGAAGTGTGCAACCCTCCATCTCCAGCCCCAAACCTCACACTGATGCTCATGTGCCCAGCTGGGTACCCCTGCGCAGCCACAGACACCTACAGATGTCACCTACGAAGCAGCAGCCACTGCAGGTGAGCATCGCCCTGGTCCCCACACCATCACAGCAGCCCATACCACAGCTCAGCATCGTTCCCACCCCTCCCAGACCCTGTGCAGAGATGCTGTCTCACAGGGTGGGCAAATCCCAGGGGTCTCTCTGAGCTGTGACAGCCCCACCGCTGGAGCATGACACAGTGGGACACTTTCTCTTGCAATGGGCTTTTCCCAAGCAGCCAGCAGTGCTGGACCACAGGGTTCTTAGTGAGCCCATCCCCTGCTTCTGCTGCCAGCCCACACCCCAGGAACTGCTTGCTCCAGCCATCATCAGTGCTCAAAGCACCTTTTCTGGTTGCAGGTGGGTTTTAAGCACTGGGGCACAGGACACAGGCACCAATGCTGACCACATCTCTGCCCACTCCCTCCTGGAGAGCTGCCAGACCAGATCATGCACCACACACACAAAGGTTTTGCAGGGACAGCTTTTAATTCAGAACTGGATAAATACGTAAGCAGTCTTTATTTTAAAGGAAGTGCACCCTGTGCTCTTGTCCAGGCTGGACACTGATTAGATCCAGACTTTTTTTTCAGGCTTCACTGTGCAAAGAGAGGAGGAAACTTGTTTTTCAACTGCCCCAGATGTTTTGCAGCCTTTGGGCATCAGCAAAACACCTCAGTCCTCCCATGGGAAGACTTGCCACTCACCCACCATGTGGGTATTCCCTTCCCAGAGGACACAGAAGGCACCCTGGCAGCCCCAGCCTACTCACACACCCACAGGGGCTCCTCCAGGAACTCTTCTCATCCCCAAGCACCGACAGATGAACACTGCACAGCCACAGCACTTGCTGCTGTGCAACATGAAGAGGCTGCAGACCGTTTAGAGGAGATCACCAGCGTCCAAGTGCCACCAGCACTCCATCCCCAAGCAGGGCTGGGGGCATCCAACTCCTCTGTGCCACTGTCTGCAGTAGAACCAGGTGCTGGGCAGAGCACGTGGGGCACAAGCCCCAGTGAAGGAGGTCAGCAGCCACCTCCACCTGCCATAGCTGAAGGCATCAGCATGGCCTGAAACACGTGGAGGAGACACTGTCCCCCATCACAGGCTGCTTGTCACCAGGTCCGTGGGCCAGTACCGGTCATCCAGGTACTGGTTGCTGTCTGCGGTGGGGTCTGTGACAGGGCTGGGGGGCCGGGCAGGCAGGCTCTGGGCCAGCTCCGTCTCCCACTGCACCTCCACCAGTCTGTACAGCTCCATGGCCGTCTGAGCATCCTCCACCGATGAGTGCCCTTTGCAGCTGACCTGAGCAAAGAGGGGAAAGCCTTGTTAGAAAAACAGTTTGGTAAAAATCCAACGGGTTACCTTGTCTGCTCCTCAGAAGCACACAAGTACCGGGGGTTTTGGAGATGGCAAAGGTTTGATGCAGCCCAGGAGATACATGCATCTCAAGCACCTTCTGAAGGGCAGAGGTCTTGTTCCTGCTTTACTGAGATGCTTAATGGTCAGCTTGGGAAGTCCTGGGATCCCCCAGCTTGATCATAACCAGGAGTACAGGATGAAAGAGGTTCATCTCCATCTCACAGAGAGCACCGATGGACATAGGGGGACCAGGCTGACCACACAGGCTCAATCACAAACCCAGGAACTGGTCCCCATAGGTTCCTAGTGCTCACCTGGATCTTTTTCCGGAGCAGGTGCTTGGCCAAGCTCTTTAGGGAGACGCTGGCCCTGACAGGCAGCCCTGCCCTCTGCTTCAGCATGGGGATCTGGCTGGTGTCTCGGGTCCTGTCTTTGGGGTGGAAGTACTTCAAGGCTTGGAAGTCGTTATGGATGGCGTGTCCTACCACAATCTTGTCTTTCAAGATCTTCAGGATCTGGAAGCGTCAGAAAAGGTTAGACAGGCAGTGCACCAAAAGAAACACTTATTAAGCATAAAATAAATAATTTCGTGCTAAATTCAGTTCCTTCAGTTCTAGTTTTTTAGGTTCCCAGAACAGAGCAGTAAGAAGCAAACCAACCCACTGAATGGCTTTGGAGGCTCCCAATTTGTGGCCAGCAAACACACAGCCTTTTTTAAAAAAAATTCTCTTTTTCCTCACCTCTGCCTGGGCAGTCTTGAAAGGAATCGCACTTTTCATGTGCTGCTTGGTGATGCCACTCCAGCGTGTCCGGTAGTCCACGATGGGGAGCTCAGGCTGGACGTACTTGTCATAGATGACATCCCCCTCATAGTTCACCACAGAGCACCGCGCCAGCTCGCTCAGCCTGCCCTGAGGACCCGTGCCCACCATTTCACAGTCGATGGCCACATACTTGCCAGGGCGCAGGAGCCAGGGGGACATCTGCACCCCCTTGGAGCTGCCATTCCCCTGGGACAGCAGCACGGAGTGATGCCTGGCTATGCTGTCTGGAGAGGCGGATGGGGAGAGGACTTGTTTGGACTTGGGGACTTTCCCACAGTGCAGTGCCACGGTGTCACCGGCCTTGGTGACCGTGCTGCTTGTCTCCAGCCCTGCCATGGGGGTCTGGTTGCTCAAGCATCGGTGAGGGTTCAGCAGCCCCTTCTGCTCCAGGAGCGCCCGACGCTCCAGGAACCGCTGGTGCTTGCGACTCTTCTTCTTGCTGCGACCCTGCAGTATGGCGGGACCCTCCAGGGCCTGAGTGCAGCCCCCCACAGTGGGGCCATGGGTGTCTTTTGGGGTGGACAGCAGCGGGGTCATCTGCCCTTTGCCAGGAGGCATTCCTGCTGGAGTGGGCACAGAAGGGCATGAGTATCATGCAGTCCCCACGCCCCCCTGTCAAAAGGGACCCGGGTACTCCACAGCAAACCCCCCCACCGGTGACATAGCCCCTCTCCCGCGGTGTGGACAGGCAGACGTAGTTCAAGACGGAGCTATGGGACAGAGAATGGGGGGGACACGGACGCATTGTCACACCCTGTCCCCAGGCCCTTACCCTCTCATTGCCTGGTCACTGGGTCACTGCCTGCCCCATTCCCGGTCCCAGAGCCCTGGCCACCCCCCCACCGACTCTCAATCCCCTGCCAACCCCATTGCCACCCCCCCGCCCACCCGATTACACATCCCCTAGGGCCCTGTCTGCCAGTTAGCCAGGCCTTCTCTGCCGCACTCCCAGTCCCAGTGCCCTACCCGCCCCATTACTCGTCCCCACGCCCCTGCTCACCCCATTACCCACCCCCAGGCTCCCCTCAGCCCCTGCCCCCCGGGCCCGCCGCTGCCCCGGACCCACCGCTGCCCGCCCGCACCCGGCGCGGCTCCCACGTGTCTCGCCCGGAAGCCGCCGCGCTCACATGCCCGGGCAAGTCCCGCCGTGGCCACGCCCCTCTGTCTTCCCATTGGCTGAGCGAGAGGGGTGATTTGCATACGGGGCGCGTTGCCCGCAGCCGGACGGGGTGGGGCTGGCACCGGCTCGCTATAAAGCGCCTCGCTTGTAACGCGGTGGAGTGTTTGGGGCTGTTATGGGATTGCTGGGGCAGCACATCTGGCGCTTGCATCCCAGATCTGGGTGCTGTTCAGCCTGTCCCACCCGTGGCGGGATAGAACCTTTCTGGGGGGTGGGTTTGGGGTGGAGATGCACACTGGAGTACCCAGCCCCGCAGCTTGGAGCTCAGTACCAACGCGCTGCAGTTTTGCTGTGTGTTTGCTGGAGCACAATGCTGACCCTATGGACAACTCTTCTCCTGCTGGGGACCCTCAGGCTGCAGCAGCACCACTTCTGCAGGGTGGGCTGAGGCACCGCAGCATGGTGTTTGTGTCCTCCAGGGTCTCCTGTGGTGCTTCCCAGGGTCACGGGGGGCAGCTCTGGCTGGGGCTCAGGTGCAAGAGGGGGTTTCAGACCAGCCTCTCGTTGCTTCGCTCTCAAGGCTCACAAAAGCAACGGCTGAGGTGGTCAGAAGTGGAGAACGGCTGTGGCTGCTGGCTTGTTCCTGCACCTTCAGCATCGCTGGAGAGGCCACGCACCCTAGGGCAGACTGTGACTTGTTGTGGTGGGATGAGCCATACAACAACAAAATCACTAGTCTTCCAGAGGGAGCCAGGCACTGCGTCTGTCCTTGTCCTGTGGGGCCCCACACTGAGCATCTCCTCTCCCCGCTGCCAAAGGGGCTTGCGGAGACGCAGGACAAGTGCTTTCACACTTCATCATCCACCTTTTTGCCACCTGTGAGCTTCTTCTGTTGGGTCAGAAAGAAAATATTTAGATCACCCCACAATGTATTTTTTCCTATTTCCTTTATGTTTTTCTTCTGCCTAGTAAACCTCTTCCTTAAATGTTACTCTGTTTTGCATCCATCGCTTCCATCCCTGCTATTCAGCTAATTAATTCTGCCTAATGAGAGTAGTTCGATTGTCCCACAATAATTTGCTAAGGAGCCCTGGCAGGCCTTTATGTAGAAATTTATACTCTTTTCTGGTGTTTTTGGTAAAACTGTGTGTTACATCTCTTGGGGATTGATTCATTTGTGGTTCCTGGGACTCTGCCCGATTTTTCCCACCCTAAGTGAGGTGTGAGATGACTGTGACTGCACAAGTGGGAGCAGACATGAGCCCTGGTGTGAGGGAAATGGACTTGCATTGCCCGTGGCATTTCTCCACCAGGTCTGGGTGGGCAAGAAGGTGCCATCTCTGGCTCCTCTTCTCCCTCACACCCTGCAGTGGGATCGGGGATTCAAGTACCCCAGCTGTTCGGTGCTTCTTGGTTTATACACGTTGCTGTTGCACTCGTGGGTCTGATCAAGTTGTGGCTCATCCACAACAAACTCATCCATCTCCCTGCATCTTTGTTTGATGACACCTTCTTTCCCAAGCTGTATGTTTTGCAAGGGGCATGCAATTCCTCTTAGCAGTGTGAAATTTTAGCTGTACCCTCATGCTTATAAAAAAGCTTCAACAAGCAAAATTATGGATGTGTGGGGAGGAAGGGAAGAGCTTTCTCTGGTTTCCCAAGGTCACCACAGCCCAGGCTGTGAAGGAATTGTTGTGTCACTTTTCTCTCCTATCCCAGGTACAAGGATGGAGGTGGAAAAATGCCAGAATATTTTTAAATGGTCCATTGGTGTACCGTGGCCTCCTCTCATCCTACTGCTCTCCGGACCTTCAGTAGATGGGTCTCCCATGACAGGTGGTTCCCCCTTTGGTAGAAGCCTTGTGCCCAACAGGGATGCTGCTTATCCTCACAGGGTCCTGTGGCCTGGCAGGGATGGGGGTTTTGGCACCAGGTGGTAGAAACTTTTAAGCACTGGGGGCAGATGAGCCAAGAGCTGAGATGAAGGCAGAGTGCGCCAGAGCCCGGGAGAGGTTTCTGCGATGTTTGCACAATTTGAAATAATAAGGAAATCTGTAAAACACTGGGTAGAGCATGACTAGAATAACAGGCTAAATTTGTTGGATGAATAATTTACTAGAAGTGATTGGCCCTGCTCCAAGCGAGATGAGCACGAGCCTCATCTCAGGCTGAGCAGCCTGGGTGGCTCTGTCCTCAGCTGGGAGCTGGTCCCTCTCCTGTCACCTGGTCATTGCTCCTGCAACAAAGGACAGTCTCCAGCCAAGGTGTTGTCCCCAGCTCATCAGTGCCTGGGGCTGCAGGGCTTTCCTGCAGAGCTCGTGGACCTGTCGGGAAGGTGTCTGTGGTTCATTTTCAATGCATGGCTTTGCAAGTGGAGGTGGTGGCAGCGGGTGTCTGTCACCGTCTCCAGGCTTGTGGCCTCACCCATCCTCTGCCTCTTTCCTTTCTCCAACCACTTTGCCATCCTCAGCCGTGGTGCTGAGCGGATGGAGGAACAGAGACATCTTGACATTTGGAACAGGAAGGGAGATGAAGTCCCAGTGCTGGGAGGAGACGGTGGCTGCAGCTGCGGCAGCCAATTAATGTGATCATGTTTATGAATGTGGATCAGTAATTTCAGGTAAACTCAGTGCCATGGGCAAACAAAGCCTCCCGCTTGCCCAGGAGCCCACTGGCGGCCAGCGGTCTCCGACAGCACCAGCATGTTTCTGCTGTGACTCTAAACCACCTCATTTCCCAGTCCCAGCCTGGACATGGCTCATTTTGTCTCCTATTAGCACAGCACCAGAGCTCGCACCCATCTTTGCAGGGCTGGTTGTACCTGTGTCCTCCTGGACCTCTCTGTCCCCTCCCCGCCATGGGGGGTGGCTGGCAGGAGTGAGGACCTCAGGAATAAGTTAACTCGGAGAAGGCAGCAAGGACCCAGCTTTGCCTCTGTGGGTGACGGGGGACAGCTTCACCACCCTGGGCTTTGCTGGCTGGATAGTGACTCCCCATCACCCACACATGGGTTGGGAGATCCCACCAGGGCTTCTTCAAGCTGCTCCCATCACTCCGTATAGGCTTGTGGCAGGGCTGGTGTGTGTCCACCAGCATCTAGAACATCAAAGAGAAGCTGGGGAGCTACGGAAATAGATCAGGGCAGTGACCGGTCCCTTGCTGGGCCTGGTTTCCTTTAGAGAAAGAAAGTCTTATCATGAAAGGAACACCTGGAAACACCACCGCCATTCTTTGGTGCAAGGGACTGGCTTAGGCAGCTGGTGTCACCTGGCTGCAGATGTAACCAGCTGCCAGTCTGAGGTCACCAGCATGAGGACATCAGAATGGATAGGCACCATATCACTCCCTGGCCTTTGCCATGATGGGTTTTGGGGTGCTGCAGCCCTCTTGCTCCATAGCAGAGGTTGAGCACAGGGATGCCCCTGGGACCACTCCTTTGCCGTCCCTTCTGAAAGGGACAAAGTGGTTCACACTTCAACGCTTGGCCAGTCTTTGGCTTCTCTGCTCAGAGGAGCTGGACTGGGACTGGACATGTGTTTCAGACTTCTGCTCAACCACCTTAAACCTGAGGGGCAGGAAGGCAAAAAGTTTGTGGATGTTAACATGAGCCACAGAAACAAGGGGTTCTGCAGCTCCCATCAGTGAGGACCTTTGTGAAGCAGTGAGGAGTGTCTGTAGTGTCTCGGTCAATGAGTTTTCCTCGATGTGCTTTCCTCATTCCTGTGTTACACCCTCAAATCTTCAGCTGGTCTTTGAGTTCATCATCCTGAGCCTGTTTGTGTAAAACCTCCAGGAGACCATTCCCCTCCCGGCTAAGGACACAGACAGACTGGCTGCAACAGCACCCACCCAGCCTGAAAGACTATTCGGTGCTGAAAAGTCCTGCTTAGAAGGCAGAAAACGTTTTTCTTTCCCTTGGAGCACCAACCACCTTCCTTTTCCTCTGACACCCCTCCACCACTCCATGGGAGTTGCCTGTATCCCTCCAGCATGGACAGACCTTCTTCACAACCATGTCCCGGGCAGGTGCTGGTGCGGTGGGGATGCTGCCAGGGATGAGGAGGGATGCTCCCAAAGCAGGAGGTGAGGGCAGGTGATACTGCCATACAGCTCCCCCCTCGCTCCCGGTTTTCTGGCTCACCCCCAGGAGAGCAGTAAGCAATTATGGGCCACGCGGAAGCTTCATTATCGCCCTGTCGTGGCCTCATTTGACGAGACATTTTATTGCCAAACTTATTAAAAATGAAACGTGGAGTTTCTGCGCAGCAATTTCCTGTCTGCAGCGATAAGCTGGGCTTTACCCACTGTGTAATAAACCGTTATTTTTATGTACAGCTCAGGCTGGGGCAGCAAGGAGGAGAGAGGGCCCGCTTTGTGTTAATTGAGATGGTTAATGAGATCTATTTTGGGATTGACGTGTGAGGAGGTGTGTGTCCTTCCACTTGGTGGAGGTGGCCTCTGGTAGCTTTGTGCTCTGGGTGCTGGCAGTGGGGACCGGACAGGGTCTCCTCCCCATAGCACATGGGGACAGCACACCTGGAGAGGATTAATCTGAACCCCCTTCACCTGCTTGGTCTCACCCCTTCATCACAGCCAGGAGCAAATGAGGGACCTGCTGCACACCCCCATGGTGTGACACCCCCTCCCCTGCAAGGGCTGTCCCCAAGTTCCACTGAGCCCACCCCTGTGTGGTGCTGGAGGGAGCCCCAAAATCCAGGGGCTTTGCTTCATCCTCTCCAAATCCTCCCATCTGCCCAAGAACTACCCTGTCTGCAGCAGCATTTGCAGGTGACAACGGTGACCAAAGCCTGGGGCATCCACCACATCATCCCCCACTGTCCCTCCCCAGGTGCCTGCAGCAGGTGGGTGCTGGAGCAGTGACGATAGGAGCAATACATTTGAAAGGCTCACCAATATCACAGAAAACCTGTGTCGCTGCTGGGCTGGAACCAGCCAAGATCTAATAAATATCAGCAAAGCTGATAAATATAGATTCATTTTTGTCAGAAACAAAATGTCCTCATTAGGTGTGCGGTCTGTATTTTGGTTTAATTGTGTCTTTTGAATCTGTTTTGAAAGGAAACAGCTTTTTAAAATGCAACATGTAAAACTGCATTTACAAAAATCCTGATCGCCTTTTTTTTTTTTTCTTCTCCGTACCTAGCTAAAGCTATCAGTTGAACTCAACCTGAAACTGCATAACTTTTACCAATAAAAAATTGTCCAAAAAAAATTCCTCTTGGCTTTGGGAGCCCTGTTAGTTATTTGTCAGCAGTCAAAACCCTGCTGAGTATTTCCCATCTGACTTCTTTCCTTAACAGCAGCTTTATTGGTCTGGGAATTAATGGTGGAAGATGTGATACTTGCTATTCATTGAAGTCATACCAAATGCCACTCATCTCATCAGACCGCAGCTCTGCAAAGCAGAAGCTCCTCTCCTTCCTCCGATGCACCTTTTTTTGTCAACTGTGGGGTATTTTACCCCAATTTGCTCCCTGCATCCTCCTGACCCCACAACATCCCTGTTGCCCACATCCCTGCTGCCCAGCTCAGCCTCTCACTGGGTAAACTCCCTCCATCACCAGCCTCGGCCCTTGTTAATTTGTATTGCAGCGTGTGTCGCAAGCTGACGTGTAATTAGAGCTCCTGAAGCCTGTCTCATGCTGTAATTGCCATGACAGGGGCCACAGCATATCCGCTTGTTAATTAGTAAACCACAATATCCCGGGGGCTCGTTGAGAACTGCCTTAATTGTATTTCAGCTGGAACAGAGGAATAATTACCCTTCACTAGTGCTGCCACTTTTTTATTCTTTTTTTCCTAAAAAAAAAAAAAAAAAAGGAAAAATAAAGAAGGAAAAAACAAAATTGAGCTCCTCTTCCTCTTGATGGCTGCTGCCTCTCCCATCGTCTGCCCGAGGACCTGGTTTTGTCACTGGGTTAACAGGGAAGGGATGCCGAGAGCTTTGCATGGGGACAGGCTCTTGGTCTGTCCTTCAAACTGGTGATATTGGGTGGTCCAGGACCTTGGGGAAGGTTAAGCTGGGAAGAGATGCTGCTAACACACAACATCTGTCCCTTTTCCTATGCTTCTCCCTGAACTGATACAAAGAGCTCGGCCGCCATCAGCCCTGCTGATTCCTGCTGTTCAAAAAATTGTATAATGGGCAACTGGCCTTTGGGAGCTGGTTTGTGAATTGGTTTAAATAACAGGCCTGGCTCTTTCCGGGGAAGCTACACGGAGGTCAGCCTTGAAGAAAAGATCAGTGCAGCGGCTCCAAGCATCAGCAAAAAGAAATAACCAAAGCAAAGAGCCTTGAACGTAATTACAGCCTAAGAGCTGCGGTAGGAACTCAGCGACCTGAAGCCATCTCCTAGACTTTAGTGCAATCAACAGATTGACACCGCTGAGTCCTGAAGGCTGTTTTTTGGAAGCTGTACACCAGGGTTGAATGCCAGAGCAGACGGAGAAGCAGCACAGGTGCCTGTTCCAAAGGTTGGAGACAGAAAAGTGTCTCAAAAGCCACGGAAGAGCCAGATGGAGGCAACCACTGGAACGCTCCACACATAATTGAGGGCACCTTCAAGGGTGAGCACGAGGCGGCTGCCCACCTCCAGGATGCTCTCCGCTACTGCCGTGCAAGTCACTGTCATCAGAGCTGAGGACGGAGCTTATAGCTGAGTAACCACAACAACTTTGCACAAATTAAACAACATGCTGCAGGTTAATTAGATTTCTTACCACTGCATCCATTAACTTAGCCCTGTCATCTGTTGCCCAGAAGTGGATGGAGCCCCTTTGAAATCCACCCGGAGATGTGGACGATTGAACTTCTCTCTCAGCAACCATACCAACACGTGCATGTCCATGTGGGCATGGGCAGGAGATGCCACCTTCTCTGCTTGGAAACCCCCTGGTGCAGCAGATGAGACCAACTGGAGATGCAGTTGTTGTCCACTAGTACAGAGGCCAGCCTGGGTTTCCCAGCTGGCATTTCAAACCCACCTTCTCCTAAGCTGATCTTTTAAGAAAAATACGTATTTTCATGGCAAAGTGGCGCTCTCATTATTCCGCAAGGGCTTTGTGAATATAAATAAACAAAAGAGCCCCCTCCAACAACATCTGAGAATGCGGCTTCACATTTTTAAACCAATTTCCTTCGACTGTGTCAGGGCCTGTTTTGTGTTTGCTCGACAATTATGTGGCTAATGAGGACAGCCACGGTTACATCAGGCGGGATTAGGAAGAAGAAGGCTACAAATGTTGCCGTTGCTTAAGACAACTGCTAACTAATGGGGGCTTGGAGGGCACGGCCTGGGGGTAAGCGGCTCCTTGCAGAGCTCCTGGTGCTATTTTGAAGGAGACAGAGCGGGCAGCGGGCAGGCTGGCCAGAAGGCGACGGAGACTTCTGGTCGTTGCACGGTGGCTACACCCATGGGAAATGAGAACATTTGCTGGTAATTAGGAATATTTAGAGAAAGCCACTCCAACCCTGAGGTTGTCCCACCGAGGCAGAGACACGGTCCCTCTGACAGAGCAGGAGGCAGCAGCCCAAACAACCCTGCAGGGCTCAGTAAAATGTGTTCGGAAGCAATGGGGGAACTGAGCCTCACAACTGACAACACCAATAAACCGCTATTTTAGCTGAAGCCCTCCCACCCCAGCTCTCTTACAGTCGGCATGGAACTTTATGTGGTGTTTCTGCAGGGCTACAACTGTCTCCCAGCCCACCAAAGAAGGTGAGGAAGGGCAGCAGGAAGGATGCCTGGTGCTGTAGTGAGACCCCGTTCCCCAGACCCCCCAGGGGGACATAAGCAGCCAGCCTGGCTTTCAGATGCCTCCTCCCAGCTGCTTTGCCATCAGCTCTCCGGCCACCAACTCCACCACACGCTGGCTCTGCCATTGATCAGTCCCCAGGCTCTCTATCGGAGGACGGATGCTGCATCGGTGCTCCCCGCAGGCACCAAAAGATGCGTTCAATTAATTTCTACAACCACAGCGCCTCTCGGGAGAGCAGCCAGTGTGGCTGTGATGCTGCCCAGAGGGGTTTTTCTTTTTTGCCTTTGGACCCCCATCCTCCTGAACTCTTATCCCGCATTTCAGCTTCACCTTCTACAAAAACCTCTTGGCTGAAGCAAACAGGACATGTTCACTCGCAGACGGATGGATGCACAGCCATGACCATGGCAGAGGTGCTGCCACGTGTCCATCTTAAGAGCCGAGCAGAAGACTGTCCAGATCAAACAACCTCAAGATCAAGATGTCAACCCCCTTTAAACCACATCTATGTGCCAGCCCTCCAGTGCACCCTTGGGTCAGATGCTGTCACAGCAAGGCGCAGAGCCGAGCATCTCATCCTCAGATCCCTCTTCCTCCCCTACCAGTGCCATCAGGGAGCTCCTGTCTTTCCTCCTTGGCTTGTGGGCTTGGAACAGCCTGGCACAGCCAACCTCTGTGGCAGGAGAAAGCCCCTGTCCTCTCCCAGCCTTCCTGCTGGAGAGCAAAGGTGGGTGGTGAGGACCCTGCAGAAACGCTCGGGGAGCAGCCAGCTCCTTGCTCTTCCTCCCACCCTTTCTGTTGCCATTTTACTGCCATTTGCAGATTCTCCAGCATTTAGTCCCAATGCTTAGTCTCAGAGTCCAGCGGTCCATCCACTCACAGCTCACGGAGACACCATAATTCCTTTTGCTGACTCTGCTCCATGCCTGGTGCTGGCGTCACAGTCCAGCCCTGTGCTGTTACCACCAGCCACAGACCTTAGCACCCCAAGGGCCATGCTTGTACCTTCCCTGCCCCGTCATGGCCACCCAGCCTCTGTCTGCCACCCGCCTTCCTGGAAGAAGATGGCACGCGTGCTGAAGAGCCTCCCTTGAGCATAGCCACTGAATCGCACTCCGGATGACTAATTTGCGCCCTAATTGGTGTGGAAACAAACGCCAGAAAGCGCTGGAATACCGAGAAGTGAAGCTCTCCATCTTGGCTTCCTTCAGGGAAATGGGCTTAATTAAGAGTCTGTCTTGCAAAGAGAGATAATTTCCAGCTATGTGTTGAAACAGGAGACAGGGTGGAGGTTGCAGCTGAGACCAGCATCTTCTCCTCACTGGTCCATTTGGCTGTTGCAAAGTGAGGGCAGATCTGTGTGGAGGTTCCTCAGACCTCTGCACCTCTGGGGCTTGGCCAAGCCTGCCTTGACCTGTAGAACATCCCCATGTCCCTTGCACCTCTATTAGTGCCCCTCAGCCCCAAGAACACCTTCCTCTTTTCTTCCACATGTTGGGCCCCATCAGCAGCAGCTTCCATCAGAAAGTAGTTGCATGAGTTGTGGGAGGCCACTTACCAACCTGGGCAGCAGTGGCTCCAGTGGTCTTGACTCCACGCCTACGATCTCCACCAGTATTTGCATTATGACTGTTCAAACTTCATGTCACTCACTGATTGCCTTTGGGCTCTTCACTGGGGGTTTTCACTGGTCTATTTGCCCTGGACAAGCAGTTGCATCCCAGCTCTCCACGACAGGCGGTCCTGGCCACCCCACACATCTGGCAACCCTTCCTGCGGTGGCCGATGGATGCATACCAGGAGGGGCTGCAACATGGCAAGCAAACTGGATTGGCCTCCTCTTGCTTTGCTGGGTGTGCTGGATCGCACAGCACCATGCCAGCACCATGAGAAATGCCCAGCGAGCCCTGGCATTGGTGGGAAGGAGGCCCTGGGGGCACAGCCTGCCATGGAGAGCTGCTGGACCTGGTGCTGCTGCTTCCAGAGCACGGCTGGCATTGAGACGCCCCAGCCCCTTCCCCTTCTCCACGGCCTCGCTGTGCACAGCTGTTCCCTTAGAAATAGCTGTTGCCATGGTTTTTCGAAAGAAAACACATCTCTCCCCCACCCCCCTTCCCCACCACCACCACTCCCCATTGCCTTTACCTTATGACAGCAGTGATGACGCGGCTCCCTGAGAAAGGCCACTTCACGTAGCTATGGTAACAATTAGCTTTCTCTTGATTTTACCTCGGGGGTGATGCTAGGGAGAGGGACCCAGAGCTGCTCTCCTGGAGCGGGTGCTTTCCCCGGCCTTGTGCCTGGAGCTGTGGCTGGCACACACCAGCTGCCGCTGCAGCATCCTGGGCAGATGCTTCACTCGGACATAGGGATGTCTGCAATTCTCCTTTATCTCAGGCCCTCTGTGTCCTGTATAGCAGGATATGCCTCAGGACCCTACACAAGCCTTAAACATCTCAGAAAGGCTGGCATGGAGAGTTGGGGTGGAGCATCCCCCAAGGCATGGGGAAGGGTGGGAGCATCTGCATTGCCCAGGCTCACCTCAGAAGCATGGAAGAAAGAGGGTGGGAAGCAGCTGGGTGTGCTGGAGAAGGGTTGGGACCCAGGTGGGATTTTGGGGCTGGAAACACTCCATAGCCTGAATGAGTGGTCTGCAACCATGCCTCTGCTCCCAGCAGCAGGCAGGTAAACAGTGTGAAGCCACTCCTTGGGTACATCGGAGTCACAGCTGCCGACTGCAGTGACTAAAATAAGCGTTTGCCTGCTTTTTATTCCTCTGAGCCCAGCAGAGCCCACTCAGCGCCAGCAGTGGAGCTGGAGTCTATTCTTAGCCCTGCAGGAAAGGGAGCGGGAGTCCCTGCGATGCCACCACGCAGGGCTGGGGGCTGCCGGATCCCATCCCCTCCCTGTCCCCAGGAGCCTGGCCTGATCCCAGGGGGCACTGAGGCAGGAAGGACTGCAGCCTGACAGGAACGAAATCCTACTTTTTGGCCAAGGAATAGTTAGGGAGACAGCGGGAGGGAGTGATGCCTCATCACCTCTCTCAGCACTGCCAAGGGATTCAGCATCCCCAGGAGCGGTTGTAGTGCAGGCAGCTTTGGAAGGGGTCCTCACTCTTACAAAGCTGCTTTTCTGCCCAGGCACAGGAGGGAATGGGGGACCTCGAGTCACAGCTCCTGCTGCCTCCAAGGATGGGAGATTTAAGGGGAGTTCAGGAGTCTGAGCTGAGTGTCACCCTTCACCCTGTGCTGTGCTGGGGTCGGACCTGCTTTGCCCAGCCCCATCCATGAGGTGCTGTTGCTGCCTCCCCCGACCCTTCCCACCAGCCACCAGCATCCCACTGTCCGCAAATTGCACTGAGGATCCTGCTTCAAAATGCAGGGAGATTCAGGATGACCCCCAAACCAGTCCAGGGGAGCAGCAGGCACAGCACAGGGAGCAAAACACCCACGGTTGGGCACGCCATGGCCAGCTTGGCACTCAGCTCTGCTCTCCATCCTGGCCCCATGAGGATGAAGGCAGGATGATGGGCAGGCAGGGATGCAGCCATGCATGGGGGACCGAGGGGCTGCGGGGAAGAAGTCCCGACTCCATAGCAACAGGTACTTGCCACGTAATGGAGTCCTTTCCGCTCGGCCTCCGCAGCCGCCAGCCTTATTCGCATGGCCATAAATAATTCAATTTTCTCATTCACACACATGAATGCTGCAGGCCAGGGCTACGGGTGCGCTCAGCCTCCATCTGTCCGGGGGGGGAAGGGGCAGGCATGACCTGATAATAGACTCTAGCGTTTGTTTAACATGGATGAGTGTAGCCAGATGGCCTGGGGACGGGAGGTGAGGATGGGGAGGTGGGAGGTGACGGGCACTCTGGGGTGCTCCTCGCACCCTGAGCCTCCCCTGAATGAGTTGGGGAGGAGAGCAGGGGACAGGCGCAGGGATGAGCTCTGACACCTCCAAATCAGCCTGAAGACATGGACTTTTGGACTGGGAGCAGGTTAGGTGAGCTCAGGCGGCTCTTCCTCACATCATGCCTTTGGAGTCTTCCCAACAGGGAAGAAGGGGTGGGAGAAGTGCTCCTCTGATCTCTGGTGAGACCCCATATCAGTGTGAGCTGGGAGCCGGGGAGTCAATCCAGAATCAAGATAATTTGTCTGGAGATGGTGAAGGGGAAGGGGCAAGGGGTGCTGCAGCTTACCACCCTGTCCTGCACTGCTAGGCAAGGGCCAGCAGCCCCCAAAACAACCTCAGAGAATGACAGCCCTGGTGATGGAGTGCCACATTGCAGATCACTAGTGTAATTAGCAGGCTCCGGGCCACCCCCTGGCAGAGGTGCGGGGAGCCTGGCAAGAGAAAACAAGGGAATTAGCAGGGTTAAGAGGCAGCGCTTGGAAGCTTATGTGTTGCTGCCGAGGAGCCGGCGCCTGCTGCGAGCACACGCCGACTCAGGCTGGGAGGCAAGGGATGCTGGCTGTCACCCAGTGGCATCGATTCCTTGCTATCTCCAATGTGGCTTGGGCACAATCCAGCCTAACGTGTGCCGAGGGTGATGTGAAAGCCAGGATCTTCATCCCCGCTCGATGTTCAACCAGAGAGAGCCATCGCTCTAGCACACGGTAACAGCCTGAGCCTTGAGCGGGCTCAGACCCTGACAAGAAAATACAGACCAGAGAGGAGCCTTGAAGGTGGAACCGGTCACTTCACCTTAACTGCCTCTCATGGGCAAAGGATTGGGCTCCTCACCACCAGAGGAAGGTCCCAACCTTGTTCACCACCCAGAGAAATCCCTCTTGGAGACCCCATCCCTGCTTAAGACAGCAGCAAGCAGGAGCTTAGCCTGGAGCTCAGGCGCTGTCTCAAAATGAAGCCTACAAAGCCAGCAAAGGGAATTCGGATGCTGCCAGAAGGAGGGTCAAGAGAGGAGCCCGCGCTCCGGCAGAATTATCCACCCCCAGCATTGCAAGTGTTTCCCCCTTGGGAATGGGGGAAGGTGGAAACGTAACCAGCTCATGCGCTGGCGTTCCCCAGCACCGCAACGTATTTGGGTATGGCACGTGTGTATATATGTTTATACGGGTGCCCTCACACACAGGCATGGATTCTCTGGCAAGATTTTAAAGCAATAAAAGATGATCAGCTAGACAGTACATCCCTGGACCACTGGGCACAGCCAGCCACTACTCCACAACTCCTCCCACGTGTTGTACATCCCCTGCCTGCTCCATGTGCCCGTCCGCACGGACCAGAGCCAGACCCCAAGCCCCAGGTCTGCTCCGCTGGACTCACACCTCTTAGCACCACTGGAACAACAGGCAGTCCTTGCTCATGCCCATCCACAATTAAATTAACTCCTGCTTTCCATAGCTGCCGCTCAAGCAGCCCCTGCCCCACGCACAGTGCAGGGAGGGGATGACCCCCTTCACCAACAGCTCACTACCATGGACCCTGCACCCCTCTCTGAGCATCCCCACTTGAGTTGCCCATGGAGCAGCAGCCTCAGCCTCCCCACAGCTCCCCAGAGCAAGGCGGGTCCAGGCAGGGCTGCCCTGTGCTGTGCTGGGGTGCAGCTGGAGCTCCCCAGCTGACACGTTGTGCTCACGGGGTGCATTCGTGGCAGCGAGGGGAGCAAAGGTGGCAAAGCGTCATGGTGAACCGTGGGCGTTCCTCTCACATCTCACAGGCCGTGAGCTGGGAGGCACAGGCTGTGCCCCTGCGCTGCGGCTGCTGCCAGGTGGGTAAATGCCAAGGACACCCAGACAGAGATTTCCACCCATCAGACAATTTGCATTTCGCCTCTTCCACCCAAAAAACAGGCCCAGCCCAAGCCCTCTCTGTTTTTTGAGGGATGGGTGGCAGAACCGTGCCACTGCTTATTCCTTCAGCTCCCAGCACTGCCGGAGCGCGATGTAGAGAGCCCAGCTCCGGCAAGCTCCTCTCTCCCAGGGTGCCAGGGGCAGCTATGTCCTTGGGTTTGCCCAACAATGGACCACAGAGTTGCTGGAGCATGGTCCCTGTCCCCACCTGCCTCATGTCCCCATGCCATCTGCCCCTGGGAAGGCTGTGGAGCCAGCCCAGGCTACCAGCCGTAAGGTTTGCCCCAGTCGCCTTGCTCGCATCACAGCCACCCCTGCAAGACCAGCAACTCTGGAGCTGGGAGTCCACACGGGCTCCGGTGGATCTGGATCTGCAGGCAGCTGCAGAAGACGACCCGCAAGAGCTGCCCAGTGGGAGCTGATGAGGAGTTTGGTGACTTGCATGGTCACTGCTGGGGTATGTCCAGCAGGAAGGGACATCATAGCCTTCCTCTCTCCAGGAAGGCACATGCCAGTCCCTACATACACATCTCCACCCTGCTCTTCTCCAAGCCTTTCTCAGGTCCCAGACCCTTTTTCTACCCTACTCCCTGTCTGCACATCTGAGTGACACTTAGCAGAGACACTTACCTGCCGCTCGCCCCATTGGAGCTGGAACAAAGCCCTGGGGACTGGGCAGAGATGGTCCTTCGCCCCCCCAGCCCAAGATGAGGAGGGCAGCTCCTCTTCCCCTGCCCCTGCCTGCTCCTATAGAGTGCACCATGGCTCCTGGCATCACCCACAGCTACTGGCATCACCCACAGCCCCTCAGGGCTTGGCCATGGTGGGCTTCAGGTGCTCGGCGTGGTGCCAGCTCTGAGGGTCCCCTTGATGAGGACCACAGCAGGGACAAGGAAATGCCCAAGACATCTCCCCAAAGCAAGGCAGGTGCCCAGCCAAGGGGTTAGAAGGGGTGGGCATCTTCCAAGGTGGTCTGGAAAAGACAGCTGGCAAGGGATGAAGACCCTGTAGACCCCCACACTGCAGTGCTAGCCCAAGTGGGAGCACCCCAGCCCCTTTATGCTGGCAGAGACCCGCCACCCCGGGGGTTTTATTATTCCAGGGATTGTCCTCTCTTCTGGAATAATTTCTGTGTCCGGTCTGGAGGTGTGGGGAAGGTGCCAGGGTCCCAGCGAAGGACAGAAGTGACCGGTCCCATCTGGTGGTGCCCTGTCTGAGGTTTAGATTCCTGGGGGACCCTGGCAGGCTGCAGCCCCAAACGCTGCCAGTGGCATTCAGAGCTGCCACCCGCCAGGGTGCCTGGTGGGACAGGGGGTCACGAAGCGCAGCCTTACCTTAGAGAAGCTTCTGTGGGGAAGGGATGCTGGACCGGTCCCGGGAGAGCTGCAGCGACGAAGACAGCGGATGCAGAGATGGGATGGATGGGATGGGATTGGGTGGGATGGATGGGATGGGGTGGGATAGAATGGGATGGATGGAACGGGTGAGGTGGGTGGGATGGGATGGATGGGAGGGTGGATGGGATGGGTGGGAGGGTGGATGGGATGGATGGGTTGGTGGGTGGTCTGGGGGGCTGCAGGTCCCCCCTGTTCTCAGGTGCGGGAGACAATAGCCAGGGCTCCTGTTGCAGCTACAGACTGTCTCTTTAAACCCCTCACCAGCCCACAGGTGGCCCTGTCACCACCGTGGTCATCCATGACGTCATCGGGAGGGAGGGAAAGGGAGGAGGAGGAGGAGAAGAGGGGGGAGAAACGCGATTCCCCTCCACAGCAAAAGTCCCCGAGCGCCCATGGCAACAGATTGCAAATGTCACTGCGCATCAGCCGGGAGGAGGCTGCCGGGCTGGCACCCCCCTGGGTGACACGGGGGGGACCAGGGCTGTCACGCCACGGGTGGCATGGGGGAAGAGGGCTGTCATATCACGGGTGGCATGGGGGAGACACAAGGCTGTCACCCCCATGGGTGACACGGGGTGGGGGGACAGGGCTGTGACGCCACGGGAAGCACGGGGGGGACACGGTGCTGTCATCTTCATTAATGGCATGGAGGGGACAGGGCTGTCACCCTGTGGTGGGTGTACGGTAGCAGGGCTGTCACCCCATGGGTGGCATCGAGGGGGCAGGGCTGTCACCGTGCGCAGGCTGTGGTCTAAGCAAGGGGGCAGGTTCAGCTGTCACCAGGGGATGTGGCACAACCAGGTGCCCCCCCCCAGCCCGGACACCCCATTGCAGGGGTGGGTGCCACTGTCCACTTACTCAGGAGGGTGCTGGTCCCTGCCTGTCCCCTGCACTTAAGGGATCCCCATTACCCAGTGGTGGCACCCAGCTGTCCCCATGGGCACCTGAGAGGACCAGATACCCCAGTGAGCCCCCAGTTCCTGCCCCTGGGGTCCAGCCTGGGCTCTGCCCCTGCAATGGGGCTTTTGGCAAGGACCAGCAGAGTTGTAGAAGGTGTTTAAAGCATATCTTACCTTCAAGTAGAGACAAGACAACCCCGGGAGCAAGAAAAGGGGGTCCCAGTCCCGTACTCACAGACCTCAGATCCACAGACCACATCCCAATGGTGGTGATCGCATTAACAGCCTCCAAAACTCACCCAGTTCCACTTCAAAAAGAGACTCTGGCACCAGTTAAAACCGGAGCAAGGGACACTTCGATGGCAAAGACGGACTTCCTTAGTGCTGTCCATGGGTGTTGTAACCTGCACATTTGGCTTTGATGGACCCAAATCCTGGTAAGACCTGCCCAGTGTGGGGACAGGGGCCACAGCCCCCATGGGGTTTTTGTGGGGCTGGAGAGCCATGAGTCCCGATGATGGTGAACAGGACCTTTTCATTCCGTTTATTAAACCATGTGCAAATGTGTAGATGGATCCCCATGCAAGGGGAGCCCAAAATTCTGCAAACACAAATGAAGTCACTCCCCAGGCTTGGGGAAGAACTAAATATTGAATTACATCATTGTTTTCTTGGAAAAATGAGAGGCATCCAAGGTATCCCTCTGCTCTTTTTTCACACCAAAAAGAGTTTTCCCAGCTGAATTTTGTCACTACCATCGCGTGGATGCTCCACCCTAGGAAAAACCTCACAGAGGCAGCTGGTTCCCATAGAGAGGCTGGATTCATCCCCACACATGTCAGGGCTCGGGGAGGACAAGGCACTGCTCAGGTCTGAAGCATTCCTCCCCACGCTGGCCTCTTGTGCAAACTTCACCCTCCCTTTTGTGTACTTAAAAAAAAAAATAATAATAATAACTGACTTATTTTTTTCCCCATTCTCAGCACAATGGGGATGTTGACAGTGACCAAGCTTGGTGGCTGTGGAAGGTGGATGGCCGTGCTCGGAACCTGGGGTTTCTTCCTCTGTGAGCATCCCTGCAGAGAGGTGGTCCAGCTTCTCTCTGCAGCGATTTCATGCTGGGGGTTGTATCTGGCTGGTGGGGAGGCAGGATGTGGAGCACCCCCCCTGTGATCTCCCCAGCCCTGTCCTCCCTACACACCCCCTCTAATCCTGGGAGGGAAGCTGCAGCATCCAGAGCCGGGAGGCTCTTGGTAAACAGCCAAAGCAAGAACAGCAGAAGGGTCTTTGCTTCAGGAACGGGAGAAATCATCCAAACCAGCCTAAATAAGCTACATTTTTTTTTTCCTAAATCTTCTTTTTAACACACCTGCTGGCTCTGTAGAAAAAGTCTGGAGATGGATGTGGCACTGGCAGTGCAGTGGTGGGGCTGGTGATGCTGCTCCGGTGCTGAGGAACAGAGCATCCCGCTCCTCTGCACACTGCTAAAGCCTGGAGGAGGGACCATCCCTCTGTGGAAGGAATCATTCACTTCTGTAGGAAAGGACATGCTAGAGGCCTTTTGGGGTGGGACAGGGGGATTTGCGGAGGAGAGCAACTGAAGCAGGGAGCTGAGGGCTGGACAAGGGGTGAATTGGGCAAGAGACACGTCTGACCCTCCCAGCTGCCCAGCTCTGACCTGGGGACAGCAGGGCTCCTCAGTATACACCATGTCTGCCACCAAAACCAGCCCAACAAGATGCAAAGCCTTGGAGCTGCAGCTGCTCTGCAAGGCTGGAGCCCAGCAACCCCCTGAACCAGCCCCCAGTAACCTCCATACCCATCCCAGTAACAGCCACACCAGCCCCCAGTAACGTCCATATCTATCCCAGTAACATGCATACCAGTGCCCAGTAACCCATGTACCAGTCCCCAGGAACCCCCATATCAGCCTCCAGTAAGCTCTGTTCCAGAGCTCTGGGGTCTGGGCTGGGGTTTACTATCTCCTCCTGTCCTGGGGACATGCAGATGGACACCCCCACTCCCCCCTGTCCCCCAGCAGATGAGGATGGTGACAGCCACATGTCCCCCACCAGCACCGGACCCCTGAGGGGCAGCATGAAACGCTGCAGGAGGTGGGAAATCACAGCAGATGAAACATCTCAGAACATCTGAGCCTCCAGCATCCCCTTGCGGGGGCAGGTTCCAGCCCCAGAACCCCCCCCAGTCTCCCACCAAATTAAGCTGGGACTAACTTTGCCCCCAGCCTTGTGCCTGCAGTGAGATTTATTGTATGTGATGCAGATCCTGCTGATGGATGAAACTGCTCCAGCGAGGGTCCCTCGACCACCTCCCCAGCACTGGGGGGGCTGTGGCCGTGGGAAGATTGTGGTGATAAAGTTATTAGCTCCGGAAGCACTAATTGCTACCGTATTAATGGCTCTTTTGTCCGGCGAGCTGTCTTTCCGTGTGTGTGTGCTGGGCGGTTGTTTTTCTGCCAGCTGCCGTGTGGTTGGATGCTCTTTGGTATTTAGTTTGATCCTATTAAGGTGGATCTCAATTAATTAGTGGGAGGCAGAGAGACAAAGAGAGACACCGGGGCCATTTATTTTAGACTTATCATCACACTTTCTTCAAGTGGGGAAAGTGGGAAAGGACAAGGGATGTGGCCGCTGGGTATGAAAGTGCTGGGAGATGGGAACAGGGTGGGCATGTGAGGGGCAGCAAAGTCCCCCCGAGGGTTCCCTGGTCCCCCAATGTCCCCTGCCAGCTGCAAAGGAGTGCCAGGCAGGCTGCCTGCCCACAGCCCCATGGGAAGGCAGCTGGAGCCACCCAGGTCTCATCACTGGGACAGTGGGGACCCCCTGCCACTGGGACCCCAAAGTATGCCCCAAAAGAGATGGAGGGTCCACTGGAAATTCAGTGGCGAGAGCTTTGGCACAGCGGGAGCATCCCCCCTCCAACTTGGGTACCACTGCTGCATCCCTGCTGTGTCACCACCCCATAGGAAGGGGGTGCACCCCGGTGGGCTCTCCAGCACTCCAGTTTGAGCATCCTGCCCCGTGGCCCCTGGTCCCGTCTCCCGCTCCCACCGGTGGAGTGGCTGCCAGTGCCTTGGCGAGAGGCGGCAAATGGATCTCAAGGGCCCCCTGACATTCCTCATTCTTCCTTTTGAAGGACAAGAGCCCCTCAGAGCTGCCCTCCCACCTCGGCCGCTAATGCACCGGGTGGGAGGGGGGATGCACCTAAAAGCCCGGACGAGCAAAAAGCTTTCAAGCCCCTTGGAAAGACCAAAGGGGCGCCCAAGGGGCTGACCCCAATCTCTGCTGCCAGTGCCAGGGCTGAGGTGTTGGGGTGCACCCCAATACGCTGCTGGCAGCAGGTGCAATGTCTCCTGGGGTGTCCCTGTGTGGGGTCTCGGGGTGCAGGGCATGCCTGGGGATGGAGAATCAGGGATGCTCAAGGCATGGTGGGGGGGTTCAGGGGGTGCTTGAGGTGCAGGGATGGGGGTGCAGAATGGTGCAAGGGGCTTGGGGGTGGTTGAACGAGGGTGCAGACTTGCTGGGGTGGGCTGCATGGTGTTGAAGGGGGTGCAAGGGTTCAGGAAGGAAGGTGAGGGATGGGTGCTGGGGTGCAGGATGAGTGCAGGTTGGTTGCAGGGTTTCAGGGGATGCAGGATGCTGCAGGGTTTCAGAGGGTGCAGGGTGGGTGCAGGATGGGTGCTGGGGGTGAGTGCAAGTTTCGGGGGGTTCTGGGGGTGCCCGGGCTCACCCCGCAGAGCTCCCTCCACCCGCTAGGGGGCGCNCTCTGGCCGGAAGCGGAAGTGGGGGGGTGACTCCCTCCCCCCGTAGCGGCGCGTCGTCCGGTGGCGGAAAGATGGCGGCGGCCATAAAGTGAGCGGCGGCGGCGGAACCCGGCGCTGGCACCGACCGGTGAGCGGGGCCGCGGCCTCTGTCCCGTCCCCCACTCGGCCCAGCCGCGCGGCTCCCTCGGGCCGTTGCTTGGCCGCCCTGGCTCCCAGTTCTCCCGTGTCCCCTCGCCTCCGAGGCGGGCGGGATAGCAGCCGGGCGTCCCGCGCCCATGGCCGGCGGGCCCGGAGCTTCCCCTGGAGCTCAGAGTCCTTCCACAACCCCCGGATACTCGGGGCTCCCTGCGGTCCCCCTCGGCAGGACTGTAGGCCGCCCCTTTCCTCCCGGTGGCCTTTGTAGTGCCCCCGTTGCCAGCTCCAGTTCTTTCCAAACTGTCCCCATTTGCCTGTTTGTCAGCGAGCGGGTCTACGGGTTATTCCCGGACCCCACCCCGTGGGTCCCCTTGGTGCCCACCTGTGCTTGTCCCCCTCCCCGGCTCCTTCCACCCCTCCTGGTTCCCCCCATCGCTCCCTCTTCAGCAGACAACTTGCATATCCCCTCAGCACACTGGGGTTTTCCTTGGGGTCCCTCTGTTTTCCCTGGTACCTCACACTGAGGTCTCTCTCCCAGTCTCTCCTTTTCCCCTGGTGTCCTCCTGTGTCCTTTCCCCACTTCCATTGGTGTGTCTACAGCTTTCAGCCCCCCCTGGGTGCTGTGGGGCTTTCCCCCACCCATTCCATATAGGCAGGTCTCTCGGTACCCTGAATTCTCCCACATCTCTGCATGGTGCCAGGGCACATGTTTGCTCTTTCCCTGGCAGGGTGAAGATGAAGTAGAGCTCTGACCATGGACCATGATGCTCCCACCATCAGGCCCCGCCGCATCCAAAACCAGAATGTCATCCACCGCCTGGAGCGCCGCCGGATCAGCTCGGGCAAAGCCGGCACCCACTGGCACCAAGTCCGTGTCTTCCACCAGAACGTCTTCCCCAACTTCACCGTGGTCAACGTGGAGAAGCCACCCTGCTTCTTGCGCAAGTTCTCCCCCGATGGCCGCTACTTCATCGCCTTCTCCTCTGACCAGACCTCTCTGGAGATCTACGAGTATCAGGGCTGCCAGGCGGCGGAAGATCTCCTGCAAGGCTACGAGGGAGAGATCCTGGCCAATGGCAATGACCAAAGATCTGTCAACATCCGGGGGCGGCTCTTTGAGCGCTTCTTTGTCCTACTCCATATCACCAATGTGGCCTCCAATGGGGAGCACTTGAACCGCGAGTGCAGCTTGTTCACCGATGACTGTCGCTATGTGATCGTTGGCTCTGCCGCCTACCTGCCCGAGGAGCCTCATCCCCCCTTCTTTGAGGTTTACCGCAACAGCGAGTCGGTCACCCCCAATCCCCGCTCCCCCTTGGAGGATTATTCCTTGCACATCATAGACCTCCACACGGGCAGGCTGTGTGACACACGGACTTTCAAATGTGACAAAGTCATCCTGTCTCACAACCAGGGGCTGTACCTCTATAAGAACATCTTGGCCATTCTCTCTGTGCAGCAACAGACTATTCACGTCTTTCAAGTAACACCAGAGGGTACATTCATTGATGTACGGACTATTGGCCGCTTCTGCTATGAGGACGATCTCCTGACTCTCTCTGCGGTGTATCCCGAGGTGCAGCGGGACACTCAGACGGGCATGGCCAACCCCTACAAAGAGCCCTTCATAAACTCTTTGAAGCACAGGCTGCTGGTGTACTTATGGAGAAGGGCCGAGCAGGACGGGAGTGCTATAGCAAAAAGAAGGTTCTTCCAGTACTTCGATCAGTTGAGGCAGCTCCGCATGTGGAAGATGCAGCTTTTGGATGAGAACCATCTGTTTATCAAATACACCAGTGAAGACGTGGTCACACTGCGGGTGACAGATCCCTCCCAGGTACTACCTGCCGCTTCAGGCTGCTTGTTGCTTTGGGGGAAGCGCTCAAGCAGGTACAATGCTGTGAGCTGCGTTTCTTATCTGAGCCTGTGAATGTTGTTTAGGACCCCTGGTACTTGATTCTCCTATGAATATTTGACACCTTTGATATTGAATAACTTACGTAACTTTTGCTCTCATAATTTTATTGCTTCCTGGTCCACTAAAAGTGAGAGAAAAATATAGATGATCTTTCTCCAGAGATTGTTCCCTGTGTTCTTAGGTGCTGTACAACCCTTTTCCCCTCCCAAATACCTGCCTGATTGTTTTGTTTTTTTGTTTTTTTTTTTAGCTGCTATTTCATATAGTATGCATATTGCAAAGGTAGTCTCTCCCTTTTTTCATGTACCTTCAAGCATATTTTTCAAATATAATAGACTTAATTTTTCCCCAGCAGAATTACATTTTATATTCTGCCTACATAAATTTTTGGGCTTCTGTGAGAGATAGTATTTAAGATCTCTCCAAATTGGAGTAGCAGCTCTTAGTTTAAGCTAATGTGCCAATTGCTTCTCCTTTCAGTTCGGTACTAAAGAAGCTGAATTAGAGCAAATGTAGCTCTGTCAGTGCTGGGTTTCTCCAGACATTTCACCATCCCACGGGTCGGTCATCTCTTTTTGCTACTGTCAGAGTGGT
Source organism: Pampusana beccarii (assembly GCA_013399365.1). Taxonomy (NCBI): domain Eukaryota; kingdom Metazoa; phylum Chordata; class Aves; order Columbiformes; family Columbidae; genus Pampusana; species Pampusana beccarii. The sequence continues at coordinate 130,486 of VWYH01008196.1, read as the reverse complement.
GGTCAGGTTTTGTGCTCTGTGAAATTGAGAAGGATCTTTTTTTAACTTGTTCTATTCCTTTAATCCACTTGGGATTTATTGTGTTGAAAGTATTTAGCAAGATTTTGTGATAAATCTCCAGTGCTGCGTGAAGGTCTCATTGTTCCCTAGATGTTTGTTTTTCTTTCTTCCTTCCATCTTTTCTTTCCTTCTCTTCCTTCCTATATTTGCCAGATCCAGGACTTAAATCCTAGATGAAACAGTCAGTAGTTCTTTGTGTGTTGTCTTAGTCTAATTCTTACAGAAGATAACTCTGGTTTGTTTTATTTTTCTCATATGTGGTGTTTGAGGGAGTTGCTTAGTGAGGGAACAGGTGAAGCTTAATCTCATCAATTTAACCCATTTATGCAAAATTGAGCAGATGTCTCAAAAATATAAAGCTTTGTGGAAGTGACCTGCACAGTGAGTTCTGCTCCTCGCTGGTATCTGGAACGGTGCTCCTGACCCTGATGTGAATGTTTGTGGTAGGCTCGGCTCCACTCTCTGCTGCGGTTACCAAGGCTTTTGTGCCTGGTTTGCTGCAGTGTCCTCTTGACTCTCTTCACCCGAGGGTTACTTTAAGATGCAGGTTGTGGTTTGTTTGTGGTGTTCCTCAGGCGATGTGTTTTCTGCTGGAGGGAAAGCATCTTATTTCTCGTTTTTGTCAGGAGATAATTCCAGATGTGGAGTAGTCTCTGTGTTAAGGCTTCCTGAAGAAATCTTGGCTCACAAAATACCTAAAGCTCTGATTTTTCTTTTGGCTGTCAGGGAGGAACATGAGGTTTCATCCAGTTTCAGGCTCCTCTGTTCTTCCTGGCTTCTCTGCCAAGAAGGTTGAGGAAGTCACTGTTCATGTTTGTGCTTGTAGATTGTCAGGGTCTGCACTTAATCTTTCAGGGTTTTTAATTGTGTTGTGTACATGTAGCTTGGGATTTGTTGTTGTTTTAGGCTTGTGTTGATGGACTTGGCAGCTTTGCTTCAGGATTTCTGTGACACTCGGCTCTGCCACCCGTGCAGTGACGGTGTTTTGTCTGTGTTATAGGTGCTGCTAAAAAGCAGCGAGGGCAGTTTCTCTGGTCAACGGCATCCTGTAGATGTGTCTGTGTGTTAACCTGGCAGAGAAACTTTTTTTTTTTTTAATGTTGGAGGATACTACCTGCAATCTTCAATGATGTAAATAGTTTTTCCTTCTGCTGTCTCCTCTTATTTTCTCTCTGCTCCAACCCTGCTTTTCAGAAGGGCTTCCCTTCCCTTAGGCGGTAATCTAGTGAGTAACCTCATCTAGCACGCATCATTTTGACATGTGTGGGCTGGATTGTATTATCACAATTTATTTTTGGGGCTGTAAAACAAACAAACCTTGTGGTATTTGCAGGTGGGTGGGATGGGCAGAGTGCCTGCCGTCATCCCTGAGCATTGTTTGGAAGCGCGAGGTGAAGCATTTAGAAATTGCCTTTTTTTGACAGATGATTTAACCAGATGTGTGCATATACCAGGGGAATTAGTTACCTTTGAAGCAGAGGCAGGTTCTTACTTTGGGGTGCTGGGGTGTTAGCGCTCCCATCTCTAACAAAAACTGCTTTTGACTGAGGACGAAATCCACTTTTTCCCTATGGGATGGGAATGTTGTCTCCTTTTGTAGCTGCACTGACAGAGTGTCACCTTTTTCCCCAATTTGTTGCTCGTTCATGGCATGAAACACTGCCATTGCCAGTCCACAGCATGGATCCTTGACCTTCTTGCACAAGAATGTTGGCTTTAAAAAGAAGTCATTAATGGCTTTCAGATTCTCGTTTCTGTGCTGGCAGGGTCCCTGGAGGGCACAACTTTTTGTGGGCGGTGGTGTAACACACAGTACACTAAAAAGGCTCATCTCTGTGTGACTGAAATATTAAGGGAAGAAAATAATGTCTCTGGGCAAAGGAAAAAAAAATTTTGGCCAGCTAGTACTGGATTTAAAATCATTTTGTCAGCAGGAATGAAAATTAAATTTGGCACTTTAGAAAGCATTTTGGATTTGGTGGAGTGTAGAGAGGAAGAGAAAACAGAAATGTCGACATCCAGTTTGAGCTGAAAAATTGGAAGCCCATTAAGTTTTCCTCATAAATAATCACAGTTAAGAGGTGGATAATTTGGTACCTGTTGAGGCATTTGAATAGCAGAATGGATTAGTGTGAGGATGTGGCGTTCTCCTGCGCTGCAGAGAAATTTGGATGGGGTCTGTGGTGTCATGTGGGGAGAAGGAAGGGGCAGCTTCCCCACCTCCGCTCTCCTGGGTAACCACTGACTCTGCCTCTCTCCCCAGCCTTCGTTCTTCGTCGTGTACAACATGGTGACCACAGAGGTTATTGCCGTGTTTGAGAATACATCTGATGAGCTGCTGGAGCTGTTTGAGAACTTCTGTGACCTCTTCAGGAATGCCACCCTGCACAGTGAGGCGGTCCAGTTCCCCTGCTCGGCTTCCAGCAACAACTTTGCCAGGCAGATCCAGCGCCGGTGAGCCATTGGGAGCATGTTTTGTACCGTATAGACACGCTCGCCCCCATCAGCTAAAGGCCAGTATCAAGTAACGACGGCAACCCTGAGAAAACCAGTTCCTTTAGCTGCTGGGTGATGCAGGGGTCTGGCTTGTACATGTTTATCTTGCAGCCTCACGCATCTGATTTTATATTCTACAGCATCTCTCTTGTTACAGGAAGAAACAAAGCAGTTGCAATCCAGTGCTTAGAAGAAGGGAAAGGAATTTTGAGGGCTCTCCGCAAGTGGTAGCATTTCTGGAGGCTATTAAAGTGTTACTGCCCAGTAGCTTAGGTCCCTGAAGATAAGATTTTTCAAGATGCTGGTGTCATCTACTTGGATGTATTTTGCCAAGTGGCTTTCTCTGAATTTCGTTTGCATCAAACTGGGTTCTGTAGCCTTTTCTCCAACATCAGTGGTTCTTGTCAGACTGTGCTAGGAGAAAAAAACTTATCTGTCTAGACCTATTTTGAAAGCTGAGCAAAACAGGAAAATAACCTGGGTTTCTAGAATGTGTTTTAACAGTCAAATGTGGTTTTAATGAGGCAGAGTGTGTTATTTCTCTTGGAATATCTTTTTATGTGACTCAGGGCGTTTTGTTCTTCCAGTGACTTGTTTCACATCATCCAGAGTACTTGACAATCACTTCTGGGCATGAAGCTTCTGTTGATTTTTAGGCTGACGTCACATAAGCAAGAGGAAGTTGACTATGTCTCTAACTTTCTAGAGCTGTCTGTCAGGAAATCCATAATGCTTAGTGCTAGAGAGACTGAGAGAGCTCACTGCAGACACCCAAAGAACAACTCCTGCCTTGTGTTCGAGGAGAGAGGAGCATCTTTTCATTCTCTTGGCTACAAGGGCCTGTAACAGGAGTGTTTAATTTACATAGCAAAGTATAATAGAGCATAATCCACAGCGAGCTGCTTTTGGCTGAGTGTTTCAGGTCAAATGGAAATGTTTTACCTTCCTTGATGTATGACGTCCGTGCAGCTGATCTGAGTGTTCTTGCACATGGAAAGCTCAAATTTTACCTGGAAAGAGAAATCTGGCCCATGTTAATCTCTCCACCAGGAATAACTTTCAGCTCACTGTAGTTTCTGAAGAGCATTAGGCTTCTTGTCAAGGTTCTTCCTCATCTAAAGTTTCTCCCTTCATGCATTTCAAACGTAGTGCCTAGAGAGAGGGGGATTCTCAAGTCAACAATAAGGGCTCAGCTGTTACTGTGAAAACCTCTGGCTTTTGCTTATGCTGTTTCCAGGCTTCATGGTAAAGCTTGGATTGACTGATAAGCTGCTAATCCGTCTCTCCCTGTTTCTGATCCTGTTCATTTCCTGTGCTGCAGAGCAGCTGGGGCCAGACCTTGTGGGTAGGCACAGGCTTGTCCTTCTGGCAGTTTGCACTTTCAGAGCAGAAACAGCAATGATGAGGGAGGATAAAAAGGTCACCAGAACTGGTTGATGCTTGAATCACTGCGATACATTTTTGGAAATGAGCTGGTTTAGTTCTTATGCTGCTGCTGTTTTTCTTTCCCTATCAGTTCTCCTCCTTAATTTGTTTAGGATGTGCTGTTCACCTGTGGCCTTTGTGAGTAAAATCTGGTTTTGGTTTACTGCAGGTTCAAAGACACTATTGTGAATGCCAAGTACGGAGGGCACACGGAGGCCGTGCGGAGGCTGCTGGGCCAGCTCCCCATCAGCGCCCAGTCGTACAGTGGCAGCCCCTACCTCGACCTCTCCCTTTTCAGCTACGATGACAAGTGGGTATCTGTCATGGAGCGGCCCAAGACCTGTGGTGATCACCCGATAAGGTATGGAACAGGACAAGAAGCTGTAGTGAGGAGAACAGTGCGAGAGTAACTCTAAACCTGCTGTGTGGCATCACGTGCAGAAAAGGGAGTAGATTAAGGCCTTTCTCTTATAACATCCTTTCAGGAGTGGGTTTGTTTCAGCAGTCCCACAAAGCTTGGCCTCTCTCCTTGTGATAACTTTTATCTTGTGTGTGTGTGAGGGCTCTTCAGGTCTTCTTGCTGAACTGCCCTGAGGAAAGTCAGAGCCTTTTCTGTATGAATGCACTTGTTCCTCCTCCTCTTCTTGCAGTCTTGCCTTTGTGTTCTGGCCGCAGAGTGATGTGGTTCTGGATGCTTGTTTTGCTGTGCTGGAAAGATCCCTTCTGAGCACATGGTCTTAGCTGGCAAGGATGATCTGGTTTGTCCTATGAATAAAATAGCAGCTGGGTTAGGTGTTATTCTGTTATTGATTTAGCTATTTTCAGACTCCTTGTTTACAGTTCTCACCTTGGGAGCTGTATTCTTCATGCCCCCATTCTTTCTGTGGTGTGTAGGAAATTTGTTTCTGTAGTAGGAGTTTTAACCAGGTGTAAGGGCCGTTCTGTGCCTCTTCTGCCTCAGTCTTCGATGCTGGCAAAAAGAATAACCCCAAGTTTGGAAATAAGGAGATTTGCAATACTTATTGCAAAAACACCAGGACTATTTATTTCTTTGTGTTGGCTGAAGCCATGGCTGCAAGTACTAGTGTTTAAAAATCCAACATTTCTGACTTGAAAGGCTCAAAGAGGCTGAGTTCCCCAGACAGAATAGTCTTTCCACTTACAGTACTGCAAAATCAAACTAGTGCTCTGAAAACAAAGAGATCCTTCAATGCCTAAGTGCTTTGTTTAGTGACTGCACACATCTTGGGAGCTCAGGCAGCCTAGAGAGACCATTCTGGCCAATTTCCCAACTTTATTTTCATCAATGCATTCTCAAAAAATGGTTTCATGTCTCCCCTGGCCCTGACTCAGGTGGCAGGGAACCTCTGCTCTCAATTCCCAAATTACGTATATTTAATTGGTTTTTCTGCCTGTATGATTTGGTTTGATCTCCAGCTCCCATGTTATCTGCAGAGAAAAGCCTGCCCTTTCCCCCTTGTCATGCTTGACGTTGGGAAAACTTGCAGGGCGGCAGTTGTCTGCCAGCGCCAACCTGCCAGTGGCTCCTGCAGACAAAAGGGAGCAAAACCGCAGTCATTTGCTGCAGTTACCTCTTTGTAGTAAACAAAGCGAAGTGCCACCTTCCCTCCCTCCCCTGAGCAAACCGGCATTTCAGAGCCAGAGCTTTTAAAGCTTAAAGCTGTGCAGAGTCAATTAGGACATGAATAGGGCCTCAGAGCAGTGGGACTCCTGTTTTTTTGGAGAGTAAGCAGAAGATGAGGCACTAACCTTAACCATTCAGTGGCTGCAGTAGTACTGCTGCTTTTCTCACATGCAAAACAAAGGGATTACTAAAATCATGCTGCTGCCTATTGTGGTTAGAGGGCTTGGAAATCAAGGGCCACGGGATGGGTAATATACATCCTATAATGGGCTGGAGTGCAAAACCCCTCAGCAGCAAAAGGTGTTATGATCTGTGCACCGTTTCAAGGCACCATGTACAAGATAGGAAGGACTCTCTACCTTCTACACATGGGTTCAGCGTGGATTTGTGCACTGTGTCCTTTTAACCCTTAGTGCCCTTCTGCATCCCAGAAGGTTCAACTCTCTGGCTACTTGAGAGACCAGCAGTTGTTTGCTCTCAGGAGGGAAGGATTTTAGGTTCCTCATCACTGCCATCTTCCAGTATCTTTTCAGGAGGCTTGAAGAGGCACTCACTGAGTGAAATGATGGCACTTGTGAGGAAGAGGCTCTAACACAGTCTTACCTATAGTAGGGGGTCTCTAAAATCCATCTAGATGGCTAATAAGGAGCCATTTAACCAAAAAATTGGTCTGCAGATAAATTTTCTATTTTCATACAGTTTGAAAAGGCTGGTCTTGCTGTTTCTGTTGACATACAATTTTATATTGCAGTGCCTAATTTATCTGCAGAGTGAGAGCCCATGGAAATGGCCTCTGATTGCAGAGCACTTTTAAAAATAGATTTAAAAATACCAAACTGAGCACATCTTTGAGATTACAGGGAGCTTCATCTTGAGTAGTAAATTATTGTGAATTGGGGAGGGCGAGGAGCAGACGAGGGACTGTGCTTTTTTTAAAGAATGACCCTCTGCATACCCAGCCTTGTGTAGGAGGAAAAGGGCTTTTTGAAAAGCCAAATACCAAGATTGTGACTCTCTTGCTGGATTCCTGTGTGCAATTTTCAGGCAGGGCTGGCTGGCACTTTGATTCAGAGGAAGGGAGAGGAGAGTGGCCCTCCAGGAAGAATATGAGATTCTCAATAGGCTGTGTTGTTAAAATGTGGAGTATGTCTGCTCCTGAAACGGCATTGCCTGTATCTGTCATCACCCATTCTTCCAGGCTGAGAGCTGAGTGCATCGTATTGCTGGCGGGGGGGAAATGGGCTCTGATATTAAAAGCATTCTCTGAGTTAAAACCAGAGGAAAATGCAAAATACCCACAAGTACTAAGTGATGGTGTAAAAGGAAACAGCTGGGAGACAAAATGGGCAATTCTGTGCCCGAAAGTAGAAAGAACAGAGAAAATTGTCTAAGGAGCTGAGACAACTGCAGAGCGAGGACTTGAGTTAGAGGCCAGCTGCTTCCTGAAGGTACCACATCCCAAAACCTCCACCAGAGCCTTGGGGAACGTGGTGTCGTTGCACAGTCCCGTGTTCCTGCAGCAGCACAGGGTAGTGGTGTTACCTGGGCTTGTGTTGGTTACACAGAGTATGCAGAGACGGTTAAAGAAGCAAAGAATTTTCTAGACTCGCCTGTCTCTTCAGCAGTTTGCCTCATCCCCTTGGCAGTGTTTGCGTTGTGCTGAAGCTGTGTGTGTGCCAGAGCTCACCTGTTTGGAGACACAAATGAACTTGACCCACAGGCGGGTCTGTGGGTGACAGCAGAAGGACACAAGGTTTTCTTTGACCTCTGCTCTTGCAGTGGTTGTTGAATGCTATCCACCAGGTCCTTCCTGCCCAGCCTATCTTGTTAATGCTTTTTTGATGGAAAGCCTTGCTTGAACTGTGAAGTACAACTTGATGCCTTTGTGCAGAATTGGATCCAGCTATTCACCTTCCTTGACCAAATAGGGATGTAGTGAGGCACAAACGCAGCAGCGTAAAGCCTACCTGGCAGGAGAGGACAGGGGTGGCCTTACACCTGGAGTGAGGCCATTGCTAAGGGAAGTGATCTCAGTTCTGTAGGTACATCTGCCTCAGGGACCAAGGGGAGCAGCTTGCAGTAAGATAGGATGGAGAGCCAGCACAAGTGGGGTCTGCACCAAACTTTATCCTTACTGTGAAGTCAGCTATGTCCACCAAAATGACAGGCAGAGTTCTCTCACTGATGGTACTAAAATGAAGTCAATCTTTTCTAGACAGTGGAAAATGAGCTGCCCTGGGAGGGATTTTCTTGCGTAGCCAAGAACCAGACACCCAGCTGAGGACCTCCTGCCCCTGACAGTACCAGAGATTGAACAAGGCACTTGTCTCTGTGTGTGAAGAGCCCAGATGGCAAAGTCAATAGTCGGGAACAGCCATAATTGACTTTCTTTTCCTTTCAGATTTTACGCTCGTGATTCTGGCCTCCTGAAGTTTGAGATCCAGGCGGGACTCCTGGGGCGACCCATCAATCACACAGTGCGACGCCTGGTTGCATTCACCTTCCACCCCTTCGAGCCCTTTGCCATCTCGGTGCAGCGCACTAACGCAGAGTATGTGGTTAACTTCCACATGAGGCACAGCTGCACGTAGTGCGACATGTAGCCGGGGTGGCCACTCTCCTTGGGTCTGGGCCTCTGCTCCAGACGCACCAAAGCCAGACACTTGCACCTTCTAGGAAACCAAACCATCAATCATGTCAAGAAACCTGACCTGGGAGCTCCTACCAGCTGGCATCTCACAGGCCCCTCAGCTGTGGAAAGCCAATCTGGTCAAGTTAGGACTGTGAATGTTTCTTCTGGCCCTGTTTGTTGTGTGGAGGTCCTGCTGCATTAAGTGCTGCTGTTGTGCCCTACTCCTGTTAATGAGCAAAGTGTAACTGGAGCTCCTTTCCTGGTTTCCCAGAGATATGTCTGTTTTCTCTCCTGTTGTAAGTTAGCCTCACCTCTCTGTCGGAAGATTGTGGAACAGATCCTCCTACCAGCTATGCTAAAGCACGTGGAGGACAGGGAGGTGATTTGGGACAGCCAGCATGGCTTCACCAAGGGCAAGGCCTGCCTGACCAACCTAGTGGCCTTCCATAATGGAGTAACTACATCAGTGGGCAAAGGGTGGGCTACAGATGTCAGCTGTCTGGACCTCTGTAAAGCCTTTGACTCTGTCTCCCACAGCATCCTTCTCTCTAAATTGGAGAGGTGTGGATTTGATGGGTGGACTGTTGAGTGGATGAGCAATTGGCTGGGTGGTCACATCCAGAGGGTAGTGGTCAACGGTTCCATGTCCAGATGGAAATGAGTGATGAGCAGTGTCCCTCTGGGGTCCCTGTTGGGGTCAGCACTGATACAGACAGCCGGATTGAGTGCACCCTCAGCAAGTTTGCGGATGATACCAAGCCGAGTGGTGCAGCTGACAGGCCTGAGGGACGGGATCCCATCCTGGACAAGTTTGAGAAGTGGGCCCACGTGAACCTCATGAGGTTCAGCAAGGCCTGGAGAGAGAAGGCTCTGGGGAGACCTTATTGCAGTCGTTCAGCACTTAAAAGGGGCCTATAAGAAAGATGAGGACAGACTTTTTAGCAGGCCCTGTTGCGATAGGTCAAGGCGTGAAGGTTTTAAACCAAAATAGCTAGGATCAGAATAGACACGAAGAAGAAATTTTTGCAGTGAGGGTGGTAAAATACTGATACAGGTTGCCCAGAGAGGTGGTGGATGCCCCATCCATCGAAACATTCCAGTCCAGGCTGGATGGGGCTCTGAGCAACCTGATCTGGGTGAAGACGTCCCTGCTCATTGCAGGGGTTGGGCTGGATGAGCTTTGAAGGTCCCTTCCAACCCAAACTGTTCTATGATTAGGATGGCAAAGATGGAACTCTGCAGCACATTTGTGGAGTGCTCCGTTTTGCACCGGCGCTTTTCTGCCTTGTTGAGACAAACAGCCTATTGTAGAGGTAGTAGATGGGAACCACGGGGAGGACTTAGAAATACCTGTTTGTATCTTGAGTATTACTGGGGAAATGAAATCCTTTTGTCATCCGCACAATCTACTTGTGTGATTTTAATATGCAAGAGATCAGGAAAAAAAAAAAAAAAGGGTGAGAAATCACTGCAGTTGAGAGGCATGAGGTATGTTCCTGACTCATATGCAAGTCACTTAATCTTTGTGCCTTAGTATCTGTGAAAGGTGGTGTGTTAAAACCAGACAGCCAGGGCAGCTGCCTGTGTCACTGGCGCACAAGGAGGTGGGCACAGAAGGAGAATGGGTGGCTGGGAAGAGTGAGTGGAGCAACAGCAGCTCCTTGCTCACGTCAGAAGGACTTTCCTGCAGCGTGGGGGTGAATCCTCACAACCATCTGCAGGTTCTGCTGCTGAGAGGGAGACCCAGCTGCTGGCACCCTCCTGCGTGTTGGAGTATTAATAACATTTGGGTTTCCCTGGAAAGGGGCGAGGAGACCTGAACTAATGTGCATTGCTGCAGGTTTGCAGTTACGACGTGGACTTATTGACTTAGGTTGCTTGTCCGATGCGCTGTTCTCTGTGAGAACCAGATTTGCTGTTCCTAGGCGTCGCAGCACAGCTGGCTGGTGTGGCGATGCTGCCTGGACCGCTGTGGTGTTTGTGCTACCGATATTATTTTATCGGGTGTGATATTACATGCCACTGTGGGCTGATGAGGATGCTGGCCTGCCCTTCTCTCTTAAAAAATGGAGGGTTTGGTTGTAGGCCACCATTTGGGGTTTTCTACACGCAGGCTGGTTTAGGGCTGTGCTGCCAGGCGGCGTGACCATCCCAGCATCGTGGGCTGCTCCGTTGGAAGCTGGAACCTGCTGTTATCCTGTTCCCATGGGAGGTACAGAGGGGGCATTAGAAAATTGGTGCTTATACGTGGGAGACCCTCCACTTTAAAGGACCCTGTGGGTGTCTTGTTGGACCAAAATGAGGTCTGGGTGATGTTGTGGCCACATGCCTGTGAAGAGCAGTATTGAAGCCATGTGTTCATTTTGCGTGGTAATGCATAGGAAAATAACTGTGTGGGTTGTTGGTACCTGCTTGTAGCATAATGGAGGGTGCCCTGGGGTCCTTGCATCAGCATTTACTCTCTGTCTCATCTCTCCTCTCCTGGCCTTGCTAAACGTATTTCTAGGGTAAGGCATATTTCACTGCTTCTTTCCTGGTGTTCGCACTGTTGGTTTCTCAGCTTTGTCAGGAGCGACTTCAGGTCAGACGACTGCTAATAGAGGAGTGTCAGGCAACGCGTGCTTTAGCTCCAGGTTCTTCTCCGTCTAATAACACTATTTGTCAAGGTTTTAGGTTTTTATCCTGTGATCCGTTCCTCAAACATTCAGTTAAACCTCCAAGTGGAGAATCATTTGCACATTGTAGATCGTGGATTTGCCTCCTTCTGCACTGCTCTCACATTTGTTCACGCTTCCAGTATGAGATGTTTTTTCTTTTCCAAAGCTCAAAGCTCTCAGCAGCTCCATCCAAGCCTGGGTTTACTCCTTGGCATCACAGCCCGGGAGGTCAGTCCTTACTAAAATAGCTGTCAGATTTCTATTTAGGTTTTTTTTTTTTTTCTGGTGGCAAAAATATAAACCTTGTAGCATTTCTGCAGTCAGGGCTTTTGCCTTTTGCAGTCCTGTGTGAAGCAGAGTGTGGCAGGGAGTTTTGGGCTTGGGGCTGAGAGACTAGAGATCTGTTCTTAGCTCTGCTATTAAATTGTTCTGTGACTGGGGGCAAATCTCTTCCTGTTCCAGCTGGTGTTTTCCTCTCTGTAAATGAGGCCAAAAACATATTTTCAGCTTTTGTAAAACACTTTGAGATTCATGGATAAAAAAGTGCAGGATAAGTGCTAAGTATTTTCTTATTATGTTTGCAGACAAACTGATCATTCTGGGTACTAATTGCCTTGGAGTACCATAGCAGATCCTCTGGTCTTGGCTGATGCATTTTATATCTACAGCAGAATTCATTTTATTATGGAAATGTATTGAAAGAAAAGTCTCTCATGCTTGAAATTTTGATTATTTTATTTAAGAAACAAAAAGTGTGTGTGTGTGTTGGGGAGGGTGGGAGGAAATGGGAGATATTTTCTACCTGATATTTTTCTTAGGCTTGGATGAAGATTTGTTAACAACACAAGATAAAAGTGGAATAAATGGAATTTGCTTTAAAAGCCTGATTTATTGTCTTTTTCTTCCAAATACCTTAGTGGTGTGGGTGGGAATCCCTTTTCTAAGAAGAAATGGCAGGGTGTGCCTTGGACTACGCAGACGACACCGCGTGTGAGCTGCCTGCCTCCTCCTGGCATTTGGAGTACCAGCGTCCTCTAGGACGTTCCTGCCTGAGGCATTTCTGTAGTTACTGCAGATTTCTTAAATTCTTGTCTACATGAACTAATGCTGGGCGAGGAATTCTTGGCCTTCAGTTACATTTTCCCCTTTATGTATTATTACTAGCCCAACTTGTATTCAGGGGCTCTTCCTCTATTCCCTTCATAGTGTTTGTCTAACCGTGTGGCCGTTTTCTGCTGATTGTCCATGATCAAGAGATGAAAGCTGCGTGCACTCTGCTTGGCAGAACAGCCATCACCTGCCCGCTGCTTTTAGGTTGGGCTAAAGCACTCGGATTTTCCACTGAGTGCTGCTCCCAGCAGCGATGCAGCTTTGCCGAACATTGTGGCTGAGAACATGCAGATGGGACCTTCCCAAAGTCTGAGACCTCGTCGTAATCCACTGCTGCTCCGTAACAACCCAGCAGCACCCCTGTTTGCGTTAGTTCCTCCAAGCATCTGCATCTTAGCCAGGAAAGCCACTTTTCTTCGAACCTTTCCTCTGTTTTCATGCGTGCAGTTCTCTGATGCTTTCCTTTGGAGACCTTGAGCATATCAGAAAGCTCTTGAGCCTGTGGCTTTTCACAGAGGCACTAAGTGATGAGGAGATGCTTGACTTGGAAACCATGGTTGACTGGCAGCAGAATCTCATCTTTTGTTACTTCTTGTGCTGCCTTTGTTTTGTTTCTTTTTTTTTAAATTTAAAAAAGTAGTAAAAGCAGAACACTTGCAGTATTTCTTATACAAACTGCATTAGGCAGCGAGCCACAGAGATCCCGTTAGAATCAAACCCTGGCATGTCCCTGCTAAAGACTCTTTCCATTAACCTTCCAGCTCTGAGCGGCTGGCTCTGATTCAGCTCCCTGATGTTCTCGCTGTACTTACAGGGCCTCCCTTTCGCTCAGGTGCTGGTGTCTATTATGCTTCTCTTGGTCCTTTTGACCCAGCTGGGGAATCGGATTTCTGATGCTTTAAGAAGGCTCTTTGTCCTTATTTGTGTCCTCTGTGGTGCCGCTTTTCCGCCAGCTTTTCCTGCAGGATCTCTCAGGGCTGTGGGCAGAGAAATGGTAGAGGCTGGATGGCACACGGGACACGTGCATCTGACAGCTTTTGTCCTTCTTTGAGCCTTTATCAGAGGGGTGCATGCTGCAGAGCAAATAGATGTTCCTGTGGGCAAGCAACGGGACTGGATTTTGTCAGTTTGCTTTTGTCTTGCTTTCCAAGTTTCAGGTTGTTGATGTGCCTGAATCCTTGTGCTTCCCTGTCTCGTTATAGGGTTGTAAAAGCTTTTCTGGCCAAACACCCCTCAGGAGGAGGGAATGGTGAAAGTACTTTTTATTTTATTTTTATTTTATTTTATTTTTCTTTTTTTTTTCCCTTGCTCTAGGGCTGCGGGGGACGTGGGCTGAGCCGTGCCAAGTCTGTCATTGTAGCAGCACCAGCCTGGCAGTACCTGCCCACCAGACTGACTGCTCGTCAGGAGCAGCGTCCCCTGCGAGAGCCCTTGCCTGCGGTCTGATTTGCCTTTGTTTCTCTTGGGGAAGAGCTGTACTTACTGCATGAGGAAATGAGTTCTCAGAAAAACACCCGTGTGGGAAAAACCCTGAATTGCACATTCTTTTCCTGATGTTTTGGCATAAAAATACTGCACCGGTTTTAGACTAGCAATGTGGAAATCAGTAATTTGTGGGCGACTGCTGTGGTTGTATATATGAGGAGAGCTGAAAAGGGGCAGAGTGCCCCTAGTCCTAACTGCTTAGCGCTGTGCTGCAGCATCGGGGTATCTTGCTCTGTTAACAAAGGGTGGAGGATGCTGGAGGAGCCCACAGGCTTTGCTGCATTTGTGCAGAGGTAATTTTTTACCATGTCTCTTCGTTTCTTCCCTCCCAGATGTCAAATCCTTTCCTAGGGCACCGTCTAGCTGTTGCCGTTTGCTAGAGGGGTGATGGCTGTCTGTTCTTGGATTTGCAAGGATACCAAAGGCACCTGAAAATCTGAGGACAGTTGTAGAGGAGTGTGGCAGGGAGGTGCTCAGTGGGTGCCCAGGGCCCTTGGCTGGCCAGGGGGACGAGGGACCACAGGTACCTCCCAGGGGAGCTTTTCCTGAGAATGAACCACACAGCGCTTGGCCTCTGTGGAAGAAAATCCTATAGAAACTGCAACAAGGCAATGGAAAGCTGTGGGTAACACTACGAAGGCCCCAGCATTTTCTGAATTCTGTTTTGTCCAGGTATGAACTGGAGCCTTTGGAGGAGTTTATTTTCTGTGGGTGACAGAACTAGTTTGAATTCAGCTTTTTTAAAGCCAGGAACATATTATTTCTACTCTCCATGGCTGTCTTCCTCTTTCTTTCTCCGCAGTAGCTTTGCAACACGCCGAGTGTGATCCAAAGCAGCCCTGCCTTTGCCCGAAGGACTCCCTGAGCCCCTGCTCTTGGCGGTGCACCATCCTTCTCTGAAAGCTGCTCTTGAACAGGTTTGTCTTCTCACCTGCCCACATCCTTCCTCCATCCAGGTGCTTTGTGACAGCCCCAGGTAGGGAGGCAGAGCCGTACAAGGGGGAGCTGGGTGGCCAGGCACGCTGTCTCCATCCCAGTGCCTGATGAACTGGGCAGCAGCTTCTGGTTATCTTGGATGGTGCTGGTGAGGATGCGCTGGCGGTGCTGGCATCCAGCCCCAGACCTGAGTCCTGCCAGAGGGGACAGCCCAGCCCTGGGGGTGCTGGGGCCAGGGGATATGTGGGACCAGCTGTGCGAGGGGGCTGGGGGTGCTGGGAGGCAGGCAGGTGGCAGGGAAGCCCTGCCAGAGCCATCCAGCCACTGTTTGACGTGATTTTAGGGTGTAAATAAGAGCAGCAGGCAGTGCCGCATCCCTCCGAGCGCCTGCTTGCCGCCACTGAGCGGGTCATTTGATAGCTCCTCGGTGCTCCACAGAGGCGTAAAATGGAGCGATGCTGGATTAGATGTACCTGCTGCCCTTGGTGAGCACCAGATGATATGGTCCTCAGCCTGCTGGCACCCAGCGCAGTCGCCATGGCAACGGGGAGAAACAGCCGTCCGCATGGAAACGGCCTTGCTGGACCCAGCAACCGATACGAGGAGAAAACGGTTCAGATGTGGAGAGGTGAGGGGCACGGGCACCCCTGCAGCAGCCAGCGGGTAGCCCCGGCCCATGCTGCTGGGCCGAACCGATGCCCTGTGGGATGTTCCAGTGTCAGCAGTGCCCCCACAGTGGGACACCCCTCCCAAAACACTGGCATTGCCCCCGCCACAGAGCCAGTGCACACTCTCGCATCTCCGGCTGTGAAGGATGGTTTTCATTGCTGCTGCTTCCCTATTTTTGTGGGGCTGGTCATGAGGTCAGGGTAAGGTCCCGATTAGTTGTGCTGATTCCTGTAGCAGTGTAGTTACGTCTGATTCAGCCCTGACTGGTGAGTCCCTAATGCTGGTAAAATCCCCCTTTGTAAGGGAAAAGGGGCAGCTGGCAGCCAAACAAGGTCTCCTGTAACACAAGGCAGACAAACATCGTGTTGACAGCACAATTGTGCAGTGCAGCTCGTCTGGCTTCAGGCAGCAAAGTCTGAGTTAATCTCTCTTCATCCTGCCTCCTGCCCCTTATCCCCCCAGACAATGGCTGCGCCCTCACCGCCTTACCCAGAGAGGGGTTGGATTTGCAGGAGATGTTGGTGCCGACCCACTGGCTCTGAGAAGGGCTGAAGGGAGCAGCTCTGCCGCATGGCTGAGACCCAGCAGGGTTAGTCTCAGTTTTACAGTGGCCCTTTGGTGACAGTGCTACCGCTCTTGGCTGCAGGATCAGGGGGTCTCCCCGGCCAGCTGATCTGCTTCTCCTGCAGGGATTTTGGTAAACAGGGCTGGTTTTACAACCATGTCCAAGGGCAGATTGTTTTGGAGCATCTCCCAGCACTAGAGCAGGCTGCTTCCCGGCTGTTGGCATTACAGAGAAGCCCAGAGGACTGGCAGGTCTAAAGTCATTTGCATTCCTTCCTCAGTTCCACCCTGGCAGCTCAAGAATGGATAATTTATTTCTGTGGATTCAGCGGGAGCAAAATGAAAGGCAGCATCTAGCCGTGGTGGGCAATTAGGAGAGCAAGTTGTTTGCCTGCAGGCTGGTGTATGAAGAGATGAGGGTCACACTTCACCACTTCGTCTTGGGACCTGCTGAAGGGGCTGGAGATGAGTAACTGGGCAATGAAATATGTGTCTTTCTCCTGCCTGGGGCCCCAGGTTGTGTTTGTTACCTGGAGTCCTTCATGTGGTAGGAAGCCTGGCCTGCTCCTGCACAAAGGAGCAAGCAGAGCGAGGAAGGGCCAAAAGCTGGAGTCTAGCAATGTGGCTGGGAGGCATGGCGGACATCAACTCCAGCCACTCCAGCTTAGAGTCTGGCTTTGCAAAACGAATTGCTAAGTGCTGAAGCATAGAGGAGGGATTGCAGAGCCCATTTGGAAGGGGAAGGAAGGTTTTGAGGACTGTTGTTGCCACTTGGAGAGGCTTTGGAGTAGTTTCTAAACACAGTTTTGGGATGGTCTTTATGCCTTCTTCAAAAGGGTGAAGTGGAAGGCCCAAAGAGTGGTTGGTCATGCTGGCAGGGAGGGCTCCTGAGCAAGGCCGCCCTGTGCTGCTGACGGGGAGGTCTGACAGAGAACAGCAAAGGGAGTGCATCCAGTCTGGTCCTGAAGTGCGGCTGCTGTGGGAGAGGCCTCCCCTGCATCCTTCTAATCTGTGCTGGCTCTTGGACAGATGGGAGGTTTTAGCCTTAGAAAAGGTGGTTTTTAATGTTGTGTTTTCCTGCATTTCATCCTCTGTGTTCTCTCTTTCCCGACCCACCTTTTTGTTGCACACATCCTCACTGAGCATTCAGCCCCTTGCACCCAACCCCTCTTTATCCTTCCCACCTCCTTCCTCTAGGAAAAACAATCTGTGATGCTGCTCCTGGGAGCAGCTACCCCAAGGAGCAGCTGCTGTGGCTCTGTAGCTGTTGAGAGGTTTGAGTCCAGGTCCTGGATCTGCTTGCAGCCTCTGACTCTCAGTAGATGTGGGCAGAGGAAGAGAATTATGAACCCAGAGAAAGGAAAGGACCCTGCCAAGTGACACTAGAGCAGGGGGAGATAGAAAGCACAGCAGAGGAGGTGTGAATGGTTTCCAAAAAAAAAAAAAGGGAATAGCATGGAGGCTTGGCTCCCTTCTGCACCTCCCCAAGAGGACCCTGCAGGCCCGCTTCACCAGCAGCACGGGAACTTGGATGCTATTAGGCAGTTCATTAGCAAAACCTCTGAGCAGTTCCCACTGCCCTGGAGTACCCATTAATGCCTCTTGAGGGCAGAGGAGAACATTGGAAAAGTACAAAAACAATCTGAGGGTCCTTGATCTCCTTTTTTTTCTTCAGTTTGAGAGGTCGTGGGCTGAGGTTGGAGGGCCAGCTGGGAGGGGAAGAGGGGCCAGATAGGGACACCAGGTACGAAAGCAGCACCACAATTATCTGCCAAAAGTCAGAGAGCAAAAACATAACCCGACTTGAACTGTTACTTCTCAAAGGCTCCCAAGGGGTGCTTTAGGGTTATAAACACCTACTCACCGACCCGCTTTGTGCGTGTCCTCAGCCAGGTATTCCTGCAGCAGAGGGAAAACCAGCGAAGCCTGCGCAGATGTTCCCAACAGCTGCAGCTGGGCTGTGGTGAGCCACCCCTGCTGCTACAGTTTATTAGCACTGCGGGGTCTGTCCCCTTCTCCTTGCTTGTGTATGCAGTCAGCTGTTAAAGGACACTGACATCACTTAATTAATGGTTTAATTGAGTCTCTCAAAGGGATCAAAATTGTCTGCCTGACTCCTATCGCTGAGATGCTCACGTAAGACATAGTAAATCACCAATTCAGCAGATAAAGCTGCAGCTCTAGGTAGAAAGTCCTTGTTGTTGAGGATAAGGAAATAATTCCTCTTTGCAGAATAATATACTATTAGAGAGAAGGCTGGGGGCTATTTTTGCAAGCCACCGGGTGCCATCCGTGTCCAGGAGAAGGGTAACTGAGTCAGACTAACTCCCCAAGGTGGTACGGCACTCATTAAGGGGTAAACAGACCTCAGGCAGCATTTTATCTGTCAGTCAGAACACTGGTTTGTGTTTCACCCCCTATATGATGGAGAATGGTCCAGGTTGTATTTTGTAATGGAGGGCAAAACCCCAGAAAGGCCAGGGTTGAACCAGGGTGAAATGCTGTGATCAGAAGCAGTTTCTGAGCTTGTTTCATGGAAAAAGGCTTCTTTGAGAGCAAGGAATAAAAAGTTAGGAGGGAGCGGAGAGAAAAATGTCCCAAAGCAATGGAGAAGCCCAGAGGTAGTGGATGTGACCCTAATGAGGGTGCTAATGTGAAGTAATTGCTGCTCAGGAGGAACGTTAGCCAGCAGAAAACAGTACTCTTTCCACCCAGGCATCAAGAAAAGCAATTAGAACTGGTAAACACCCGTGGCTGACTAGAAACCAGGCCCTTAATTAATAGTCTCATCTGAGGGGTGAGGAAATCATTCAAGTGCTGTTGGTGTCTATTAATTCCCTGCAAAATGAACAACAACAGAGCTTTAAGACTTCTTTTACCATGCAGCGTGTACAGGAAGGAGCGAGCGAGCCCTTGCACAAGGTGGGAGAGCTTGGTTTGTGCAGCTGTGCTCTCCTGCTGTGCTGCCGGCTGCCCCGGGATCAGCGGCAGAATAAACAGCTCAGCCTGAGCATTTAGGTAAGATGTGGCTTTGGGGTGCTCCATCAGGGCAGGGAGAAGGTGGGTTGAAAACGTGACTTCTGTACAACTGAAGCACCGTGCTGGAGAGCTCAGGGAGGATATGCAGAGCTGGGGGTTTGGGAGACAGATGCTGCTTTATATTGTACAGAACTAGCCACTGAACCATGGAAAATAGCGTCAGCCTCTTCTGTCCAGGCCAGAGAGGGCTGTTTAAATATCAGTTGGAGGAAGAAGTAGGGTTAGGTACCAGAACTAAGCAGGGCAGGGGGATAAAACTGCCAACTGTGTAAGCAGAGGCAGTGCATTGGTAGACTTCATAAAATGTTCACAAATGCTCAGCAACCGAGAGCACTAAGGAGTGGCCTTTACAAAGGGCATAGCCTTGATTCTAAGCCTGGATAAGACAAAGATTTATTCTCGTTGGTCTGTGACTCCCAAGTCATCCACCTACTCTTCCCTGAATTTCGTAAGGACCGCAGATCTCTTCTCAATCTTATTTTTCTGTTTGTTCTATCATGTTTATCTGACGTGGGCACTTCTGCTGCATCGATGTGACAAGCAGCTTGTGGCAGAGAATGGCAGTGTTTGGTTTTCTTGGTGTGTTAGACACTACATCGCTGACAAGCCTGCCAGCGCAGACTGCTGCTCCTCCTTTCTCAGGGCTGGTCACTCTGCTCGGCACAGAAACCCATCCAGACTTGCTGTGAGGCACATCGGTGTTGACACACAGCGATCTGCCCGCGTTCTCAGAGAGATAATCTTTGCAGTCGATAGCTGACCTGGTATCTTCTTAAAAAGAGGAATATGAAGTTACTAGAAGCTCAGCCCTATTTCTGGAGTGAGGGGGAAGCTCTTTTAGTGTGGCAAACACCTATGGAAGAACCTCTCTTCCTCGCTGTCAAATCTGTGACAGCTCAAGGAACTTCCCTTTAAGATAACCTACCCTCTAGTCAAATTCAGATGGTTGGAGTAAGGTAGGGGATTCATCTGCATCTTGTTTTGTTCTCTTCTGTCAAATGCAACTCAACAGGCTCTTCTAAGCAGACTGATTTCTTTCAAAACCTGCCGTGTATCGTTCAGCCCCATGAAGGAGGTTCACTGCCTTGTTGCCATGGTACCTTTTCTCTAAAGAGGAAGAGAATAGTTAATTATGCAATTTAAGAAACTATGGAGGAACAACAGAAGGAGAAATAATAGAAAGGAAGATTCTGGGTTTGTGATAGAACTGGTGGTTGCACCAAAATTCATTCTGTTTACAGGTAAAATATTTGCCCAGCATACGCTGTATACAGCCAGGGCTTCTCTGGCAGTGTGGATTTCCAGGAGCTGCCCTTTCCTGGGCACTGTGCCTCTGCCAGCCAGGGCATCGCTCCTGTGGTCACTTACTGCTGTCATCTTCCCTGGTTAATGCTCAAGAGAGCCTCAGACGTATTTGCTTGGCAGAAATTCTCTCTGTATGGAGCCAGGACAGCAATAATATATCAGAGAGCCATGACAAACTCATGCTGCCTGTGGATGTACAGAGATACAGTTCAAAATCTGAGCATTTTAAATCTCCTTGGCAGCATTTCATTGTTCCTCAGGCCTACTAACCCCCTGCTTGCTTTACCCAGGACCTCGGGAAATCCAGTTTGTGGTGCACAAGGCGGGACTAAAGAGACGACAAGCATCAAACCCATCAAGATTCCAGCCCCCTCAGGACTGGCATTTTCTGTTTGCTAGGAGTGCTGGCAGGCTGGCTACAGCTTGAGTGAAACAAAGCGCCGCAACAGGTCTTTGCCAGTAGCAGATCAAGGCTGCGGTGCTCTGTGCTGGAGAGGGAGCGTTGCCTCTTGCACAGCACACAGAGCTCTGCAAGCTGGGAGGAAGGGGAAGTTACCCCATACCTTGTTCCCAAATGTGTGCAGAGAAAGAGGGAAGGAAAATTACGTGACCGCATTTAGTTGTTTACTGCTGTTTCTCTACAGACCTCAGGCTGCCCTTCCACATAGCAAGGACAATAATAGCACCGAGGGCTAGACAAGAGCCACATACAGTGGTTAGAGGAAGGGAGCAGTCGAGAGGCAATAATAATCCAAAATACTTCAGGGAACACAGCAGGAAATGGCTGTCAAAAGACCAACATTTTAATCAACAAATTTTGTACACAAGAGGCATCCCACTAAGGGAGTACGTGTATTCCTGCTTCTACCCCCTGAGCTTTTAAGGCCCAGGATGGTGTCTCCTCTTCAATCTTCCCTCAGGAAGCATTTCCAGGGAAGATGGATTCCAGAATCTGTCACAGGAGCAACATTCAACCCACTCCTGGTTGCATGAACTGCTGTTGAACGCAGCGTCTTCCACTCTTCTCTCACATTCGCCTTGCTTTCCGCGGGCGGCAGCCGTTGTGTGGAACCGGGGTGTTATCGGTGATGGAGATGACCTCCAGACCTCCCATAGTCAAACCCTTGATGGCAGCCTGGGAGAAGAAGGCAGCAGATGACACACTGTTATCAACACAATTTTATTTTAAGAAGGGGAAAAGCTCAGGGGAAAATAGTTTGGTCCCTCATCTAATAATCTATTTGTTCTAATGGTTCTACTTCATAATTATCTTAAGTAATTCGTACCAAAAAACCCAGTTTAAACCTGTCTGATACAGTCCTTTCAGAGTTCCTATTAATTTTCCTACTTTAGTTGGGAGTCCAAGATACAGCTTTTATTCTGCCTTCAAACTGAAAGTACTCTAAAATTCTAATTATTCTAAAATTTCATTACTAGGTACTTGAGTGATGAATTCTTTACATCGCTTTCAGAAAAAACAAGTTAATAGATATAGTCATGAGACCAGCCTGAATTAAAAAACACCTGGATGATGCCTGAGAAAGAAAAATACTGAAAGAAACTCTTGACACCTACTCTGCGTCCTGGCCCCAGTCCTTTCACCATGACTCGTACATGTAATACACCCTTCCCACGTGCTTTCTGCGAAAAGAACAACTGGTTAGTATATAAAATAAAGAGTAAGTAGAAATGGATATAGAAGACAAATATGTTTATTATTGCACAAAGACTGTAGGAGAAAAGGAAGCCTGGATACAGCCATGGCAGATTCAAAAGAACTTCTGTGCTGTCAACTCTGTATACAGAGCAAGCTTTACGATCAAACCATCTGTGACCTAAAGCCATGGCAGCAAATGACATATCCACAGATATGTGACTGAACTGGCAAGGACTAACAAGGACTAACTCAAGGCTGTTTTCCGTTCTGTGATGCAGCGACTTCTCTCCTGTGATCAGTGGATTCCTTCTAGAGGGTAAACGAGAAAAGCAGGTGAGATTTGTATTTGCTGTGCAGATGTCTGCGCCTCCTCTGCAAAAATTCTAGGGGCTTGCAAGTTGAAAATGAAAACCACCTGCTGTAAAGCAAAGCGGTGCTGCCATCAAGTGGATGGAGCTCCTCTGGGTCTCTCAGTGTTCTGGTGCAATTAATCTACTAACTTGAAGAGTGATAGAATAAATCTGGCCAAGCACAGCTATGCAGCTATTGTGGGGCTCCAATGAGCACAGATTAATAGTGGAGATGTTCTTATATTCCTCTGAGTCAACGACAATAAGCTGTTGGCCAGCAGTGGCACCAAAACCACCTCTGACATGAAAGGCTGGAGTGAGTTCTGCCTAATTTAGGATGAGGATTTTCACTTTAACTTTGCCTCGTTCTGCTGTAATGAGGCCCGTGACACAGCCAGCCTCATCTTTTCCTGCCACCTGGACACCCACATGGGTTTTTAGGAACAATTACAGTAAACTGCATGCAGCTGGAAACTACATGTGCAAGGACATCACCTTCTTTGACTGGAGCAGCTGGCAGCAGCTCAGCTCTCCTATGGAGGAGAACAAATATAAAACATTCAGCCAGTAATTACAGCGGTTTCTCAGTCCCCCACAGCGCAAAAATTGAACTGCTGCTGATTCAGGGGCTACCTTTCCAAAAGCGGCTGAGAGATGTTTGCTTAGAAAAAAGAAGCTGTTCAAACTGGAGCTAGAAAAGACAGACTGCAAGTTACGTTTCCCAGTCACAACCTGCACAGCAGAGTTCACCCTCTGGGCATTTCCAGCTGCTGTTTGGAACACACTTTGCCTGTGTGAAGATGCGTGCTGTGTCAGAGGAAGGCAGGGAAACAGTCAGCAAACAGCAGATTATTGCTTGAGTGCTGAGGCGCAGAGCTCTGCAGTGCTGCCTGTGAGCTGTGTACTCAGGCAGAGGGAAGGTGCGAATAACCAGCATGGGCTCACCGCTGCCGCCGCCATGGCTGCGGTCTGTGCCGCGATCGCAGTTCCCTTCTTGGCATTCTGGAAGCCTTCTGTGCCACAGGAGGTACGGGCTAAGGGCCGGTTGTCAAAGCTGACCACTTGGATGTGGGTGCTACAGAAAGAGAGGGGCAAAAGAAAGAAGCAAGGTAGAACAGAGCTTTATTCTCGTTTCTTCTTGCTCAGTTTACTGGCATGGCTCACCACAATACTCCCATTTTCCTTCTCCAAACCACTTTAACTCTGCACCCTCTTTTGAGGTATCCCCCTTACACAAACCAGCTACAGAGACCTCCCAGCAGTGACCCTCTGGGTCACCCTAGAGAATCTGGGTGAGGTGGCAAAACGTTTCTGGGTAAGGTGTACTTTATCCAGGTATTCCTCTGATACTGCTCAGCCCTTTCAGACCCACCTCTCACTGTGAGCCTAACAACTCTTCCAGTTATTAAAAAAAACACCTGCATAAAACACTTCTAGAACTTGAAAGAGCTTTAAGAAACAGTAAAATATCACACTAGGGATTGCTAATGAAATACAACAACCTCTCATGGAGAACATGATAATTATTTCAAAAGCTGTACAGCAGTAGTGCTAGAGCTGGGTTAACCTGCCATTAAAGCCGCCAGCCTCCAATTATTAATATCAGACTCTAGTCAAAATGTGTAATAACGATCTTATTGCTATTAACAACGCTATAAGGACAGTTATGTTTCCTGAACAGCACTGAAGTTTCAACTCAGTGTTATTATCTTCCCAGTCATGAACACCACTCCCCCGGCTCTTTTCCTTTGATCCTTTTGATCAAAACACAGACTGGCCAAAGCCTGGGTGTGAGCTTTCATTTTGCATGAGAGCAGGAACGGAGCAGCTCGTTTGCTTACTTGTTGTATGTAGCTTTGATGTGAGCTATTGGGATCTCTTCATAGACCTTTCTGTCCCATCTCATGGAGTTCCTCTGCAGGATTAAAGGGCTGCAGAGCAAAAGAACAGCGATCAGGCAGTTGCTCTTTAAATTTTGCAGTGTTTTATTTCATATTGGGAAAGAAAGAAGGGGTCGAGCCTCTGAAAGGCACAAGCTGCGTTTGTGATTGAATCAAGTCACTTGTTCTCCCTCCCTCGGCTGAAAAACCACCGAAGGCGATAAAACCTCCCAGCAAGAGGCACATGGCGGAGCCTCCCCTGCCCGCCTCACCTCAGGTCGGTCGCGCTCCGATTCTCCGCCTCCTTCGCCGCTCCCGCCACGTCCTGCAGGTTCCGGGGGCCGGTGCGGAGGCCCCGGCACAGGCCGGCGATTCGGGCCCTGCGGGGAAGAAACGGCGTCAGGACACCGGGGCCTACCCGGGGTGGGGGGGATCGGGCCCGGCGGGAGCTCCCGTGCCGGCCGCCATGGCGGGGCTGGAAGCGGTCAGTCCGGAGCGAGCGGTGCCCGGCCCGAACCCCCCGGTCCCCTCATTCGTCCCCGCCGCTCACCCCCAGGCCGCTCCGAGCCGTTGCCAAGCGACCGCACTCATGGCGGCTCCCGCTGCGGCCGCCGCAAGGCACGACGGGAGCGAGGAGGACTCACGGCGGCCCCGCGGTGCATTGTGGGCCGCGCCGGGGCGTCATGGCGGCGGCCGCGCAGCGAGCGGCGGGACGGGGCCGGTGGGTTTGCACGGCTGCTGCGCCTCGGCCCTGGCGGCTGTTCGGGGCAATGTGTCTGCTGCGGCTGCCCCGCATCACGCAGCCCCTGGAGAAGGAGGAAGAAGAGATGGCGGCCCTCATGGGGCAGGTAGAAGGGGGCGCTGGGGGTTTGCTGGCGGGAAAATGGCCGCCTCAGGCCTGGGGGGAGAGCAGCCCCGGGGGTGACGGGCCGGGGGAGCTGGTGGCTTGTGGGGGTGTCGCTTCCCGCCAAGAAGCAGTGCCGGGTGCTGTGTGTATGGTTTGCTGCCTTGATAAGAGAAACAGGAGTCTTAGAAACACGACTATGCCTAATGTAACAGGAACTTCATGGGGAAACAACAGCTATGTAGACACCAGAGATGACGCAAAGTGGGATGCCCTTGGTTTGCAAGCGGGATGTTCCACTAAATAGAGAAAAATCTACGTGGCTTTTGCTGTGTAGTAGCACAAAATGACAACGCGTAAGCTCATGAAATCAGGTGGAGGAGCGGCCACTTGTAACCCAAGGGGGCACCAGGCTGCGAAACCAGCGGGGCCACTAGAGATCCCAGATGAAGACCCTCGAATACCAAAAAAGGACTTGTGACAAGTGATGTGATTATGGAAATAATCTGCATTTAATGCATGAACGAGGTGGTAGAAACAAATGAATATGCAATTGGTACGTGTAATAAATACCAACAAGTGTGAGACATGCGTGTATTTGGTTAGAGGAAAAATCCTCCTGCAATAAAAGTGCTGGCTTTTTAACACTTTCAAAGTAGCGTTAAGCAGTCTTTTTGCTGACTTTTTGGTATTGGTCTGCACCAGGTATCGAGGGTCTTAGTAGTGTTCCCGTAGTCTTCTTCAATGGTGTAGGTGTCCCTGATAGAGGCTCGTGGTGCAGGCAGGGAAGTCCTGCTCAAGCTCGGGGGAAATTCTCGTCATCTTCCATTCATGGAGGTAGAAATAATTTAATTCTGCTTGCTGAGTCCAGCCTGTAGCGCTGGTGCCTGAATGGTCATCTGTGTTGCCCTTTTAGATCGAGCTGGAGAAAAGCCACTATTCAGACCATGAAATCCGCAAGCTGGAGGAGGAGGAGCAGCTCAGGAAGAGAAAGGAAAGCCTGTATGATGATGAAACAACTGGCAAAACAGTCATCATGGCTCAAGACCTGGAGGATAAGTGGGAACAGAAGTTACAGCGATTCAAAGCTGCTCCACGGATAACAGGTAGGGGGTGAAGTTTGTGGTGGGTGGGAACACCCCTGGTTGTCTTCAGACACAACTGAAGGTAGTTCAGTAGGGAGAGGCATTTGCTAAGTCTTTTTGTTTGTTTGTTTTAAAGAGGCTCTTGACTCTGTGGCAGCACTGTTAGCACACAAGGAATTAACTGGCTGCCCAGGAGTGTTTCCATGCTGCAATGATGTGCATGTTCAGCATTACCAGAGCAAAATAAGGAAAAATGGATGTTGTTTCCAGACAAGAGAAATGTTTAGTCTCTTGGCTCCCAAGCTCCACCTGGTGCTCTTGTTGGTTTTTGTCAAGCTGACGATCCAGGCAGCTTGCTATAAATTCCTCCTGGAAATGAAATAGTGGTTTCCAGTTGAATCTCGCATTGGCTTCCAGAGTGACTGAGAGCATTTCCATCTAGATTTTTGTTTTGTTCTGTGTATCCATGTTTGTGTGTTACTGCTGGAAGGGTGTGAAATGGAGAAGGATGATGAATCATGGGGATCATACCAGTGCTGCCAGGAGTCTTTGTTTCCATTGTGTGCTGGTTTTTGGCAGATGCTGATAAAAACAACAATCGAACATCGTTGAACAGAAGGCTGGACAGTAACCTGATGCTTCTGGTCAAACAGAAAATTGGTAATCAGAAGTTGTGGCTCCTGCCTCAAGCAGAATGGCAGCCTGGAGAGACACTACGAAGCACAGCTGAGAGAGCCATGGCTACGTTTTTGGGTGTGTAGTTTGCTGTTTGCCCGGGCCTCCCTTTTTTTGTCCCAGTGGTCTTTTTCGCATGCCCTACCTGAGGGATATTTGCCATCTGCTGTGGTGAAGTCGCCTCCCATCTGCTGGGAAAAGGCATTTAATGGCAGAGAGATGGAGCACAGCAGGGTAGGCTCTCTGGCAAGAGCTGTGACACTAGGTAGTTGGCTCTGTGACTGTGCACTTTCACAGAGCAACTGCAGCATGTCGGGGGCCAGCTGGGCTGGCAGGGGGTGAGTTGGGGTCTCTGGCTGCCAGCAGCTGTGGTGCCAGGTCTGGCCCTCGGGGTCTGATGTTGGAACATCACCAGACACCCCTCCGAATCGTCTCAGCTCGCTCCAGGTGTGCGGCTTCTCCTTCCCGCTTGTCGCCCTGTAGCAGGTTTTGTGGCAGATGGGTGATGGCAAACCCACGTGTTGTTGGTTTTCGATGTGGGTTGGTAAAATTCTCTCACTCCACTTGCTGGACTCTGGGACAAGTTTTGGTTTTTGTGGTGTGTGTTTTGTTTTTTTGTGGGTTTTTTTTTTGTTTGTTTGTTTTTTTAATGTTTGTTTGTTTGTTTGTTTTTTTCCAATGAGAAAGTGCTTATAATTGGCAGTATTTCTGCTAAGAAGGAGCAGTTGGTCTGAACCAGGTACAAGAAGTGACATATGCTGTCGTTTCTGTTACTACAGGAGAGCAGTTACTGTTGCTCTGTGTTCTTACATCTTGTTTTCTGTTTTCTTTCTCTTGCATTGCTGGGGTCTTGCAGGAGATCACGTTCAAGCCAAAATCCTGGGGAATGCGCCGTCTGGGATTTACAAGTATAAATTCCCCAGGGCCATCAGGACTGAGGATAACTTGGGAGCCAAAGTATTCTTCTTCAAAGCCTTCCTCCAAAGCAGCGATTTGTCCCAGGCAGAGCTGAAAAAAGACTACCTGTGGGTCACAAAGGATGAGCTGGGAGATTACTTGAAGCCAGAATACCTGAAAAAAGTCAGTGGATTCCTTCTGGACTTATAGGCTATAGGCTATACTCCAGCAGCTGGGGAAGATGTGGAATGTGACTCTAGGGAGGAGCAGAGCTGCTGCTTCGTGTGGTCTGTGTGTATGAGATGTTCAGTTGGGCTTTGGAGGATAATTTGCCTTTGCCTTATTTTCCAGTTCTCTTCACCAGTCTTGTACTAAATAAATATTAAAACTTATACTAGGAAGTGAAGCTCTCCTCAGGGAGTTCTTTGCTCTTGTTGAATCCTCCTCCACCTCTTCTGGAAATGCATGTTGTGATCTTTTCCTCTCCCAAGTGTGCAATTCCCTGGGGCCATGGGTGCTGGGAGGCTTGCTCTCCTCACTAGACTCCTGGCATAGCCTAGAGCTCAACTGGTTTCTTCTAAGCAATGGCTAATCCTTGTCTCTGGCACCTGCTCTTTGATAAGAGCAGCACTGGAGGGTTATCTGTGTGTCCAGATGGGAACAGAACTTTCTGGATACAAGGCTGGGAAAGGTGGGTTTCTGGGGAGCTGGAAGCTGGGATATTCACAGTTTATTTATGTTTAATCTATATTAGAGCTGCCTCTGGCCTAGAGTCTGTGATATGTGTAGGACACAGACACATGAGGAACAGGCAGCAGCTCGCTCTTTATACGAGTTCTGCTTTCCCACCTGCGCTGCTCTCCTCTTGAGCCTCAGGCTACAGCAGCAGCCACTGAAGGAAGGGAACACTTGAGCAGCAGCTCTCTGGGCTGTGAGGCTTGTTTTTCCTGGTGGGGGAAGCTGCTGTGGTGTTGCCACCTCCTGGGAGCAGCCTTGGAGGTGGCTTTGGGGAGTCCTGGGCTCCCATTCCCAGTGCATTAGGGTCCCAGTGCAGCTGGTTCTGCTGCAGGTAGCCTGACCCTATTACCTGAATTTCTTTATTAGAAGATCTATTCTGGGCTTCTCTCACCACTCTGGGGCCTGTCCTGTTTCTCAAAGTTTTTTTTTTTTCTGGTTGTAAATGTTGTTGTTTGATAGTCAGAGTGTGGGGCCAGTGCTGGCTGGACCTTGCAGAGAATCGCCCTCTTCAGTGGCAGGGAGAGAGGGAGGAAATAGCTGTCGTTAATCATTGAGAGAGATTTCAGCCTCCAGAGGTGGAACTGGAGATTGCTATATCTATTTTATCAATCCTTTGGGAGTTGTTGAGCTGCAGGCCTCAAATTAAAGCAATCTTTAATCACTCCACAAGCCATTGGGGTGGAGGGGTAGCACAGCAGCCTCCTATTTTCTAACACTGGGCAGGTTGGGAGCTGCAGGCTTGCCATAAATTACCAACAAAACAAAACTTGGTTTCTTGCAGCGCCCTCACAGGCCTCCCAAGGAGGCTGTGTCTGCAACAGAGAGCGCTGGCAAAGAGGAAATTAATGTGGAACAGAATACATGCCTGAAAAATGCATGGTTTTTGGCTGCTGTCTGATGTGCACTGCTGAAGGGGAGACTGTTGCCTTCTCCAGCACTGAAAGCTCCTCAGGCTGTGCCCCGCCAACTGCTTAGGCTCAGGTTTAGGGCATGCCCTGTGCCGAGGTCTCTGCCACATTTTCCATACCAAAGACATGTTGTGTGTTGCTGGAAAAAAATTTCCCAAGCATATAAAGTGCTGTTTAGTTGGTGCTTAGTTGTTTTCAAAACCAGGAGCACAAAAGAGAGGAAAAAAAGGCTGTACTGAAATCTTGCTGGTCTTCAAACCCAGGCAGTTCTTATTCTGTGGCTTTTTCAAGGTATGAGTCTTTGGGCATTGTCTGTGCTGACAGAGGTGCAGCTCCCTGCAGCAATGGAAAGGTCAGAATCAACAGCCTCCTCTTTTTTTTTTTAATTCTTTTCCTTAGGCTCAGGCCTTTGTTCTTATTAAGTAGCAGGTATGTGAGATGCTTGGTCTTTTCTGGGAGCTGAAATTGTTTTCTCATCACCTAAACCACAAATTCCTGCTCACAGCCTGCATAGGAAAAGCTCTTTATTTCTTTTTTCCTCTGCAGTTTATTTTAAAACCCTCAACCAGTTGCTGTAAACAATCCCAGATCTTGCAACTTGAGTGCTTTTGCTCAGTTCTGTGTGGCCTGTTCCCTGCCTCTCCAGCCTCAGTGAGAGGGAAGGCAGAAGGATATCATGCAGCAGAGAGGATGGTTTGTATCTTCTCATCTCTCTGCTCCCAGAGGTCCTGCAGTAGATCACAAAGGCTGTTATTGCCTTTTGAGAACTTGGTGGCTGCAGGCTCTCTCCACTCTGTGCAAACCTGTACCTCTACTCCTTGCGGAGTTGCAGAAGTCTGATCAGGCAGGTTGGTGGGATATATTTGGCCAGTAACTATTGAAAGGGTAGCACAAAGCCTTAAAACCTTTTTTGAGAGAGCTTTTCTCCTGGAACAGACGAAACCTGTGGAGTCACGGCTGGGAGAGCTGCTGCAGCTGTGCTGTGCCTCCTGTGGTCCAGTACAAAGAGCAGGGGGAGAATTTCACTGGTGTTGAGCATGAAACAAAAAACTCCCCCTGCAAATGTGATGGAGAACCGCGTGATTGTTTGCCTGGGTATTGAGGGAGTCTGGAGGTTGTTTGCACCCAAGGCCTGGAGGGTTTTTCCTCGCCTTGGCAAAGGTCTCCTCACACAAGATCTCTCTACTAGAACCTGGAGCTGCAGCAAATGCTTGAGAAGGCACCGAGTTTGCTGTAGCTCTTCAGTGCAAGGCATGGTCAGGTCAATTGAAGAGCTCCAATGGGGAGCGTGCACTGTAGAGGGGTATTTTGGAAAGGACTATGACTTCTGGCTTTGAGAGCAGCAATGTGGGGCTTATCTGAAGTCTGATGTAAGATCAGTGCTGTGGCTGCTGGGGCCAGCGTCTGAGCGTTACCTTGGGGCTGGAGAGCAGTCAGGCTGCGGACACTGCTCCCCAAAGCCGTTTTCAGCACAGGACGCTTCCATTCATGAGGGTGATACCCAAAAGCCAGATCTTTCCCCCATCCAAGGAGGAAGGAGGCAAATCGGGACGACCTTTTCCTGGTGTGATGCAGTCCAGCAGCTGTTGTTATAATGAAAGCCTCCAGGAGCAAAAACAAATGGAAGGATCAGTTGCAGTCTAAAACACCAGCATCTAAGCCATCACTTAAGCCACTGCATTAGGAGAGATGGTTTTCATTGTGACAAATTGATGCTAGCACTCCCCTCCAGCAAAGGAGAGGTAACAAGTCCTAATAAAACCACTTTTCACCTTCACCGATACAGCTTTCCTCTACTTCCCCCACAAAATACCTTCCTCCCCAATACCCTTCCCTGTCTGTGGGAGTGTTGGGGAATGGTGCTTTCTCAGCAGAGCCCTGCTCATATGTTTTGTGATACACTGCAGACTGTTCAGAACTGCACACTTTTTCACATAACAAGAAGCTGCTGTTTGCTGCTCCTCCTGGCTGGCTCCGAGCAACCAAAGAGTTCAACATTTGGAAGATAAATACCTGCAGAGTCAGGAGAGGTGGTTGAAGCCATGGGCTACACCGCTCCCTGCTCTCTGAGAACCTGTAAAGGAGCAATGCTGTTGCTCCCAAATACAGATTTGAGCTTGTTAGAGCAGGGAGAGCTGCTTGGGTGCAGGGAGCAGCCTGTGGCATCCCTCCTGGCCTGGGCATGGGGTGGGGAGGGCTGGCTTGGGGAGGGTGGGAGCTGGTCAGTCCCGGCTGGGGCAGCTTGTGGGCTCACACCCTGTCCTGGAGGATAAGGCATCTCCAGCAGCAGCAGTCACGTTGCTTTTGTTCTGTTCAAGCCTGTGTTCTTGTGTTAGAAGGGGTCTGTATCTTTGGAGGGAGTTTCTCTGGCAGTGCCTGGGGTGTCTGTGAGTGCTGCCTGCTCCTGCTGTGCCCAGCAGCCTGTGGGACAAGCAGTGTGGGGAGATCTGCTCGTGGCAGCCTGGACACCCAGCAGAAAACGGTGTGGAAAATCTGGTTGAGATCACCAGTGATATGAGTAGATTAGGTCTCATCCTTCTGTTTTGAGGACACCTTTTTCCTCCGTTTTCTTGTGAAATCATGCCTGTGTTTCGACACAACCAGCACGCTGGAAGGATACCGAGTGGGGCAGGCAGAAGGCAGCGCTTGGGTGGATCTCTGCAAAGGTAAGAACGAATATAAGAGAAGGGGAGGCTACTGGGAAACTTGAACTCAGAGTTAAATTTCTCCAGAAGCTTTGTTGATAATACCCTGTCCTTAACACCAAGCCCTCAAAAAAGCAAAGCCAGGAATTTGTGAGGTGAGCACAAAATGCTGACAGCAGGAAGCTCCTTCAGGTAGTTCTTGTTACAGCTTTGCTGTCAAGGCTGCTTTTCCCTAACAGATTTTTGGGGGTATAAAATTCTTTGGCAGGACTTCACAGACAATTCTCGGAGACCCAGGGGCATTTCTCAATCGAAATATAAAGGATTATTCAGCAACATTAAACTGAAGCTTCTTCAAAACCCAAGCAAGGCAACAAAGCCTTTATGCAGCGTCTACAAGGCTTTAGGACTCGCTTACTCCAGAAGCAGGGCAGGGTGCTACCGTGAACATCCCATCTCACAATTAACCGAGGAAAAAGTTTAAGTAAAGATTTTATAGCTAACAATTTGCAGCTTAAACTGATCTCTGCTGGAGATTAAGGTGAGAACTGATGTTGGAGGCAGATTATCTTGTGTCTAATGGCTGCTCTGCCTCTCAAGCATCTGAGCAGAGGGGACATGGGGACATGGGAACCTCAGGGCAGGGGCCAGCGCTGGTGCTGGGGGGACAGTAAGCAGTGTCAGGGGTGAGTGTGTGAGCTGCTGGCCTGCTCCCACCACCTGCTGCCTGCCTGCTTTCTGCTCTCTCCCATCTATCAAAGTAATTATGCCCATTACATTTCTTCTTTCAGGTTTTACCCTCCCAAATGTTATTCCACAGGCATTAAACCTGTGGGGGAAGTGAGTTATTGGGGAAAGTAACTAGATATAATCCAAGTTTAATGGGCACATAGAAAATGCACACTGATTTGGAAGGGTGGCTCAGCCAGTGTCCTGCTTCTGCAGGCAAATAGAAATTTATCTTGATGGGTGTATATATCTAGCTTCGTGATCTGTGAGCTCTTAATAATTAGTTTGGTGACCTGCTGACAGTGTTCTCTCTCTGTAGAGCTTTTCCCAGTCGCCAGTTATTATGATGGGTCACAAATCCCATTTGCTTTTGAATTCTGAGTAATCCTTTTGTTAATGGCGTCTATTGCTTTTTCTGGAAGCACTGGAGGAAGTTGGAGCCCTATGCTAACCAGTAAATCTGGTCCTGTGTGTTTGTGAGCTGCTGCCCTGCTTGCCTTTTCCGAATGATCAGCCCCTGCAGGGTTGGAAGCAGCGAGCAGGACAGATGTTGCCCTATCCCAAACCCTTCCAGATTTCATATCACTTGATTTTCTCTGCCTGGAAACAGGGCTGTGGTGAGCTGTAGCTGTCTTGAGTGCCCTCTCCTGCCTTTGTATGTAGGTAGATATCAGAGCCATTTCAGGAAGACAAGAAGCTGCCAGATGACCAGCCCGAAAGCAAGCACAGATATACCCTTACTGAAGGGAGGTGAGGGACAGCATCATCCCCCCCAGTCACCTAAAGACCTGTAAAACCTTCCAATCACCTGCTGTTGGTGCTGACCCAAAGGTTTCCAGTGGCTTGCAGATTGTGTTCCTGCTGAAATGGTTTCCCATGGATTGAACTGGGCGGGAAACCCCAGCAGTGTCTCCAAGTGCTGGAATATCTGAGTCACAAAGTCGATGTCTCTTGATTGTTTTCCTTTGTTTCCTGTTTTTCTGTAGGTTTTCAGTCTCCTGCACAGCTGACAAACCTCACTGTTTGCCCCTTTCCCTCGTGCTTGCATTTGTCTCACTATTTTTAGCCTGTTTGTGGCATTCTTCACACAATGCCTGTATGCACCGCTTTGATCAGAGCTGCTGACGACGATGACACGACCTTGAAGCTAACAGCGGGCGGTGAAGCGAGATGTGTTGTATTTAGTCAGCTTGTTGTAGTTGGGCATCACATTTGCAACCCAGATGGGCACACAACATCACCTCCCCTCGCTCCTGGGCTGTTTTCCCTGGCAGGTCCCACCTGGATTTCAGCTGTTTGACTCCAAAACCCTCTCCCTGGCCGTGGCCAAGAGCAAAGAAGACAGTGAGGGATTCCCCAGCGCTGGGAGCCCAATGAGTAAATGTCGCTGGCCCTAATTTAAGAGCTGAAGTCCCCTAAGGAAGGAGGCAGTTGTCACTTGCTGCCTGTGACACAGCTTGGTGCCAGGCACTAGATGGCAGGCAGTGACTGGGAAATCCCATCCGTGGAGCTTTCCTTCCCTTTCCCCTTAAAATCACCTCCTGCTTCGACTCTCACACGCTGCAGCGTGGGAACCTGGAGCGTGGGCTAAATATCACCAATTTTTAAAAATTATGCCCCAGCTTGATGCCTGCAAGGGTCCCAGCGACTGGCACAGGGTCGTCTTTGCTCCATGGAGGCTTGACAAGTAACCAAAGCCTCACAGGAGGCTGCAGGGCAGAGAAGAGGGGCAGGGAGCAAGCAGGCAGCACCCGGAGTTGGAGGGTGGGTGCTGAGAGCAGCCCAGGGTGCTGTGCAGGGGTGAGGGAGGATGGAGGCGCAGGAGCAGTGCATCCATATGGGGTAGGGATAGAGGCAAAAAAGAGGTTGCAGGTGTTTGATACAGGCAAGGAGAAGACGAGAAGTCCCTGAGGATGAAGATAAATCCCTGAGGATGACTTTTTTATGGCCTGGTTGTGCAGCAGTTGTGTTGGGAGAGGGCAGTGAAGGTGTTTCCAGCAGTGTCCAGGTTTTGGCTGCATGCTGTCCCTCACCTTGTGAGAAGGAGTGCGGTCACCAGCCCCCAGCTGTGAAGTTCAGTCACCAGGGAGGGCCTGATCCTCTCCCTGGGGTGGCACAGCCAGCCTTTGATTTACTTGGATTGGGCTTTGGGGGTTTATCCCCAAAAGTGGGTTTAACAAGCAGAGGGGCTGTCTCTCCCTCTGCTACCCCAGTGATGCAAAATGGGCTCCCATGCACTGTTAGAGGGCAGGAGTGGCAAGATCCCTCCTTTATCCTCCCTTAGCCAGGGGTCTGGTTCAGGGTGTCCTTGGGACCTGCTATGTGCTGCTCCCTGCTACGAAACTAAGGGCAAGACAGTCCCTGCAGTGCTGGGGGCCTGGTTGTCCTCCAGGCATCATTGCAGAGCCACAGTCCCCATGCCATGCTCTGGGTGTTGTAGGTCCCCTGTAAGCACCTTCCAACAAAAAGGGGATTATCTATAGCTTGTTAGAGTCTTTGCAGGGAAGGAGAATAAGGCTCTTTGCTCTGAAACGTTCTCTTCCCTGGGATTACAAGATAATGCATATGAAATGACATTAGCTCAGCCAGGTTTATGGATTATTTGAAAATCAAATTCTTTTAATCTCATCCACCATCTGGCACCAGCGTAACAGCCAGCATCCAGCTCACCTCTGCTTCCATCCTGACTGTGTTGGAATGACTGGAGTGCCAGAGCCGACAAGGGGACACCAGCATCCACGGCCACCACCACATGTCCTGGCACCAGCACCCAGGCCAGCTTTCTCCTGACTTCTTCCCAAGACAGTGAGGAGGTAACACATCTCTGAGGAACTAGGGGCTCTCCTTGGTGTGCACTGGGAATGAGCAGATGTGCTGGGAGCATCTCCCTGCTTGTGTCTATGTGACCATGACACTCAAATCCAGCAGCCAGACGGGTCCCCAGGCTTCAGATAAAGGTGAAGATCTGAGCAGGGGACCTGCCAATCTCACTAACGTGATTTGCAGTGATCTCCTGGCTGGGCAGGGAGGGGTGAGAGCGCAGGAGCTCCTTGCAGGATGCTGATGTAGAGCTTTTTCCAAGGAGGTTGTACTTCCACTTGAATATTGATTGGGAGCTGCCAGGGTGCCTCTGGGCTCTGTGACAGGGCTGGAGGCTCCTGTGGGTACCGGGGAGCCAGTGACAAATTGCTCGGTTTGCAGGGGGCAACACAAGCAGGCACATGTCCCCAAGGAGCAGGGCAGGGCGGAAGAGGACATCGGACATGGAGCACTTGTGACACATTGCTGTCAGTGACCACCACGGGAAGCTGGAGCCACCAGAATTGAGGACGTGTGAGTGTGAGAGGGGTGCGCTGCTGGGCGCTTGTGTCCCCACTCTGTGGGTACAGTTAGCACCTCGCTGGGGACAGGGCAAGGGTGGGTGACACCCTGTCCTTCTCCTGGGAGTGAACCAACCCCAGAGCTGATTTTTCAGATGTGAAGCCAGCGGTGCTGCAGAGCTGCTTGGTTCTCGTGTTTTTGGTTTCTTTGCTGAGCCTTGATAGGACTATTCATCTTCTCCTGTCTCCTCCAGAATGCTTCTGCACCTACTACCAAGGAGCACTGTAATATCAGTACTCATTTAACATGAATAAAAAGCCTTCTGGGACAATAGGTCACAGTTATACAATTTAGCTCAAGCAGAGAAAAGGCCTTTATAGCTATGAATACATGAATACTTAAAATGTATATATAACATTGATTAACATCAGAACATATAAGCATAATATATATATAGCACTGGTCTAACAGTCTGTTCCTCGACTCCCTCTACAGAAGCTGTAGCTGTTCTGCCTGTCAGCTCTGTCCCAGCAGCTTTTCGTGGCTGGAGTCACAATTTGCACCGCTGCCGCTTTTGCCCGGCTCTTGGTGCAGAGAGGGGTTGGGGAGAGAGGTCTGTGGTTGCTGCTCGGTGAGGACCAGGATGCAAGAGCTGAGGATGCAGCACTTCGGCCCGCAGGTAAGGAATTGCACATAGAGCCAGGTTGGCAGCTGATGCACCACGCTGCAATTCCCTCCCTTGATTTGTGTGCCCTGAAGACACTCACATGCGAGATTTAAAAAAAAAAAAAAGAAAAATGCATAGCTTTAAAGACAGGAAAATGTCATTTCTGTAGGTAGTGAATTACTAATCATACAATCGCAGCATTGTCCGTATCATCATAATTACTTAGGTTTTCAATACATTGTAGTTTTAACTAAACAAATCCTTAGATTTTTTTCTCTTTTCCTTTGTAACACAAATCCATTTTTTTATTAGTGCCAAAGGATAAATTGATTGTGTAATTAGTGACTATTACTTTGTCACACCTGGAAGGGTGATTTCCAGGTTGTATGTATGCAGTGGCTGGGAAATAGTTTGATGGTGTTTGACACCAAGACTCCCTGGAAGTGGCTGTCTGTGGTTGGGGATGCTGGTGGAGGTTGGGATTTGGCAACACTGGGACACAGACAGCAAGAAATGGGGTGAAAAACTCTGTATCCCCTATATCCCCCTTGCTTGTGTGCATGCCTGTGAGTAAACGTGTTTCATTTTGATGTAGAAATGCCCTCTAGAAGGCATCCTCAGATGCTCCAGAAAGGAACTGGTAGTGAAGCAGTGGCTGCTTCCATGTTCTTCCTCTGGTACAGGTGAGGGACAAACCCCCAGGGTGGGATTTTCAAGCACAAACCATCACAGTCATCATCACAGGGGGCTGCCAGGAATAGTGTCTCCCACAGCCCCATGGTGTGTAGGGTAACGCAGCAGGTTTCACGCAGGAAGAGGGGAATTTAGCATGCAGCTAGTGATACGGTCTTAATAGATCGGCACTTCTTATTTGGAAAGGAAAGAATCAGGATTACAGGCTTATGAGGGATTAACAAGCATGAATGCTTATTTTTGCGTATACTGCTCCTTTTGTAAACCCATTGTGCCATTAGGCTGATATGGAGTTATACCATTACTAGCATGACATCGGTGTATCAGATAGTCTTGATTATAAGCAGCAGCTGTATTAAGGAAAACAGGGCTTTCCCTCTGGCCTGCTGAGCCTCTCCTGTTTGTAGCTTATGGTTTGGCTCTGAAATTTCGATTTTTCAAGCAGCATCAGCACCACCAGTAGGACAGACGCCTTTTGAGCACTGGCTCACCTCCTGGAGGATTTTGACCACCCATTGAAGTGACCGAAGTGAGGCTTTAACTGTTTCAGCTGCCCTCTCTTGGGGGTTTTAATGCAGGAGAAGGTAAGTGGGTGCATGAGGATCCTCAGTTGTCTGTGCGCTCAATTATAGCAGCAGAGAGAGATCTTGGACTGCTCAGAGGACCTCGGGTCACTCGTGGATGTACGTACAGGGGTCTTTCACTGTGGCCAATACTGTGCATTTCTAGTCTTGGCTGAAGTACAAAAAGATCCTCATAAAGGTGATGTGTCTGTTGGCTGCATGCCCTCAAGGGCAGCAGCTGTGAGGTCTCAGCTCTTGGAGCCCTGGAGGTGCATGAGCTACCTGGGAAAACAGGATGGAGGAGCAGAGAATTGAGTGGCTGTGAAACATCAGAGCCTCTATGTGTGTGAGCGCAAGTTTTGATTTTTACCAAATATTTTCCCCTTTAATTTAAACCATTAAAAAAAAAAATTTCCAAAGGAAATGTAATAATAAGAGCCCGTGTGTTTCTAACTAAATAGCAGCCTGTGCTCAGTAAACAATCCAGGGTCCAGTTTGGACAGGATCCCTGCACTGATGTTTCTGGAAATTAAATGACAATCGAGCAAAAGCAACTTGTTCCTGGAGCTGCTCAGAGCTATTTGCAGCTGGAGCCAAAGGCAGCGAGAACCCCCGGAGCACCCTGGTCCGCAGGCAGCTCTGTGTGACAGCCGGAGGTCCCTGTGCCGCTCAGACATGGCTCTTTTCCCTTCTCTCTGTCAATCAACCATCACTGGACAAGACAGTGTCCCAGGAATGACCCCAGCCCCTGGGACAGCCAGCTCCCTCCATGGGGTCCCCTTAGTGTCGCTGCTCTCACATCTTCTGCCTCTTCCTTTGGGGGGTGATTTCAGCAAGGAAATTTGGCTTCTTCTGCCTCTGTGGTCCTCGAAGGCCAGATGGATCCAGCGAGGTGCATCCCACCCCCGCAGTGGGATGCAGAGCCCCCCTGTACGGCAGGCAGAGCGGGCAGCCTTCCTGCTGCAGCCCGTGCTGGTTCCTCGGGCAGCCGCTTCCACTTTGCCCTGTCCTCTTGCTGCAGGTTCCCTCCCCAGCCCTCATTCAATGATCCCCTGCAACACCACTTCTGTTGCTGACACCGGGCACTTTGGGCTTGAACTGGGACCAGTTACCCTATTTATCCTGTCAGGGTGCTGGTGCTTTTAGCGCTTAGATCACTTTTGAGTGTCGGATTCCAAAATCACTTGAAATATTTGAAAATTGGTGTTTGTTTTTTTCTCTCCATTGGAATGTATATCTGTGGGGTATGTGTTATTTTTTTCTTGTCCATGTTTAAAATTTCTTTTGGCTGCAGTTTCTTTCTGTGATGTAAGTGTTCTGACAAACTTGACCCTATGCTGCAAAGCAGTTCTGCATGAATGAACCCGGTAGGTCAAGCAATCTTCCTTTCTGGTTCCTTCCCCTCAAGTGAAAACTGACCCTACAACCACAAACTCCGCGTGTAGAACCTGCTGCACACGCCAGACCCTACAATAACAAACCAGTGTGCACATAGCCCTCTGCTGCTGAGCACTGACATGGTTTTGAATGTTTTGATGCTCCTCTGATGTGTCCTTTCTGAGGGCATCAGCGTCAGCAGTCCTGTTAGCTGTGAAACGAGGAGGATGAGTCACGAACCGTACAGACGCAAGCGGTGTCACTACCTCGATGGTCCATCAGGTTTCTAACCTGCGTCAGCAAAATCAGGGGTGAAGAAGGAAACGAAAATGACAACCCAACCTGAATTTGAGGGGGAGAGGGCAAGTGGTGTGGAAAATAAAACTTCTCTCTGAGGCTCTGTCCCCACTCCTTGCCAGACACATGCTGCAGGGAGACCCAGCTCTGCAGACCTTTAGCATGGACTGTTTCTGTCATTTGTAGGTATTGGAAACATTGACTGGTGACATGCTCTCCTCCTCTGCCGATAGCCTAAGAGCTTCTTCCCTGCCTCTGCAGAGGTTTTTGGGGCACTGATTCCTGTGGGCTGTCACCTCTGTCCTCCTGACCTTGCCAGGAATGTTGTGTCTATTGCCATGAATGTTGTGTCTGTTGCTGGAAGAAAACCTCCTTAAAAGGGACACAAGCAGACCAGAAGTGCTTAAATAGTCCTGAAGCTGAGAAAGCAGAGGAGAAGGCTAGTAAAAGCAAACTTAAGATGCTGTGAACCCATTTGCAATGATTAATGGCTCTTTTTCTCTGAAGATGCTTAGAAACTGGCATTTTCTGGAGAAACAAGAGTGAAGTCTTTGGTCTTTCAGGCTAGATGTGAGAAAGAAATTTTTTATAAGGGTGGTAAAACACTGGC
>VWYH01008196.1:37130-89743 GCA_013399365.1 Pampusana beccarii | reverse complement strand
GAAAAAAAAAAAAAAAAAAAGAGTTTTTTAAGGCTGGCTGTCAATGTCCCAAATAGATCTTAAAAAGAGTTTCATTGTTCCTAGGGCATAAATGTAAGAGTGTACTCTGCATCTGTTTACCGTGCAGAAGGGTCAAAAATGGCTCTTCTCCCTCCAGGGTCCCTGCAGCTTCTCCGGGAGAATTAAAAGACACATGTGGAGCATCAGCACCAGAGCGAAGAAGAGAGGGAACAGAAGAAAAGAGCCTTCTGTTTCATCCCACCTGCTCTGTGATGGTGACTTGCCCCAAAGAGTCTCAGGAAAATCCTCTGTAAATGGAACATAAATATTTTATGAATTCAGCCCTGGTGGAGTAAATTAAAGGGTCATTAATGACCTCATTAAAGAGCTTTGCACTTTGTTCTGAATTATGAAAGCTATCATGCAATGTTAAACTAAATGGAGTTTTCAGCGAGATTTTAAAACTCTTTAACTAGTTCCCTCTCCCCCTCTGTCTCTCTCTATTCTTCTCTCCTTTCTTTTTTTTTTTGTGCTCTGAGAAATATCTTTCGAGGGACCCGCCTGTAGTGCTACAAACTAGATTTCAATTATAAATCTTCTTATGCTCCACTAATTGCCCAGAATTTTTCTCGAGAGCTGCCTGAGGTTAATGCTGATGAAGAAAGAGCCCTTTTGTCTTTTCTTGAAATGGTGCCTCCCTCCCCCACCTCTGACCATCAAGCAGGGAATTACCTATAACCACCCAAATGGACACGGAGAGCTGCGATGTGGGAAGACAGACAAGCTTGCTGTGGCTTTGCCTTGGCTTGCAGAGGAGAAGCCTTTGGCTCCTCCAGCATCTCCCAGTGTGGTTCTCGGTGGGCCCCAACAGCTCCTCCAGCTCCATCAGCAGCCCAGCTGAAACAGCCCGTGCCAAAGGCTAAATCAGGTCTTAGTCTTTCTCTTCCGCCTTGCTCACCTCTGTCTAAGAGCTCACCCTTAACAAGGTTGACCAAAGACCAGGGTGTAAGGACACCTCTGAGAGCATCTGGGGAGTATCCTGGATGCCGGCTCAGGGTGCTCGTCCTCTGCCCTGCTCTCAGGGATGAAGAGTGCTGGGGCCTTTCCTGTGGCACAACAGTGACTCCATGTAAAGTGTGCTCTGATGCCTCTTTAAATGTTGCCATTGATAAATGCTAATTGCCAGGTTGTTCTGGACCACATAGGAGTTTGCTGAGACAGTGCGTGCCCTGGCCAGTTGCTCACTGGCCAAGCTGGCTAAAGGGACTGGGTGTTGAGAGACCAGGTCCTGCTGCTCCAGCTGGGACAGGGGTACAGGAGGTCTCCATGTGTGTACGAGCCCAGTGCACTTGGAGATAAAGCCTTTGAAATATGTGTTAGGGACTCTGCACCTTCGTTGCCGCCTGGTTTGAGTGTGTGGGAATCAGGAGGCATCCTCTGGTCACCTCCC
Source organism: Pampusana beccarii (assembly GCA_013399365.1). Lineage (NCBI taxonomy): Eukaryota > Metazoa > Chordata > Aves > Columbiformes > Columbidae > Pampusana > Pampusana beccarii. The sequence goes on along the minus strand of VWYH01008196.1, from coordinate 88,293 downwards.
TGCCTTTCCCCAGTGCTCGGGGGCTATTGAGAACCCCGCATCCCAGTGTGGGGAAGGCGAAAGGAAAGAGGAGACCCCATGGCTGGGACCAGGGCGTCTTGCTCGAGACCTACCTGCCCTGCTCAAGTAGGTGGGAATTGTTTGGCGAAACACAAAACGTTGATTTGCCCTGCCTTTTCTGCAGGGACACAATCATTTCACCACCAAGAGAAGCTCCTCAGGCCTGGCCTGGGAATCCTTGCTGAGGCTGGAGGCAGAACCAGGTATCCCCATGGGATGTGGCTGGTCACGGTGGGGAAACCCTCCCTCCCCAGCCTACCCTAAGTCTTATTGCTTTGACTTATTGACTCAGCTCACCCTCTGCAAGTCTTCACACAGCTACACAACAAATTAAACCCCTTATTAACTAATTAAGCTATTTCTCCAACCAGGCAGGAAAGAGGGAATAAGGTTGTTATTATTTCTATTTTTAAATACCTGTGAGAGGCACACGTGCCCGAACGGCGGCTCAGCCCAGCTGAGACACGAGCGGTGGACAGGGCCAGCCGAGCGGCCCTGCTGCTGAACGGCAGCTTTAGCAACAAAGTCCCTAAGGGACCAAAAAGCGCTGCGTTAGCTGTTCGGTTTTTCACATCTGGGACCAACTTTGGGCGCGGTGCCCTGGAGATGCTGGGCTCTGGGTGATGCAGGCTGCGATGGGGGTACCCCCGGGAGGGGCGCTGGGCTCGCCCTCCCCACACGATGTGTGTCCCCAGCAGGGAGGATGCAGCAGCCCAGGGGACCCCACCACCCCTGACAGCAAGTGCAGACTGAGCAGCGCGTTTTGGCCCCCACACATGCATCTCCAGGGGCTCTAGCCCTGCAGGCAGCAAGCTGGTGTCCCACACATCCCCCTATGCTGCGTGTCAACTTGCTAGAGCCAGATTTCCCCAGTACCCATCTCCTGAGAGTTACCATCCTCATTGTCTCCAGGGATGAGACAATTTGGGGTGAGAGCCTACTCCAAGTTCAAGTGACACCCCACAGCAGCCACCAATGGGAACAGTCCAGCCTTGGGACACCCCCCATCAGATGTGTTCCCCAGTAGGAACCGCAGCCAAGGGCTTTGCCACTGCATGGGTCTTTGGCAGCAGGTTCACATTATTGAGGTTTGCCGGATGCTTTTTAGGAGCATCGCGGCCAGCTCCTGGCAGCCTGCGCCACGGCGCTTCATTGCCGAGAGACTCCGTCTGCCTCGCGGCTCCTTTCCTCCGAGGTGGGAACGCTGCGGCTGCTTCTGCTGCGCATCGTGCGGGAAAGGATGGGGATTTTGCAAGGGCTCGGCTCAGAAGTGCTGCTGCTGCTGCTTTCTGGCAAGCTCTGGCGGCCTTCCCTGCACCAGGGAGCGTGGCACTGAGACAGGGAAATGCCCAAGAGCTGAGGCCAGATGGTTTCTGCAGGTGAAACCACTGATGTGAGGGTTTTTTAGGCCTGGTGTGAGGGTCAGCTGCTCCCTATCCAGCTTGATGTGGGCTTGTTAAGTGGAGGGGTGTTTGCCCTATGGGCTGGGAGCATGTCCTGGGGGAGCTGGGAAGGGTATAAAAAGCCCTGGGTGAAAGCAGCTGGGTTGGAAGTGACTCACAAAGATCATCGAGAACCATGGGTTGTGCTTATTCTGTTTTTTTTTTTTCCTCATCTTGATAGAGGTGTGTAGCTCCTTTATTTTTTCTCAGGGCTTTTGTGTTGTGGGTTTTATGGTTGGTGTGTTTGCTTGTTTTTTTCTGCCATGTGTGGTCTCCTGCAGGACTTCTTAGTGCCTCCCAGCACCAGGGATGTGAAGGGGANTGTTTTTTTTTTTTCCTCATCTTGATAGAGGTGTGTAGCTCCTTTATTTTTTCTCAGGGCTTTTGTGTTGTGGGTTTTATGGCTGGTGTGTTGTTTGCTTGTTTTTTCTGCCATCTCCTGCAGGACATGCTCTTAGTGCCCCCCAACACCGGGGATGTGAAGGGGATGATGTGCTCCCCAGCTGATGAGGAGGTTTCCTTGCTGGAAGCTGCTCGTGGTGCCTCCTGCCTGCCCCATCCCTGCCAGACACCCCTTTGCAAACTTTCTTTTAATGCTGTTTACTGCTGAGAGGGGTCTCCCAGCACCTCTAACCTCAATGGAGGGTTGAGAGAGGGGCTGATGCCCGTGTGAGGGATGGTGACCATGCACTGAGTGATTTAGAAAGGCTGACACAGAGCAGCAGCAGTGCTATAAACCATTTTTATGCTGATATGATTAGTGGAGCCATTGCTGGGCTGTACTGGAGCCCTGCAGCTGGGATGAGCATTGGAAGGGGCAAAGCCCCGTGGGGGAGCTGCAGGCAGCGAGAGCTCTGTGGTTGGCAAACAGGGGTGCAGTGGGGAGGTAGAGCTGCAGGGGCAGGTGGGAGGCTGATGTGATGGGGTCTGTTTGACGCTTTTACTTGCCCGTTAGTGCCTGCAGATGTGGCCTGTGTTTGGTCCTAAATCCCAGGCAAGGCAGTGGGCACAAAGTCTGCTGCAACCCAGTGCCACCATCCAAAGGGGTGCATTGGTTGGCTGGGGCTTGGGGAGGTGCCACTTGTGGGGCTGGACTCAGCGTTGGGTTTGGGGTGGGTGCTGTGGTACGAGTGCCTGCAGAGTGTGCTGTGGCTTCAGGGATGCTGCAAACCCACAGCCCTGTCAAGTGCTAGGGACAGTTCGGTGGATTTTCCATGAAAACTCCCTGCAGGTGCCATGGAGGAGGGATGCTGGGGAGCCAGAGCTGGCCTCTGCTGCCTGCAGCATGCCAGGCGATCTGTGAGGCTCTGTTTGTCTCCAGGTGGGCCGGGGGCACTGGAGGAAGCTCAGTGGTGGATGGAGATGCAATGCTGGGATGGAGAGTGTGGAAATGCCAGAGTTGGTGAACAGATCCAGGGGTTAATGCCACATGTGCTGCCCTCCTCCCCAGCCACAGTCCCTGCAGTGCGGTCCTGCTGCGAGCAGGGAGGTGGGAAGGATGTGGCTGGGATGTGGAGAGCATCATGTACCACTCCTGGTTTGTAGAAATGGAAGATAGAAGCGTGAAGGGATATCACTGCAGGCACAGCAAGGAGCCCTGGAAATGCTTTGCACTGTTCCCAGCAAAGTGACTGACAAGGACTGAGTGGGGGAAGGATACGGGTAGGGAGCAGATTTAGAAAATTATTTCCCTGTTGGTTAAATTTCCTTCAAAACAAAACATTTCAGAGTCTGGGGAAAGAAGCACACGTTTGCCATGAAAAAAAAAAAATCCAACATCCAGCTGTGGTTGGACAAAGAGGGGAAGGAGTTTGCAAAGTCATCGGTGATGCAAAGCTACAGCAGGAAAACATGGGACAGGGCATGGCAAATCCCACCTCGTGCTTGAAAGAGAAATCTCTTCCCCTGTCTAATCCATTACCACATGCTTATTCCTATAACAAATAACTGAGTCAGCGGGAGAAAACCAAATTCAATTTATATCTCAATCCAAGCAAATATGAAAAGGCTGCCAAATCTGACAATAAAACTGCAGTGATCTCAGATGTTTCCCTCCTATATATTAGGAGAAACAGGAGCTGAGGAGCTTGGGGATGTGGGGGGATTAGGGAGATGCCTCAGGGCTGTGTCCACAGGTAGCAAGCAAAACTTTTGCTCTGAGGGGTACCAGCCAGATGTGCTGGTACAGATGTGGCTTTGGAGCTACCCTGGGGACAGGCAGGATGCTGACACTCCTGGCACCTTCCTGAAATTATCCAAATCTCTGGTGGAAAAAAGTGGAGGTTTCCAGCATTGGGCTGTTCCTATTGTATCACTGTGGGAATCTCAGAGGAATCCCCCTCTCTGCTTTGCAAATGTTATGGTAGCCTGTGGGCATAAGGATTTTTCTGCATTTTGCCAAGTTTGTGAGACTTTCAGTGAACACGGAGCTGTGCAGCAAAGTGCCCTGTGCCTGGATGTTCCTTCCCAGCTGGGTGGCACATTGATGTATGTGCCCTGAGGGATCCATTTCTGCATGGCCCAGCCTGTGGTAAATGGGTGAGGCCAGTTCAAAGTTGCTCTCCCCTCCTGCAGAGATAGTGCATCATTTCTCCTTCAGCCACAACTGCTCCAAGTGACTGGGATTTCCCTCAGAGCAAGGCAAACCTCTCTGCAAGCCCCTTTATTGCCATCTGGGCTGCCACCCAAAGCCCCAGTAATGGGACATTTAGCTTGGCTAGCCCTGGCTTAGCTGGGGGCTGGTTTAGCTCCCCGTTGTGCCCAGCCCAGCTGCAGGTATGCAGTGACAGCAAAAGTGTTTTTCTGTGCAATGGCACTGAGGACATTTTGCTGTGTAAAGGCTTTGAAGGGATGTCCCCAAAGCCAGCAGCATGCCTGGGGTTCATACTTGCTGGTCCCCCCTAAACCCCGGTGATGTTCACAAACTGAACCGAGCACCCGTGCCCATCCGTGCATGTCTGGACTCGGGGCTTCCAGCAACGGCAGCAGGAACAGATGGGCAAGAGAGATTAAACAAAAAGTCAAAATAGTTTGATGAACTATTTTCCTAGAAGAAGGCATTTAGCAAGCTTAGCTGAGCTATAAATATCCCATAATGTTCCTCTAATATGCGAGAGCTGAGGAATGGAAAGGGGGAGGGATTTTCTTTGTGTAAATAAATACAGAGAAAATAGTGGTGGGAGGAACAAAAGGTACTAATGAATTTGAGTCAAACACCCTGATTTAGTTCAAAGATGTGGTGTTTCTTGGGGAATGTGTGACCACATCCAGGCAATTCATTGGCCTCTCTGGAACCCAAACTTGGGACATTTTGTTCTGAAATGTTGGGGTTTGCTGTTCATCTTCCTTGTTTTTTCAAGCTTTTTTTTTTTTCCTTAAAAAAAAAAAAAGTAGTAATGCAAGAATAAAATGAGACATTTCATGTTGAACTGGAATGAGGTTTTTTGTTTTTTGGCCTGAAAAATTCCCACTTTGCAGAGCATCACACATAAATAGGGCCTGAATTTGCCTGGGGAGGACAGGCAGAGCATGGATGATGGGGGGTCCACACAGGGAGCAAGTGGGGACACAGATGCCTGGGACAAGCTCTCTGTTAGACCTGTGCTTTGCTCAGGAAAAGCTTAAGTGTTCCCCATGCTAATTTGCTTTTTACTCACTCAAGCCGCAGAACAGCAAAAGGGAGGGAAAAGAAATGCTGTTCCTGGGCTGCATTAGGAACAGTTTGGTCTCATTAAAATCTGCTTTCACCTGCTACTAATTTTCCTCTGGTTGCGAAGGCCTGGAATAGTTGGTTTGTTTGTCTGAATGAAGACGGGGGGGGGGGGGGCGGGAAGAGCTGTTAGATGTTGTTCACGGCAAGGAAATGACAGCGGGATAATGAGCCAGTAGTGGGGATGGGGAGAAAATTGTGGGGATTAAATCCTTCCTAGGCAGCCTGGGAAAGGTGGGAGAGATGGCGAGGTGGGATCTTCCCCGCCTGCACTGCCGGTGCAGGCAGCGGCTGCTCTTTGGGGCTCATAGGAGCTGGTGGGGTGACTGCAGCCCCATGAGGTGTTTGCATGGGGGATGTTGTGCTGATGGAGGGGCCAGAATAGGACCTGCTTGGTCCTGCTGTCCTGCCTCACCCCTGGCTCTCCTTAGCAGGCATGAGTGGCTCAGGGCTGGGGACATCCCCCTGTCCCACGGAGAGGATATTTGTGGTCCCAGAGCAGCAGTGTGATGCCAAAATGCTGCTCCCATCCCAAAGCCGAGGGCTGCTGGGATGGTCCCACCGGCAATGTGACCTGAGCAAGAGGGGCCTTTTGCAAGGTGTTTGAGCCATTGCTTTGGGGGGCTGTGCTGGGGAAAAGGGAAACAGCAGGTGCGCAGGGAAATGACCTCAAATGCTGGGGCGGAGGGGTGGGACTGCAAGATGCCAAATCTCTGTCCTCCCCGCACACTTGTGTGTCCCGCTGTGCCTGCCCCTGGCCGGGCCAGCGAGCGCAGCACGCGAGAGCTGTCTCTCATTACCGTGACAAGTAATTACGGTGATGGGAGATGCTAAAAAAATTACTTTATTAGGCAAAGGCGGCCTATAAACGTCCTGGAACAAACAGGCTTTTTAAACAACTCCAGATTGCGCAGGAAGGTGGCTGCTCTCCCTCCCGCTCCTGCCCCGCTCATCCAAAGTGAGGCAAGAGCTGGGACCCAGAGAGACTTTTCCCTGCTTTGCCTTAACAGCCCACCAGCTGGTGACATCCCCCTAAAATAGGAAACTAAAATCACAGCAACCGCCAGGGATGGGTTCAGCTTCTGCTCCCCCTGATACCCTTTTGTTTGACACCTTCCCTTTCCTAGAAGCTCCCCAAAACCTCCCCTTGGGGTGGATGGAGCACTGCCGTGGCACCCGCTTGTGCCTGCTGCTAGCATTGGCCAGCAGCGGTCTGGGAATGGGATGAGTATTAATAAATCCGCAGTGCCGGTGCTGCTTTAGTGTTCCTCTAATTGGAGCCATAAAGTTAAACTCAGCCACTTAGGGTTCTGCTGGGAGCCCAGGCATCCATTTGCAGGTTCCCCCGCACTGCTAAAGGGCACCGTGCTGGCTAATAGGTGTAAAATTGGAGCATCACTTTTTAATAAGCCTCTTAATGGCATTGTGTGGATCCTTGGCAGCTTTGGGATGATGCCTGCGTTAGGATACCCGTGTGCAGGGAAGGCAGTGCTGGGAACTGGAGGGCTGGGGAGATGGGGGTGATGCGGAAAGCACGGGAAGGACCTGGGTTCTGCTCAGCTCCAAGGATCCAGGTCACTGCAGAAAATCAAAAAGGTGACCTGGTCTGAAAGCTGGGACACAGGGACAGGCCAGGAGACTGCACTGTTCACAGCCGGTGGCATTGCATGGTGTGATGTGTCTGGTCCTACAGCGTCTGTTTTCAGGGTGACTGAGTAGTTACTGTCTGGGGAGCGGCATCACCCAGAGCTGGACAAAGAAATGTCGCTTCCCTGTGCGATTTGTCTCTTTGGTCAACGGCAAAGCCACCAGCTGCGTTTTTCTCATTGGGATCACCCCCTTTGTGGTGGTGTTGCTGAGGTGTCACCTCCAGGGTGATGCTTCTCGCTGCCCCTCGCTCTGTGGGGTTCAGGATTGATGGTGGGGTTTTTTTGTTTGTTTGCTTTGTTGTTTTTATTTCTGTGGTGGTGGGGGGGTTTGCAACCCCCCTCGAGTGTTTCTCCTTTACTGACAAAGTTTCATGACTTCCAAAAAAACCCCAAATTCCTCTTTTCTCCCACCGCGAGTCAAAGGGGTTTCTCTCTCTAGCTGCTCCGTGTAATTGCCCACCTAGAAGCGACAACATGGATTTGATCATGAACCATCCTGCAAAATCCCGTCAGTGAAGCCATCCAGGCTGCTTTCACTTGGGTAACGCTTAGAAAAAGGACTAAGCTCCTGAGAAACAAGCACACTATTTTTATCTAATCCCTCTGCTTTAATAACTGGGAGTTGGAGGGCTTCCATTGTTCATAATTCAGATGAGGGTGGTTTGAAAAGCCCCTGGTGGGTTTTGTCTTTTGCCTCCAGATCTGCTCGTGCCTGGGTCTCCTCCCACCGGGCAGGACCCGGAGGAAGCTGCTGAGCCCATAACCCCGTCCTAACAGCTCCATGCTGTCCGAGAGCTTGATATCTACTCCCACACTAGATCTCTAGGCACACCAAGGTTTAACTAAGAAACACCCGCTAACAGAAAACGCTCTCAAACTCCGCTCCCCGTGGCATCATCCATCCAGGACAGGATGGGATGGATCTGCTGTGCTCCACGAAGGGAGATGGGGTAGGATTTGTCCCCTCCAGACCAGGCAAATTTGAGGCCAAAGCAGTGGAAGAGAATGAAGCAGTTTTTGTCAGCTCCATCCGCGCCGGCGAATGCAGATCATGAATTACACACCCGCCAGATGACAGGCTGACATTTTAGCTCCAAACATTCTCCTATAATTAGAGAATCTAATGCAATACAGGGAATGGCTCCATTTTACACACACATTATCGTAATGCCTTTAAATAAGATAATTGATTATGCCTCTGCATAAGAAAGTAAAATATTCGGTGTAATTAAAACCGACATTCAGATTTTGGCATGCTGACAGGTGAGGCCATGTGTCATTTTATAAATCCTTAAAGTGATATTCACACCCACATCCGAGTTCCCAAAGTTTGGGGNATTTCTCTCTTTTTCTTTTTTTTTATCCCCCCCCCGCTCTCATTTATCTTCATTTCAGCCTCATATCATCAGCTGACAAAAAACCCTGCGGTCATACCGCTGTGAGCAGGGATATTGGTAGATCCCATCTGATAAGCAGGGTTTGGGCAGCGTTCTGCTTGCAGCAGACCCTTCTGAGGCTTTCGTGCGCAGCACCGCTGAATTGGCACGAGCATCTTCCAGCCCGTGTCTACTCTGATGCTGAAACCGCTGCCGGGTGTTTATGGGCTCTCCTGGAATGGAGATGTTCACGTAGAAGCCGGTAAAATGCTTTTGGCAGCTGCCAAAATCTTGAGGTTCTTCCGGATGAGGGATGGCTGGGAAATATGTCCCTGGTGCTGTGGATGGATGTTGTGGGGGAGCTGGGGATGGGACATGCTGGAGGACAGGTCGTGGTGAGCGTGGGGACATGGGGACCTGCACTGCGGGACTCCGGGGCTGGGCTGGCAGATGCTCAGTCCTTGCCACCTGCACTGAGGTGCTCTTCTTTCTCCTTTATGAGCGCTTTTATGTCAAAGGCTGAGGAACGCTTGTTGCTTCTCCTGTCCATTTTTGTGGTTGGAGGTGCCTGTGAGGACTGTTTTTCTGACCTAAATAGGAGGTGCCAAAAACGGCTCAGGATGAAACCTCCTGGTTGGGGCTCCATCCTGCTGCTAATGGACAAGGTTTCTGCGACAACCCATCACTGTCGCCAGGTAGCGAAACTTGCTGCTGGTGGTTGTGGGGTTGATGATGGGGCTTGAGGTCTGGGGGATTTTGAGAGGATTCTTTAGGTCTTGAGAGATTCTCTAAGTTAATGTTGATGCTGAGCTGCTGCCTTGGCATTTGCTGACTGTTGCACCTTGAAACTTTGCAAACAGAGGCTTGAACACCTTCAGCATCCCTAAAACTGTTCTTTTTGTTCCGTAACACTTTTCTGGTGAGATCTGGGCAGGACCTGGGTGACAGATCTCCGCCTCTGCTCTCTGTGCTCTGGATCAAGCCCCATTCCCTTGGAAGACAACACACTTCTGATAAATGGAAGGGCCAAGGCTGTGATCATTGAATCCACCTCCTACCTGGTAAGGTGGACTTGGTCCATCCTGCCCTCAGCTGCCAAGAGCTGCCGCTCTGTTTCCTTCCAAACGAGCAGAAATGGTTTCTCCTCTCCAGCCCGGGTTACCTGTCAGTGAGCTGCTCCTTCCAGCATTCCCATCCAGTCTTCAAAGACTCTGAGTATCTGCCAGGATGAGGTGGCATTTCCAGCCCCATGTAGGGTGTGTTTGGGGATCTTTGCAGAAGAAAAGGTGCAAGAAGGTCCCATTTGATGGCTCACACCTGCCTGTGGACAGGCAGCATGCAGAACAGTGCCTGTTAGATGCACTTTTAGTGGCACTTGCTCCATAATATCGCTACCCAAACATTCAGGGATGACCTCTACCTGCTGGTCCAGCTGCCTGCCCATCACTCTTTTCCCTTTGAGCTCTATCCAGTGCACAGGTAATTAAGACCCTCGGTTAATTAGACAGCTCCCAGCCCTCAAGCTGGCTGTGGAGGCCTGATCCTGCTGCTCTCCTCACTGCTCTAGGACATCATGTCCCTCATCCCAGCTGGGATGGAGCTCGCAGGGCAAAGGCAGGGGAGCGAGAAGCCGTGTCAGAGCATCCCCCAGGGGATGCAGGGTGGGAGGAGAGACTTCCCTGGCCTCACCGATCCTGCGTCCTCTCCCAGCCCCATTTGGAGTCTCAGGGCGAGGGGTTTTCTCAAGGGAGGGAGAAAACCGGCCTCCCTGGGCTCCCCATCTGGGCAGGGCTCTGACGAAGGGAGGAGGAGGGGGACGAGTAGCCCATGAGTAGCGCTGTCTCTCCTGCTCTCATTAGCAGGCTGCTCTGGCTTTCTCCGCCGCTCTTTAGTCCATTACGCCAGGCTTGCCGGGCTGTGGTTGGCAGCGTGGGGCGCCGGAGCCCGCTGGGACGCCGGCACGGCAGCCGGCAGCTCGCCCCTTCCTCCCCTCTTAAGTAGGCTTGTAAAACAACAAACCACATGCCTGTGTGCCTGGAAAACAGAGGCATGGTTAACTGTCTTGTTTAAGAGCAGTGCCTGGCCTCCCTGCGGCAGGGTGATGAGGAGGTGTATCCAGGGTGACAAGGGGAGATGAGGGCAAAGGACCTTGCTTCTGACTGTCCTGGCTGTGCACGTGTGGCAGGTGTGTGCTGCAGTGAATGAAGGTGGGCAGATGTGGCAGTTCGTGGCTGCCAGAAACGATATAACGTACCAGCCTGAGTGGACAGCAGACCCTGGGGATTTTACTGTACCTGATGGACAGGATGCTGGGATTTATCCTTCAGGTAAAACCTGAGATCACAGCAGCATCCTGGCCACAAACGCCAGCTGTGCCCTCCTACAGAGCAAGAGCAGCCCTGGCTGGAGCCCTGCAGCCTTTGGGAGCAATATCCAAGGCTTCCACAAGTGCACCCATGCACAGTTAAATCGCCTGTGTGCACCCAAGGCTGGCCAGGACAGAGCAGGTGAGAACAGACCTCAGTGCAAGGAGCTTTTCTGTGGCTGCTTGAGAGTTTGCATGGATCTGGCTTCCTGGGGTTCCCTCTCTCAGCACCCCGTGTCCCCCAGCAGCCACCAGCAGGAAATGGGGCTAAATGGAGACCAGTGGGATCGCTGGGGAAGGGCAGGGTCCCCCTGTGTCTGTGCCGGAGCTGCTCCTTTTCTTGAGGGTCTGACACCTCACGGGTGATGGAGCGGCACATGAACGGGACATTGGGCAATGCTGGGCCACCCTGTTGTCTCCTTCCTATTCTTACACACTGACCTTCACGGTCACTGCTGATGGCTTGGTGCATCACAAGCTGTGTTGTAATGAGTCCTGGCACTGCACCGTGCCGGTGAGAGAATGGCAGCCTGAGAGATCACTTAAAAATAACAGCTGTGGCAGTATTAAGCATTGCCTGGGGGAAACTGAGGCAGGGATCTGGGGCATGACTTGTCCTAAGGATCTCGGCCATTCTGCTTAGCTTCCTGCTCTGTTTTTCATGTAAGAGAAACCCAGGAGTCCCAGTCTTCCCAGTGTTTCCAGCTCCTTCAAGTCCGTGTCCCCACTCACTCTGGGTGAGCAAGACCCTGGGAACAATGTCCTGTTAGAAAGTGCCACTGGGATGTCCCTTTGCATCCCCAGCTGTCACTATGCCCAGCCAGCAAGCCCAGCTCCCCTCGTGGTCCCTGGGCTGTCCCCTCCTTCCAGTGTCACACACAAGCCCCCACAGCCCGTCTCACACTCTCACAACCGCGCTCCGTGCGCTCGCTCTCTCACCCTCGCACACCCACGCGCTGGGATGATGCACGCCGAGAGGAGCGTGTGCCATCAGCATTAGTCACCCGTTCCGTAGGAGGAAGGTTGCGAGCAGAGGAGGAGGAGCAGAGCCACAATGTGGAGCAAGACCACAGCCCCAGGCGCGGTGTCACTGCTGACTGTCCCACCCCTTGTGGTCAGGGCTGAGGGGGGACAAATTAATTGTGTGGCTAGGTTGGGACAACTGAATGGGGCTGTAAGCAGATGTTGGGTGCACCTACGGAGGAGAAAAACCAACCTGGGAGAGCTGCAGCCCCCTGGGAGTGAAGGGACTGGGCCATACATGGAGCTGCTGATGTGGGGACGCGTGGCTGGATTAGGTCGAGAGAGGGGCAGAGCCATTGGAGCATTTCCCCTAAGATGGTGCCACCACATTTCTGAGTATCCCTTTTTGGGGAGGAGGAGCTGGGTGTGAAGGAGGGCAAGGGATCAAGCTGGAGGAGATGGTGGACTGGAGACGGGAGAGCAAAGCACCCCAGGCGGTTTGGCTTACTTATGTGGGTGAGAAACCAGGTCAGGGGCAGAGAAAGGCAGTCATGGGGGGGCTGGGAGCACTTGGGGGAGGTCCAAGGGGAGGAGAGCAGGGTTGAGCAAAGGGTCATTTTCCTCTGAGTAGGTTCCAGGAGGTGACAGTGAGAAGAGAGCCTGGCTGGCGGTTGTGAAGAGGGGTCCCAGCAGCAGCCTTGGCTGGGGAGTGTGGAGCCCTGAGCACCAGCTCCTTCCACCCGCAGCTCCCCAGCCCTGCAGAGCGTGTGGGCAGCAGATCAGAGGAGAGAGTAACCACAGATGCTGACTTGCACTATCTCCTTCCCTAGGAATTAGCCTCAGCCCAACTGGTAAGCGAAGGCAGGCTGCCTTTGAACTGCAAAGAGGGCAGCTGCCGTATTTTCAGGGCGGGTGGAAGTGCAAGCCAGCAGGCGAAAAGCTCTGGCCACGGGGTCCTGGTGATTTCTGGCAGTGGTGCTGGGCCAGGGCAGTCAGAGGTGGCAGTGACACGGCTGTCCTAGGCTGGGCAGGCACAAGCACTCACGTCCCTGCTGTCCCTCTCTGGTGATGAGCAGGTGACCGTGAACTGGCGCTGCAAGCCGTCCTGGGCCCCTGGGACCTTCCCACAGCTCTTCCACATGACTCTGTCCAAAAGCCTCCTTGGGTTTGGGTGTTTAATCCAGCTTGTCTTTTACATCCTTTTTTTTTCTCTTCCCCCCCCCTTAATCCAGACACTGTCCCCTCTCCCCTGCCCCACAGACATTCTGCTGTGAACTCCCATCCTCTACTTTTTCTGCAGCCCCAGGTGGGCTTGAGGAAGGGTGATCCTACTCAAGTAGAACCTTCTGCAAGGAACTGAGCTAGGAGTGTGCAACACAGGAATGCACCGTGCCTGGAGCCCAGTCCTGGGCACCCCTCCCCTGTGAGCTGCTGCTTCACAGCTATCCACATGCCACACATCTGGAGCACCTCTGGGAACCTGCTGTATCTGTATCTAGGTAGTACATGTCCGTGTGTCTGCATGTGAGCCTGTTCCCACCTTGCCCAGCATCCATGGGGGTTCTGTGTGCTCCTCGCTCCATGAGTACGTATATTTTACCTTGTATATGTACCCCATCCAGGCTCCTTCTCTGTTTACAGCTGTGTGCTTCTCTTTCATCCTATACACCACCAGATTGTTGTGATTGCTTTCCCCGCAGTTGGCTGCATCACAAAGGGATTAAAAAGATCACCTAGAGCAGAGAAAAGCAACTATATTTTGAGCATTAACTATTGCACCAAGGTCCAGCTTCATTTTACTTCCCACCGAAGCTGAGTTGCCAGACTTGAGCTGGTCTCTTCTCTCCTGTCCACCTCGGACTTGGCAGCAGAAGATGAGCATAGGGGAGCACTGGCTATCAATAAGGGCTGCCGATTTATCCATGGACCCTAGAACACCAGTGCATCAATAGATGACTAATGAATCGTAACATCACTTAAGCATTAACTTATTTGAAATGCAAAGCACTCCCCTGATATTTCAGCATTTTCCACCTAGTCCAAAGCAAAACCCAACAGGCAGAGAAGAGACAAGTGGGAAACTAAGGAAAGTGACGTTTCCACCTTGTGTCTGTATAATGATTGCATCAGCCTTAATTACAATGGGACTTTCTGCCCTTTTAAGCAGTTCGGCACATGTATTCTCAGCTTTCCTGCCTCCGGCTGGCTCTGGCTCTGAGACGGTTTCTTTCATGCATTCAAAACAGTTTGTAATTAACAATCACATTGTTTTCCTTTGAACATCGATAGAGATGCAGAAAACAGAGAGATTAGGAGCTCAGATGCCGATATGACTATTATTTTGCTTCCATGAAATGACTTTTCTCATTTTACAGCAAATTTTGTGCTGATGAAAAGGTTCAGAGTGATGGAGAGACTTTGCTCACCAGCCGGTCATGAAGGTTGGGATGCTGGCTCAGACACCTGAAGAAATTATTTCCCTTATCTATGGTGAAGAAGGAAATCTGGATTCGGCCACCCCATTATGTTTGGCCTATGCTGGCCCCAGTGGGCGCCTATGCAGAAAACATCCCTGACACCATTGTCACATTCACAAAAAAGCCCTCGATGAGAAACCAGCAGAAAATAATGATTAAAACCAGGAGTATCTTGGCTCTGCCATAGGTTCCTGAGCTACCCAGTGTGTCAGACCAGAGAGGGCTTAATTTGAAGCCTTGGCTCTGTAAACAAAAAACAGATTACAAACTTCTTCAGTTCTGGTGCAAAACTTGGATGAGAGGATTGTTCCCTCCATCTGTTCTTCTCATAGACAATCTGCCTTCAAAAGCCACTGCTGCATAAATCTGGAGGAAGCGTAAATGAGGGAGCACCTGCATATTGTTTAACAGATGGGGACACACATTTTTCAAGCAGAGATTTCCCTTACGTTGCCCCATTTATTTTAGAGGGTGTTTTTCAGGACTGTCCTTGCAATGCCATGGCTGCCAGGGAATACGATTGCATCCCAGCCTGAGGTTTGTGGCTGGCCAAGTTGATTTTAAGTAGCTAACTTTACTGCATGAACACTGTAGTGACATTTCTGGTTTGCCTGCACCCCTTTCATTGCTAATTCCTTCGCAACCAAACTCATGTTTCTCATCCAGGCCTTTCAGGAGGATTGTTAGCTGTGAGCCCTTGATGTCGCCCGGTCCCACTCTGGAAACAAAGCAGCTTGAGGAGTTCGTCCACACAACTCACTCGAAACTCATTCTGGCAAAAAACAAACAAAAGAGGGCAGGAATAAACACAAAGTTGGGGTTTGCGCTCTGTGAATCCCCCTGCCCACGTGTCCTTCTTCTCCTCCCTCAACAGGCAGTCCGGCAGCTGCCCTCCTGTTGACAGCGCTCTCTTGTTCTTCCACCTTTCATCCCGCAGGATCTTTAATGCATTTAGCACAGCGGCTTTCAGCTTCATCAACTCAAGGACCACTACAAATTTTCCGACAGTAACACAGCCACAAACTGTTGAATGGCAGAAAGGAAATTGCTTTTCTTTGCAACCTTTTCACGGCTCCCTGCAAGTAGTCGCTGGACTCTCAGGCCTCAAGGACTGCAGATTGAAAGCCACTGACTTATTAAGCTGCATATGGAGATCATTTCGGGTAACGTCTCTGGGCGGGAACGGGTTAGCCATCAACTTTAGCAAGCACCAGCATTTCACAGAGATACAGGAGGGAATGAGAAGCTACTCAAATTGCAGTGGGAGTTTGGGTGGTCCTGATGGTGACATGGAGCTGTTCCCTACTGCAGGGTCCCTGTTTGTGGTGAGCAGAGCCCTGGCTGTGGAGCCACAAAGATCTGCCTAAGGAGACGAGCCAGGCTCCTTTGCCTCCTCTCCAGTGCAGAGGCACAACAGATGCTGTATCTCTGACCCCAGACACCCAGAGCTCGCCAGTCTGGTCTCCAAATTCAAACAAAGATATTAAATGCTGTTTTCTTTCCACTTGCCTTCTGGCTCTGGAACCAGTAGGCTGCACTCAAATAACATTCAGAGCTTTTATTTATTTTTCGCCCCAGCCACAAGAACTAGAACTTTTTTTTTTTTTTTCTCAGTATAAACTGAAAGCTGAGAGTCTCGCTGAACCGCTTGTCTCCAGGAACTGTGGCTTTAAGGAAAATATCCAATATTGGGAAGTTTGCAGTGTACGCGTGAGACTTGGCAGCACAACCAGGAGATGAAACCAAAATATGATGTAATATGGCCATGTCTGGAAGGACAGCACAAGGATTGTGTTTGAGGGGTGTGCACAACGCTGGTCAAAGGGCAGGACGCTGTGACTGTGTCCTGTGACTTGTGATAGATGAATGCCATGGGATGCCACATCAGATGGTGATGACAGGCAGGCGTCGAGCTCAGCCCATCCTGGCCTCCTCCCTTTGCTACCTCTGCACCTAATGAGGAAGCAAAGGTAAAGATCACATTCTAGGTGAGGCCAGCAGTGTAGTGGGGCACTGGACCAGCAGCATGGGGTTGCAGGGACAGAAGCTGGCCAGTGCAGGAAGGAAAAGAGAAGAATATGAGGGAAGGAGGGTTAAGACTTAGAAGCAGGAGAAACACATGTGGAATGCAGGTTGTCCTCAGGGCAACCTGAGTTGGCCCTGAAGCAACTGCTTGTTGTCACATTGACCTTCAACCCTGCCCATCCACAGCCTTGGACTCAGGAAAACGCAGAGAGAAGCACAATGCAGCTCCCTGTGTTGGTTACATGGTGCAGCGTGTCATGGGCACCTGTTCTCCCTGGGCCATAAAAATCCCCAAATCCAGCTATCAGGAGAAGTTTCAGCCTGACAAGAACCGGGGAAAAAAACAGTGACAATGTGGGTGCAGAGGATGGACCCCAAATTTCTCAGTTTCTATACTGCTTCCCTTTCCCCTTCTCTGTTCTTCAGTCGTCGTATTCTTTCTTGTAGAAAGTGGCTGTTGGAAAACAGAGAGAGAAGACGACAAACACTGCTGTGGAATTATTTAACGAGCCAGAATGAATTGCATTTGAAATCATTTAAATGGGATCTGGGAGTATTTAACTGCAGCACAGGAACTTAACAAGAGTGGGAAAGGATTTTGCACTAATTGCTGGCAATGATATACCTACGGAGAGAGAACATGCAGCAATTAGTAAGCAAGGCTGTAATTTCAGCCTAAGGTCTCTGCCTGCCCTAGAATATGGCATGGATTATCTGCTGGAAGGAACAGAGGGGCTCTGGTCCACAGGTGACTAGAGAAAGGAGCAGATGATATTCTCATTAAGAAATCGTTATCCAAGTTTTTTGAACAGCGGGATGCAGGAGATGGGTTTGGCCAGGCCCAGCCGTCCATTTGCATAACTCCAGGTTTGACTCCTGACCACCCATTCCCCAACCTGGTGTGACTCAAATTAGCAAAACCCATACGAAACATGAAGTCCCATCCCAACCCACACCAGGTTGATTTAACCCTTCTTTGCCCTCTCAGATGCAGCAGGAGCTGATCCTGCAACCAGCCCCTGCTCCAAGCCTGGATGGTGGGGCTACAGCTCCTGAGGTGGAGAGGATGGGGACCAATTTAACCGTTTCTTGCAGAGAACTCAGCAGCACCAGGGCTTCCTCAATGCTGCCAGATTTGGGAAACCAGCAGGACAAGCACTGCTGAGCTGGGGGTGTGAGATAACTTTGTTCATAGCCTGCATGAGGGCTGGGCTGGGGTCATACAGCAATGGTGGGGTGAGATGGGAGGAGGGTTGAGGGAAGGAGATGAGGTGGGTGTTAAGGACACTTTTTCAGATGCAATGGTGAGCAGACAGGAGCTTACGCTCACCAGCAGGCTTGCACAGAAACACTGCAGATGGCCCTGAGCCTGAGAACAGGGACCTACCCTTCCTATAGAAATGCTCATATAGGCCAGACCCTACAGTCCCACTCTGCTCAGCCTGCAAAGCTGGGCTACAAGCAATGCCCAGCAGCACATCTCAAGCCCAAGCCCGAACAGAGATGAGCTGCCATGGCTCTAGATGGGACAGTCCGTGGTAGCAGCAGCCGTGGTAGGGTGTCGTCGCCGTGGGGGAAGCAGAAAGGCACCAGCTCTGGGCCGTGCCTCTGATGCTGGCAGCTGAAAGGAGCCCCCATCAGCCTCCGCTCATTGTTTCCCGGTCCTGCCGCTCCCCGTCTCCATTCTCTGCCTGTGATGCCTCTGTCTCTGTTTTTTTGTCTTTCAATCAGTTTTCATCTCAGTAATTCCCATTCAATGGTTAGTCCCTGATCTTTCTAATTGAGATCAGAGCTTCGTATAATAGGAAGGGGGGAGGGAGACTATTTTTAATTTGCTACATTCCCATTAATAACAAATTCTAATTAAAAAACCTCCATCTTCCATCCTCCCAAGTTCAGAGGAAAACTCTGCTACTTCTGTTGGAATCTTCTCCTGATAAATTGGTACCACAGCCTCCTAGAACAGCTGGTCCTCTTTAGCAGGCATAGTAATTAATGGGAATAATAAATGCATTCAAAGCAGGTTCATAACCCTCCTTTCTGCACACTCAGACATCTCTTTGCATTGCAAGAGACAGACATCAACATTTCCATTTACAAAACAGGCCCAAAAGAGCCGCCTATGTCTAACAAACCCAGGTTTCATTAGTGATCTTTATCCCATAATAAATCGTATGATACAAAAGGGACGAGGAGGTTCCCTCTTGTCTGGCAATGAGGTGGATGCACAGAGCAGGAGTTGTACCTTGGGGCATCTCTGCAGCCGTTGAGGACTTTGTGCCAATCCTGAGTTTCACATTGCAGGTGCCCAGCGTTCCTGGGGAGGAAAGCTGTGTTCTGCCCTTCAGCTGGAGCCCAGCTGGTGAGGAAAGGTCCCTGGTTTAGCAGGTCATAGACCCACGCACATTGCTCTGGTGCACGGGGTAAGTGTGGGTACAGCTTGATATCCTGAGCTGCTGGCTTGTGCTGC
The DNA here is from genome assembly GCA_013399365.1 of Pampusana beccarii. Taxonomy (NCBI): domain Eukaryota; kingdom Metazoa; phylum Chordata; class Aves; order Columbiformes; family Columbidae; genus Pampusana; species Pampusana beccarii. The sequence continues at coordinate 69,757 of VWYH01008196.1, read as the reverse complement.
CAGTCCAGCCAGGACCAGCCCTGCCTGTGCTCCTGTGCGATGCTGCCCTTGCTGCTGTGGCAAGGGAAGGCAAAGTGGAAAGCGACCTCAGGGAAAAAATTTGCTTTTCCGCTTGCACAAGAAGACAGGAGACCAGGATTTTCCCTTCTTTCCAGCTCCTGTTCTTTGCTGTGTCCATCTTCCCGCCTAGCATGTATTAGGGCAGACAGATATTCCTACCTTGCAATATCCATGCAGTGAGACTGAGAGAGAGGAAAGGTGGAGCAAATGCAAAGCAAAAGCTAAAGTCACACTGTGAGCTGCGGATGAGACCCAGGTGTCCTGATTCCCCTTCCTGAGCACACAAGACCAGCAGATAGGGCCATCCTGCCCAGAGAACGGGACAGTAGGGGTGACATCCAGCCTAGTCAGCAAACACAGCAAAGCAGGAGCACGAGGTCCAGCAAGTCACACACCCTTGCTTCCCTTTGTGCAGGTCTCCATTTACAGCAGCTGCTGGCTTGGGCTTTCTTGGACGTGCAGATCAGCTCTGCTGGGGATGGATGACCCCTCGCTGTCCCCCTCGCTGGCTTTTGTTCACTGCTGCCGAGTTAATGGACTCATCTCAGGAGTGGCCAAACCGGGAGCCATCAGTGCAGATATCCCTGAGATGAGCAATCTGTCCTGAGCAGTGATTTCAATTAAAGGGTCATTAGCGTGAAATCTTATACAGCCCAGCTCCCATTTGCCAGCAGGAGGTCCTTCTCCTCCCTGTCCCAAGCCCTGCTCTGCGGTTAGAGCACGCTGCTCCTGCTGGAGCCCTCCAGTTTTGCTAAAACACAGCAGCTGCTGCTAATAAACAAACATATTGATCATACAGATATGGGCTGTCAGGGACTTAATTCATGAATGAAGTGTGCTTAAGAGCGCCCGGTAGGCAAAGGCTCTGCTTAAAGAGCTCGTAGCCAAGATGGTGCTTGGAGGTGGGAACAGAGAGCCCTGGTGGCTGTTCAGCACTGGGATGCCACAATCTGGGGCTGGTGTGAGGATTTGGAGATGGAATTTATTCACGTGACAGAAAGGAGCAGAGAAAATTTCTCTTTTATCATTGTGGGCCATCATTAACAGGGGTGTGGTGCAATGAAGGACTCTGTGCTTCCCTCCTGCTGTGGCATTTAGCAAGAAGCTCCCACTCTGTAACTGGGGCTTTTGCTCCACTACATGGGGAAGGTCTGAGCAACCCAAAAATTCAGGGCTAACTTAAGGAAACTATCAAAAACTCCCCCCAAGCCAATACCGCAAGTCCTTCAGGGGTCTGAGGCTCGCAGAGAACCAGGCGCAGGACCCATGCCTGCCTGCTGGGGTTTGTGATACCCATTGCAGGGGTGAGGGATGAGCAGGTGCAGCATCGTTCAGAAAACACATCAGCACCAAGGAGGGGAGAGGATCCCAGCTCCAAGTTTCCAGTGTTCCTATTCTCCTGACAGCAAGCAGGTTTCCTGATTTTGGATCAAATTTGCCCTCCACAGACAAGCCATAAAACTCTGTGCGCAGTACTGAGGCTGTGTATATTGCTGTGATACTAATGCCTGCTGTTGTTTCTAAATCGTTGTCATTGTGTGGAGTCATATCTAGACAAGGTACAATCAGCTCACAAATAGACCCCGCACAGTCAGGGACTGTAATTACAACAGGAGTATATTTGAATATAGCCTTTATAGGTGCAATAAATTACACCGCAGTATGCGAAGATATAGGTTGATCTGTAACAGGTTTCCATACTTTTGATATTGGCCACACTGAAAGCAACTGTTAAAATAGGTCTTAGTATTTATGGTCCTGGGATGTGGAGGCCTTGCTGAGAGTTTGATGAATGAACTTTCAAGGACAGGAATAGTTGTCAGTCTGAAATATTTATCAGTCTGAAATCTTCCTGCGATTCATGCCGTGGTTTTGATACCTCCATTTTTCTCCCCATCTTCTAGGTTTGAAGCTGAGGTTCCCCAGGCGGAAGGAGGGTCTCTGGGTCTCTGCTGTGGGGCTAAAGTGGACAGGACTGTGTCTCTACCTCCTCTCCCTGGGCCTTGTCTCATCTAGCAAGGCTGGGATGGAGGACGTTGGTGTGACCCTGGGGAGATTGGCTCCCTACAGCTCGAGGATCTGCCCTCGGGGAGGTTAAGCAGGGAGGGGAGAGAAGGCAGAGCTGCCTGCTGCTCTGCTTGCAGGGCTACTGGGGTGGAAAAACCACCCCAGGCTTTCTAAAACACCTCTGCCAGGAGGCCTGTGGGTTCGTCTTCTAAAATCAATGATGTTTGTGCTCTTTGCAGAGGGAAAGAAAGACGGTGCTCATGTTTACAGGCACTCAGTGGCTGTGGCAGCCCCGTGGCAGGAGGCTGCAGGGGAGGCAGGGGCCATGGGGACAGCATTTGACCTCTGCGCACTGCCTGGGGGACAGCAATCCCTGCTCAAGTGATGTTATCTCTTCTCCCCATGTGGGCAGCAACCGCTGTGTGAACCGGCTGTGGTGCCCTGCACTAGCCAGCCTGCTGCTCTGCTGTCTCCAGGGCTGCTTCTGCTGCCCTCCACCCCAGGGGCCGTGTTTCAGGGTTTGACAAAGAGGTTCCTTCTCCGCGCACAGCGGGAGATGGAGGCCAGGGTCTGGGCGGATCTCACACTTCCCCCAGCCTGTGTCCAGATACTGCTGTAATACCTTTGCCCTGGGCCTCCTGCATCCCTCTGGCTGAGGAGAGGCTGGGGGAACTTAAGGGCAGATGAGTGAGTTGAGTTCTCCATCATTCTGCCTCTCATTTCTCTCTGACCAAGAGCGCAATCCTGCCTGATCTCCAGTTCCCCTCTTGGTTCCTGGAGTCAGCAGTATGCCTGGGGCGGCCAGCCCTCTCCTCTGAGGAAGACAGCCTGGACACTTTGCTCCTCGTTGCTATGGGACAGAAGGGACTGTATGGTTTTACGTCAGCACAGATGAACTTTCCTTGTCTCTCTTGCAAGAGCAAATCCACACCCAGTGGAATGTGTTTCATTTCTGTTTCATCTTTCTGTGCTGCTTTTATGAGTCCATTGTGTTTTGTGTCTAAAGCATGGTTTGCAGACCATGAGTAGTGCATGAGGCTACTACAGAACCACATCCCACTGCAGCCTTGTTAGCAGGTCCGTTCATGTGGGCAAGAGCGTCTGCTGAGCAAGAGAAATACTGGGTTTCGTAGGCATCTGCTGCTTGAGAAAAGATGGAGGACCACTTCAGGAATCTTTTCAGAGCCTGATCTCACCACCTGGAGGTTTCTGGGCTTCTCAGGTCTCCAAGACACCCAGAGCTTGCAAGCTAATAAACGCCTAGATGTTACCTCCTGAGAGAGGGGATGAAAACTCTCAACAATTCACCTGCAGCAAACGCCAGCAAAGCACATTTGCTTGAGGTTTCTTGAAGCTACCACTGAAAGGTCAGGTCTCTCAGACAAAAAGCTCTCTTCTGCTTTCTAGCTGTTCCATCAATACTTGTTTTTCCTCTCCATTTACTTCTACTTTCCTGTTCATAAAAATATACAAAAAGGGGGGAAAAGAAAATGCTGCTTCTACTGCCAGAGCTGAGGCCAGAGACCCCAGTACACCCTGGGGGGCAACAATGGAAACCAGGAGTCCCCAGTGATGACCAGGGCAGTGCCAAGATGAGAGTGAAGTGGAGGTGCAGGTGGGACACCTACCCTTCTCCAACCAGAAACAAGATACGGTGCTTGTTCTCCACCTGCTCCCTTCAGCCTGGCTGGCCCCAAGGCCCTTTCCAGTGTCCAGGGCTGGAGGAAGAACAGATACTGTGGGCAGGTAGAAGGGAAGGTGAGAACAATGGGGAGCCCATGTGCATCTTTCCATCTGTGGTTGTATAACAACCATTGCTGTATGTCCCACGGATAGGCAGCAGGTGGGAACAAGGATCCGGTTTCACCTTGCAATGATTTATTTGAAAACACTGACCACTGTTGTAGCCTCCACTGGCTCCTTGGAAGAAGCTGTCAAGTGGATGCTTGTATACCCACTGGGAGAGAAGCAAATGGCTCTCCAGTCCTTCAGACATCTGCCATGGAGGTCACCTTTCTGGGTCAGATGGCTCCTTATTCCAGCAGCCCAATACACAGTGTTTGGGCAAGGCCAGACAGTGCTCTTCAAGTCAGGGAAGGACACCTCACCATCTGGTGTGGGAGCAGGAGCTCTATGCAGAGGACTTGGAGTCCTCTCTCTTGCTCATCTAATTAATGGCTCTCCTCTGAGTTAGTAATGTAATACTATTTGGGGATAATGTTCCTTAACCCACCGCTGAGCCCTTCGGCAATGATTACTCCAAATGCAGCCCACCTCTCCCCCACCTGCCGCTCCCATCCCTCCCTTCTTCCCCATCTCTGTCATGTTTCTCTCTCTCTTGGTCATTATGGCCTTTGTCCAACAAAGCACTTAACCAGGTGTTTCACCGAACAAGTAACCTGGCCCTCTCCATGCGGCGAATCTGGAAGCCTGATGGAGAAGGCATCTGGCCACCTTTGCCCTCTGGACACCTGGGGCTTTTGTGATGTGGGGAAGCTCTCGGGCTGTGGGTAGAGGAGCTCGGAAAACCCTTGAATGACCTTCCTGACCTGCTGGCTATGATCTGCAGCCCTGGCATCTGCCTGAGTGTAAAAAAGGAAATAAATCACCAAGGATTTCCTCTGAAAACTTGGGGAACAGGAACGGTACTGGCTCGGGGATGAGGCTGAGCCATCCAAGCTAATGCTGAGCAACACACAGGGAAAGGCTGAGCTTACCGGAGCTCTGCATGGGTGCGATGGCGTGGAAAGCCCTGGGAAGGAGATCAGGCAATAGACCCAACAGCATCTTCTCCACTTCATTAGCTATTTTATGTGCTTTGTGTTGGTGCGTTTGTTATTTCGCATGTGCCTTCTCACCCATCACCCAGAATGCACAGTTTCTGCATAACATCCAAGTCAGGACAAGTGTCCAAGCCTACCCTATTAGAAAAGGTAGGACATTATTTTTGCTGACTCAGGAATGAGGGGTGTCTCAGAGTGGCTGAGGTGTCTACCAAAGAGCTAAAAGTGTCCCCCATGTGACCAGGACCAGATCCGCTGTGTTTCACCCCAAAAGAGAGAGACTCAAGGTTAGCTCCGCATGCTGGTACAACGTCTCTGCTGTCCAGCTTCGTAACAAGCCGCGGATAAGACAGTGGGGCTTACGTTTCAGGACTTAAATATTCAATTAATCAATGGAATATTCCATTAGTGTAATAATCACTTGGCATTGCCTGATCTATAGGTACATCTCAGCTGGGCCTCGCAAATTGATTTCTGATGAAGTTCTAATTGACTGCACAGGCAGAAGAGGGCCTGTCTGAGCATGTTGAAGCAGGGCTTGCAAAGGCTCTGGCAGCACTACCTCCCCGCAAGGAAGGGGAAGGAGGAGGGGGAGGTGTGATTTATGCCCCATTTATCATGACAGCCTCTACCCTATCCTGGTTTATTGGTCCCATGTGAAGCATGAGAGCTTACAGCTTTAATGCGGAAATTTGCAGGCAGCCAGAGACCCCTGTAAGCTGCTGACAGCTGCTTGTCACTTATGCAGTAGGTGCCGAGGGTACCCTAAATCCCGAACCTCCTAACGCGGGATGCAGTCGTGCCATGGGTTGTGTGGGAAGGGCTCAGGTTTCCTCCAGCACACGTGTATTTGCTGGCTGGGCTCTGTCACCCCTCTCCATAGACCAGCAGAGCTGTGGCGGTTTCTACCATGCTGGTGTGGTTCAGAGCACGTGGGGATGGATGTGCATGGAGGGATGCAGTGGGTGACTCGTGTCCTTCTTGCTTGGCCATCCTGCAGCCCCATGTGCTGAGTGCTGTCCATCTTGAGCCTGTTGGTGCTCCCTGAAGAAGGATGACACTGCAGGGACCATCTCTGTTGCAAAAGGTTTGGCTTGTCATGCAAGGTTGGGGGCATCTCAGGCTGCCATGCCAAAGGCTTCCAAAGGCTCTAAGGTGGCTCTGCCATCAAGACTTAGGCAAACCCTGTCCATGTTAGCAGTCTGGCTGTGAACCTCTTTTGCTGGGATGGGTGTAGTGGGAGAGCTTGTGGTCACAGCAAGCCCTAGAAGTGTGTGACACATCCGCGGGTGCAGGCACACAGAGATCTCAATCTCCTGGTGGGACCAGGTTGCCTGCCCAGTGACATGTTTTGTACCAGGAGATGGTTTGTCACCCTGAGGCCACTCTTGGTCCTGCAGTTGCACTCAGATGTGCAGAGAGAGCGCATCAGGCACATGAATGTCTGGGCATAAGCTGCTGCTGGTGAGGACGTGCACACTGAAGGTTTGGGGTGCAGCACCAGCCCTTCTAACAGCCTCCCCTTTTGCTGCCCAAACCCTTGCTTGGGACCTGCTGGCTCCTTCTGCACTCTCCTGAAGGAGCTGCTAAAAGGGAAGGTTCAGAGGCTTCCCACTCAAGCATCGCTGGTGGGAAGGGGACACGATGCTGTCTCCAAATCACAGGCTGACTCTGCTTCCCTCCTCCTGCCTGAGCTGTGCGGGGGGAAGGTGACAGATAGTGATTTCAGGAAAACTGAAAACAACAACATCAACGAAACTAATCAAAGCGAGTATGGCTGGCTGCTGAATTTTAAGAGAAATAGCTGCATTTTTCAGGCATACAGAAGTGACTGTAACTTCCTCTCCATCCTCTACCTGCATTAACTTAAGAGACAGCCAGGTGCTTAAAGGTTACTTTGCAGGCAATGACTGTTCTGTAAAGGGCTACTCATCTCAAACAGAGATAGCTTTTCTTTTATTGAACATCAGGCAGAGTGGCTGAAACCTGATAAAAAATCCAGAGCAATAGCAGGTTTTTTTGTTTTGTTTTGTTTTGTTTTCCCTTTCCAGTGAGGAATAATAACCAGCAAAATAAAAAGGCAATTGCCTCACTGTATGCACTGCTTTAAGCAACAGCTTTGTGTGGCAGTGAATGCAGCTTAAGTAAATGCCCGATTAGAAAGGTTTTGTAGGAAGACCTTTGAATCGCCACGTCTGAACCTCTCTCCCCACCACTGCCATTTCCATCTCCATTATTTCTAGCCTCACCTGCTTATTGTACAGCAATATTTAAGTGGCTGAAACCCCACGTGTGTGGTGACAAAATTCTCCCTGAGACTGTTAGGGCTGGGTGGGCAATGGCAGTGTGGTTTGGAGGGGTGGCGTTTCTCCAGATGCTGGGAATCACCTCGGGTTATGTCTCCTTCCTCACAACAAGGAAAGGTGCTCTGGGATTTACACAGCTCTGGCCAGGAGAGGGTTTTGACTGCAAAAAAATCCTGGTAGCAGCCTCTTCTATGTAGGGAAGATGACTCTTCCTCACACCAAACCCACAATGATGGGCTGGGAATCAAAGCCTTTACCTGGTTGTAGCTACCGGTTGCTTCAGAGCAGTCTTGACTGATGAGGCTGGGCTGATTTCTAGTTTGGTTTTGCTGTTTTTTAAATGAGTGGTTTTAATTACTCAGTGAGCAGAACTAAAAATACAACCTGTGCTGGAAATCCAGCTGAGAGGAGCAGGGCTGCGAATGGGGGAGAGCTCGGGGAGGAGAAACGCATGCCTGTGACACGTGGGGACCTTTCCGGCAGCTTCCCCCAGCACCATCTGCACCTGAGATCCTCACAGGAGATCCCTTCCTCACCCAGCTTGGGTACCTGGCACAGACATCCCCTCCCAGCAGCCCACGAGCTGGTATGGCCATGCCCATAAGGGTCTAGTGCTTATATCCACTGTAGAACAAGATGACCCTGATCTCCAGAGCTGTCAGCCCTGTTTTTATCGACAACGTGAAATTTGGTTAAAAGCTGCATTATTTTTTCCCAGAGTGATGTTTGTTTTTCGCTCTCCTTTTTTTTTTTTGGAAGCTGCACGACACACAGCACAACCACACTGCGTGTGCTGAGAAAGCATGTCCAGTCCTCTGTGTGTCACAGATTAACACACAAATACAAAGGCTATTAAGCAGAAGTTATTAAGTGTCATCATTAATATGCTGGGATGTGATGGGACAGGATTTATTTTTATGCTGGAGCTTCAGACATACGCTCCAATCATGACAGGGTGGAAGGACAAAGGGGTATTGCCCGCAGCTGGGATGTGGACAGAGATGCTGAGCTGGAGATAATCAGCCCCCGTAGGGCCGTGGCTGATGGTTGGGTGCCAGGTCTGTGGGAAGGGCCATAGTGAAGCCAGTTTGGCGTTTTCCGTGGCACTTGGTTGTCGTAGGGAGATCCGTGAGCCGAAATGCCACCAGGAAGGCAGTGGAAACTGCAGGCGAGCGCTGATGCTGGGGTTTCCCAGCTCTTCAAGTGAAAAGGGAAATAGAGAAAGAAAAGCCACTTCAGATAAACCTCTAACCATCTGATTCAGAGAGATGAGCAATGGAAACAACTGTTTTGTGTAAGCACTGTAGATCATTTAATCCTTCCCCCAGGCAGGATTGTCCCTTTCCTGTGGTCTCACACATGTGTTTTCCCTGGCTAAGCTGGGCTGAACTCCCTACATTTCTCCAGCACCAGAAGTGCTCTGGCCCCCCAGCTCCTGCCCCTCACCCTGTCTCTGCTGGGGCTCCCCCCAGCCGCATTTCATTGAGATGATCTCCCTGCCAGGTCCCGACCCTCTTTTGGCCACAAATGGGATTTCAGGGCTGGGGACCGTGGCTGGAGACGTTTCTCATCAGCACGGTTTTGGGTTCCCTTCCCCTGCAGCTCCTTCAGCCCCTCCAGCAGCACCAGTTTGCTCCCCCAGCCTGGCTGCAGGGGAGGAGCAGGGATGAATCCAGACCCTCCACTCATCATCATCCACCCACGTCCTTCTGCATCCACACAGGGCATCTCTTTCCCTCCCTTCTTGAGTTTCAACCTTTCAAAGAAAAACAGTCTTCCTCTCCATATTTTGCACTGTTTTCTGTGTGATGAAATACAGTTTCTCTCCTAAACTAAGCTACAGGCAGTTTATTAGCCTAGCTAATTAACCCATAATCAACATTTCGTTCTCCTCTAGTCACAGGTTGCTCGCACCCTCAGTTCACGGAGTGCAGCCATGCTATAGCACATGTATTTATAAAGGGGGAAAAAAACAAGTGTGCAACATGCCACGAACTCTATTTGCAGGGGTAACATCAGTTCATTCAGGCACATGGGGTGACATACCCAGGGCTGGGGACAGGAGGCTCAGGTGACTCTGAGGGGTGACAGTGAGCTGGCAGGTCTGGCAGCAGCCCGGGTCACTAATGACTGGCTGTCACTGCCGGTCAGACGTGGTTTAGGAAGGAGGGAGGTTAGAGAAGCAGCAGATCTGTAAGTCTTGTAATCTCTATCTCTGCCCAGGCAGAACTACCCCCCAGGGGGTCGTTTTTTCCTAATGTTTCCAGTTGCATTTTCCTGTTCCTCCAGCAGCGATCCTTCCATGAATCGATACCATATCTGCCGAAAACAAAATATTTTGGAGAAATCACCTATGTTTTTTAATTCGTTAATTTTTCCTCCACTTCTACACCAGGTACCACCTTCCACAGCACCTGCCTCTTGCCCTTCCAGATCTTTGTGGGTGGATGCTCAGTTCTCTGCTCTAGCCGAGCAGAATGGATTCAGCTTTCTTAACATTTCCTTGTAAATCAGATTTCTGATTATTGCTGCTGCCCTCTGAACTCCCTCCAATTCGTCACTCTATTCCTGGTACTGCTGTACACCGACCATGAAGAGACAATGTTTGAAAACATCCTCAACCCAGGCGGCGATCTAACGAGACAGCGTATAAAAATATCGTTACATGGTGAGCTGAAGGCATTGTGCAGCTCTATAATCATTTTCAAGATGGTAAAATCATTCTGCAAGGACAGCCTGTCTCCACTCTGATAAAATCAGGGCCAGAAAGGCAGCCCAGCTTGGAGGAACGAATTGCAGAGTTGTTTTTTTTTCTTTTTTTTTTTTAATTCTCTCTCTCTTTTTTTTTTTTTCCCCCCCAAGGATTTATTTTTAAATAAGGGAGCTGTCATAAAGTGGGACAGATGTTGAGAAGACCAGGTACAAGTGAAACCAAAGTGGTGTTGCTTCTACCAAGCAGAAAGTGGATGGTTTGTCCTCTGCTCTCCAAAGCTCTTGGGCTCCCCCACTGTCACTGCAGAGCCCTGATGTGCCATGTCACAGGTGTCCCCAGATTTCACAGGCTGGCAGGACTCTCCCTCAGCCTTTTAAGACCCACAGCTGAACCCATTCTCTGCTTTGCCTCCTGCAGCAGCTGCTCTTGGTCCTTCCGACATTTCTCTTGCTTTGCTGTGAAGCTGCTCTTGTGTTCTCACTCTCCATATCTGCTAGACCTGCTGTCTGTGGAGGGAGATGGAGAAAGTGAATTGGGCCAAGAAGATGCCAAAAAAGGCAGGTGAGAAAGCTATATTTGAGCTAGAGGTGAGTCTATCTTGACGGTCACCAGTTTGCCTACTACTGGGGCACCTGGGTGTTAAACACTTGACAAAACAACCTCCGGTTTCCTCTCAACTTCCAATCCCGCAAGCACCGTGGCCTTTTCTTCTCTTTCACCCCAGTATCTTCCTTCCTTTTTTTGTTGCCATCTAGCATGCTGGGGAAAGGTGAATTTAATTACAGGCTAATGAAATGCATAATGCTTTTCTTGAAAAACAGCAGTCTGAGTTAAGAGGGGGTACTTCTGTTTATAGAGCCACTTGGCGTTGTTATTTTTTTTCTCTCTGTCTTTTCCTTTGTCTGGTAAACACACATTGCGTAAGCGCTGGGTGCGTTCATGGGATGCTCAGAACATTGTCCTCATTTGCTATTGTTCGGGTTAATTTATGCTGGGTCAGACCTCACCCTTTGGAAAGGGTCCAGGGTCCTGGTGGTGTAAATCTTCCTGATTTATGTCTCCCCCTAAAAAATAAAACAAAAAAAAGGGGAATTTAGGGAGTCCCAAAGAGAGGAGAGTTCAGGACAATTTGTACCCATCACTTGCTCCTGGCAGGGAAGGCTGGGATGATTTGGGGTTGGTAAGCACAGACATTTCATCTGTTTGCAGAAAGAAGGAAAATTAAATCTCATGGCCTGTTTGCGAGAGGAAATTGCCCAGAATAGCTCTGACAGCATAAGCTATTCCACAATAGCTCCCCATGTGGACACTCGAGCCACTTTGTTCCAGGCTAATTAGTGTGCTTCCAAGCAGAGTAATTATTCTGGAAGGGAAATCTCTCTTCTCCCAGAAAGAGCATCTACATGGAGGCAGCCATTTGGGAATGTCACAGAAGGGCCATCCGAAACCATTGCTGCTCCACTGACCAGCATCCCCTTACTGACACATCCTGGGCTTGGGGAAGTCCCACTGTTTGTGGGTGGGATGTTCTGGGGGGTGTTCGGAGGAGGGCTGAGGAAGGAGATAGCAGTGTGGGTCTATCTGACTGCTTACCCAGGTGAGGTGGGCTCGGGTGGACTCCCCCAATACATGCTTACGGGCCTCAGAAGAGGTGGTGCTTCAGAAATTAGAAAAGATTGCACCAATCCTGTTATTTCATGCCCTTTATTCCACTGGTTTATGACCATGCTTTTAAATGCCTGCTCTAGGGGCTTTTTTCCTTCTCTCAGTACATCTCACTTTTTTCCTAAAAGCATTGTTTTTTTTCTCACCTACTTTGCTACTGACTCACTGGAGAGCCCAGATTTAGTCTAAATGTTTCTCAGGAGACTGACTGGTGTCTCATGTGGCTCATTCCCCGTAATTTGCAGAGCTCTTTTTATGAAAGATGAGGACTTCTGTGAGGAGGGAGCTGCACCTGACGGTGGGACCATTTAGCCAGGTTTGGTGCTGAAGCCTCGGACTGGCTTTGAGTTCCTGGAGAGGGTTCTGACCTTCTCTACACTGCTTGCACGAGGCTTGGTGGAGATTGACTTGGCTCACACCAGAGGACCTGAGGTCAAGTCTCCCAGAAATGACCAGTGTGAGTACCCGCATCTTCTCCACCATGTCTCATGGGGCAGACCTGTCCTTGCACTTGCCTGGCTGTTTGAGCTGGGTCTGCCAAAACACTGATGCTGAGGGGATAGGAGAAATAACAGAGGAGAACCTTGGGTCCATCTCTATCCACTCCGGGACCCTGGAGATGTTTTATAATCTGCTTATATTCAGGGCTTGATAGGTACAGCCCAGCTCACAGCAAGCTCTCAGATCCTGCCTTCTCATTGAGCTATTGGGCACCTCAGCCCAATCTCTTGCTCTTTGGACGTTGTTTTGTAGGAGGGAGGCAAAACTCCTATGCTGCTTTTCTGGCATTAGTAGCCCTTTACTTCTTGATTACTCTTCCCCCAATGCTTAGCCCTAAGCACAGGGTGATCTGGTATTTAGAGGGGCTGGTGGGGCTGGATGACCCACAATGGATTCCTTCCTCCTGGAAAAATTTTGAGACAACTTCATAAGCATTTTAGTGTCAGTTGGAGAAATTCTCCACAGCCATAAACCTTGGCATGGTCTATAATTACACACGATCTGCCCACTCCGGAAAATTGATGCTTGCGTGGTCCGCTGGACCCTCTGTCCCTGTCACAATGCAGATCAGCCATTCCCTGTGGGACAGCTGAACCCTCCTTCCAGACAGAAGCACTATGAAAAAAAAGATGGGAACTTTATTTCCTCTTTAATGGTAGCTTTTCTTTCCTTAAACTCAGACCCCAAGGGGTCCCAAAGAGACTCTGAGAGTGTGTGGTAGTAAAAAAAGGGGGTTCCCCAGGTGCATGGCTGGGATGCATCTCTGTTAGAAAGGCTTTGGGGTGGACTCACAAGCCACTGAGGTGGTCAGACATCCCAAGGTGGCTGCAAGTCTCAGTGCTGTTGAGTCCTGTGGGTCTCCAGGGTGGAGAAAGTGTTGGAAGAAGGATGGAGAGAGACAATGCGGATGGACAAGGGGACCAGCATGGTTGGAACAAGGAGGTGGTGATAGCTAGGAGAGCTAAGGGGCTGAGATTTGGTTTAGAGAAGCTTGGAGGCTTTACAGTCTCTCTCTGAGCTGCACCTTGTCATGGTAGCATCAGGGTTCATAAGTTCTATTTTGGGGATCCCGCTCCTTTGTGGCAGGAGCTGGTCACCCCACAACTGCCTCCCCATCTCCTGCCAGAGCATTGCCGAAGCACCAGCTCCTCAAAAAGCCCACGCCTGGCAATTAATCTCCCAGACATCTTCCACGTCTCTGTATCTTCCTTCTGAGCTGACCCCTCGCTCCAGCTATGATTTTTCTCCTCCTGAATTCTATTTCATCTGTCGCATCTGGAGAGACGAGGTGTGTGGAAATTTTGCAGATCCATCTGATTTGTGCCTCTTTATCCAAGCTTCACCCGCTTCAAAGGGTGCAAATGCAAATATTGACAAGTTCAATAAAAAGACCCATCTAGCACGTAAACAGCTAAACAGGCTGCCTAATGAAGGGGTGCAGGGAAAGTATTTGAAGAGAAAATCAGCATTTTTTACCAACTTCTACATACTGGCCTCTTGTCTATACCCTAAATAAACCTGAAATACGGGCATGCAGAGTTGTTACCCTCCCTCGGCCCTTCCCAGCAGCTGATCCCTTGGTGTTGAAAAGCCCAAATCCCCCACGTTTACTGAACCCAGCGCTTTTCACGGAGCAGAAGCAAAGTGACAATGTCCCAGCTCACCCGGCTCCCCTGTCGCTTGGCTGCCCGGCCCTGCCCGCAGCCATCCCCTGCTCCCTGGTACCCGATATCCTAATTCAGCCCTTCTTTAACGACGTTTGCAAAGATTTCCACTGGTGGAGCAGGATGCTGGCCGCGGTCTCCGCCATGCTCACAGCCCGCAGATGTGCTCGCCTCGCCCGGAATCGATCTCCACGTCGGAACTGGTGCTGTTTGATCTTCTCATTGCGATGCAGTGGAGGGGAGCGAGTCCGGGGAACGGGCCTCCTTGGAATTAAACCGCCTCTCTAATGCAATTACAAATGGCTGTTAACCCTCGTATCGGCATGAAGGAGTGCTGTCTAGGGGTGGTGGTGGGGAACGAGACGTGAAAGTTCCTCCTCGCTCTGTGCTAAATGAAAACGAGGGGTGCTCTGTTACTGGGAATAATTAGGCTTCCCCAGGTCCCTTGCAGGGGATTAGGAGAGTTATTTTATGTTCGTGAAGCACTTTGAAGAAGGGAAACACCCTAAAAATGATGCAGGTATGGGGACTGTTGCTCCCAGTGCTGCTCTCACTCAGGTGAGAGGATTGCAGCTCTGGGATATCTTCCACCCAAGGATTTCACAGCATGTCACCTGTGTTGGGCATGTGCAGAAGGTGCAAATATTATTATCATGCCATTTTAGCAGATGGAGAAACAGGGATGCAGAGCACAGGGGAACTGTCGAACATTTCTCACAGGGTTGGGATTAGGAGGAAAGACTCTTGTTCTGCACGCTGTTGAGCTCCCCGCCTCGGGGATACTTGGACTTGAAGACTTGTGTTTAGGCAGCACATAGTGACACTGCTGCCGCAGAGGCACAACGTTCTCGCTGAAAATCAAGTTCAAGACCCGGGTTTTTCAAAAACATCCATGTGTGAAGCAGGGTACTTAAAATATTGCCTGGACCATTACCTTTTCTGCCTGAGGGACCCAGGAAAGATCCAAGTGCTCAGCTGTAACTGTTTGTCTCCCCCAGTTTGGGCCAAGCCTCAAGATCACCCTCCTCCTCCTCCAGCATCCCCCTAAGCCTTAGGGGAAACAGGAGACGTGCCGGGTGAGGGGCTGTTTCACCCTATCTGTGTCTCTGGTCTGCACCAGAGGACCCTGGAGCTTCAGCTTTGTTGGAGCCACCACCTCCACTCCATGGTGCCAGGAGGGATGGCTGCGTGGACACCGAGCCGAACATTACACAGCAGCCTCTGATGAAAACTAATTTCTCCTAAACCTCCATGTTTTGTCTTCACAGCAGAAACGTCAAGCAGGCTGTACAGAAAAGAAGAAAGCTGCACCAGAACAAGCTTGGCCTGGTTCCCACTTCTAGTTTGGTTCCCTCCATCAACAATCAAACAGGACAGGAGCGTCTGCTTCACCCAGAAGGGCTCATAAGCATTGTCTGTGCACCCCAACACAGCAGCCATGCACCTTTCTCCCCACAATTGTTATTAATGCATAAATCTTCAGCCAGGGAGTGTCTGCAAAACCCTTCTAAACTTCATTTCTACAAGACCCCACTGCATCCTGGGCATGGTCAGAGGCAGCCGCTGCCTCCTGAGCTGAAGTGGAGGTAGGTGTGATGCAAAGGGAGGTCTCTGAGGAAGATGAGCACACGGTGGGAAGGCACCTGCGTGGGATAGGCCAGCGAAAGCAGGGACAACAGAGGCACAGGACGTTCTTGGAGCAGACAGTAACCGTCTTGTCCATGCTTCTCTTTTCTTCCCTGACAGCTTGACAACCTAACAGGAAAAATGAAGTCAGTGAAGGGAGAAATGCTATCAGGAGCCCTGTGCTAAGAGGGCAGACAGGCCAGGTTGGAGGAAAATGAGAAGCTGTCCGGACTAATGCAATCATTTATCACATAATCTTGCTCAGCAGTCGGGCAGGGAGACTGGCAGTGCCTGGGACTCGAGTGAGGCTCTCTTGGCCCCTGGTACCTTGCTCCAATAGGTGAGGCTTGTCCCTCCTGGATTCTCCAGGGCTCGAGGTTTCCCTTTTACCACCTTGTTCTGCTTGTGGTACCTGCCTCGTTTTTCTGTTTCCATTGACCCTTGCATGTTTTCCTCTTCCTCAGAGCCAGACTGGGGCTTACGCTCCTTCACTGTAGACCCTTTTTCAGATGAGGTGGCATCTCGTCAGGTCATTGCTTGTGCTGAGACATTTCATCACTGGGCCGTTTTGGCTCCATGCTGTGCTAGTTGCTTGCCTGGAACCTGGATTTACTGCTTCCTCATCCCCGGCCATAAAAAGAGGCATTGCTGAAACGCCACTGCAAAAAGGGGTCAGCCTGAAAGCATTACCAAAAGGAAGCAGCGAGGGAATTTCACTCCCTGCTCATGTTGCATCTTTAAGGTTTGCTCTGCGTTCGGGCCATATGTGATCTGCACCCCAGGGGAACGGCCAGGCATCAAAGGGTGACTTCTGGTGAGGATGAGCTCATTCACCCCTGCTCGACCCTTCCTGCGAGTTGCAGGGGGTGGGAGCTCCGTGTCCACCCCGGGGCAGGGAACCCCACTGGCTGCAGCTGCTCTTGCTCCATCGGGATCCGCTTTTCCTCCTCTCGAGCCTGTAAATCAGAGGGACACCTACGCTTCCCTTCAGACCCACAAATTCCCTGTGCTGCTGGGATTTCATGCAACACCGTTCAGGCCAGCACGGCAGCATCTCGCACCAGGGACAGGTTATAAAAGTTTGCACGTGGAGTTGAGTGCTGGGCTGCAGGACCTGGATGCCCACTGAGCCACCGCTCCTGCACCTTGCATCTGCAGCTGATGTTCATGGGCTTTGTCGTTAACATTGTCTTCTGGATCCCCAGGAAAGCGGTGATGTGCCAAGCCATGTAGCTAATTTGTATAGGTCCCGTCACAAATGAGCGCTTAGCTGTGTAATTACTAGAGCTGGCCACAGGACAAGAAAGCTGACTGTTACTGCTCTCAGATTTTGTTGCTTGATTATTTTCTGAGGAAAACCAAAGCTTCAGGTGCCGAGAGATGAGGGCTGGGTTGTTGTGCAGGGCACTGGCTCAGGGCTGGAGAGCACAGACTCAAATCCTCTGGCTGCTTGAATTATTTTCCCTCCCGGACACTTCAGCATCCCATATCCCTAATGCTCCATCTGCAGACCCGCTCCCTTGTGTCCTCTCACCTTTCCTGGCTGTGGAAACCAGCTTGTTTCCAAGAAACATTTTGGCGAAGACAAACCTCAGCAATGCTGTAGCCAGGTCCAGCAGTTATTCCTCTTCCAGCCAGAATCCTGGACAATCCCCTCCACGTGTTGAGCTCCATTGCTGTGTTTTCAGCACCTCTTTTCAGAGCAGCTTCAGCTTGTACTTCTGACAGGGACTTGCTCTTCTCTGGAGGAACTCCATTCCTTCTCTTAACTCCACCAGAGCCCAAATCCAGGGGTGAGCTGAAAAAAGTGTCACAGCCCTCCTGTGCCTGATAAGATCATCCTTAGAGAGGGCTGAGCCACCTCCAGCCTTTGCACTTCGCATCCACAAAGCTGTTTGGCACCTGAACATCTCCAGGCCTTCTCTTGCAGAAGAACCATCAGGAGAAGAACTGGCAATTTCAGGAGAAACTCATCCTCTCTGTAGCACAGGACAGATAGGGGTTGCACTGAGGGAGCCTCCCAGGGCTTTCCAGCTCTGTCTGTCTCTGGGGCAGCACTGGTTCAGGCCCAAGACAAGGGGGGTGTTTGCCAACATGCACCCCATGCTGAGGACCCACCAGGCATGTAACAACAGCCACCTGCTTTCTGACTTAGCAATGGAGAAGCAAAGCTTCTCAGACCACTGCCTCCTCCAGGAATACGGAGTGTTAATTATTATTAATTACTCCCTGTGACTTATATTATTAGCAATAGTATTAATTGGATTATTACTATTAATAATTAATTGGATTATTACTGTTTCTTCTCTTGGAGATGCTTGGGGTGGCATGTAGAAGTAACAGATATTGCTCTCAATACAGAAAAGGGGCAAAAGGCAACTAATGTGATGTTATTTGGATAACACAAAGTGGCAGAGGTGAGAGGAGATCTGGGTGGACTGGTCCTAGAGGGCACAGAGTATAAGATTAGCGATGCCAGACCCCAGCCACCCACAGGCTGGATGCTTCAGTTCTATACCTGTTTTTGCTATTTTCCAGGTATACAAGACTAAAACTATTCCTTAGTCCTTACTCCTGAGACTCCTTAGCTCCCTACCTCTGAATCCATGGGGAGTCCCTCTAAGTGGCTGGCCAGCTGCCTCCCCCAGAGCTAAGGCCAGGAGAGGACTGGCAGCAAATAGTCTTCGCACACAGCACAAGAGTGCTTTTGTCCCCAAATCTTGGTCTCATCACACTCCATCAGCCGTCCCATGGCACTGCCCAATGTAGCCACCCAGCACACTGGCTCCTCCTTGCCCTGAGCTCAGGCCACTCTTCCTTGCGGTGAGACCCACTGTTGCACGTATGGCACAGCACCAATTCACCAAAAATAGCTCTGAAGAATGAAAGAAGAGGAGAATTGCACCCGCAGGCATGTGCGCGCGCGTTTGTCCACAAACCCATTTGCTGTTTAGGTGTCAGAAATAAATTTTACCACTGGAGTCTGCAGCATCTGATTAGTGAATTATTCAGTTTGGAGATTGCCTTCGCCGTGACCTCATTAGTAACCCCGAGGTGAGCGGGACGCATTAGACTAACCACCAGGCTGTCGCTGAGGAGCAGAACTGGGGCATTAAAATGGATTAAAGTGCTTTACCAAGAAGTGCGGCACAACTCATAAAAAAAAAAAAAAAAAAAAAAAAAAAAAAAAAAAAAAAAAAAAAAGACAAAAGGGAAAAGGGAAAAGAGAGAGGGATAGAAGGGGGAGAAAAGAAAGACCAATAAAATAAATAAACAATCCTGTTAAGCTGGCAGCCTGAGGATAAACAAGCAAGCAGGTGGAGAGGCCCCAGTGTGCTGGCAAAGCACAAGACTATGCTCCAAAGCCAGGGTAGGTCTGTGGTTGAGAAGCAGCATCTGCAGGGCTCTTTGTTGCCTGCTCGGTGAAACCACCCCAGCATCTGCTCAAGGGAAACATCCCTTAGGATGCCAGCCACATTCCGCTGACCTCCATTGGGCTGACACCCAACCTCGGACCTCCTCTACGTCAGGGCAGGTGATGCAGGGCTGAAGGAAAGTCCTCACGTTGTTCTGACCTCTAAGTGTTGGTGCCGAGGTTGGCGGCTTCAGTTCTTCCGTGTGGGTTTCTGATGGTTGCAAACAGGAATCTGCTGGGGATGTGCACACATCTCCCAAACCCTCCCATGAGTGGGAGTTACTCTGTTCTCATGGGGAGGAAGATGTGGACCACAGTGATCATTCAAAGACCATGGTGAACCCATTGAAGGAGGCATGGTAGAGGGAAGGAGAACTAAGATACCCCATTTTGTCTCTTCCTGACAAGTCTACAGAAGGGGAAGGGGGATGGGTTTGTACCACTATCTCTCACAGTCAGATATTCTTTCCTGGGGGGAGGCATTGGCTGATGTGAACAGCTTTTATCAGGGGATGGGCCCAGTGACTGATGTGGTTCATTTGTTTGCTCAGCAGCAGTTGCAAATAATGGATGCTAAAAGGCTTTGTGGTTCATTGATGGCCATGCTCATAACCACACACTCTTCATCCACTTCTGGGGAAGAAATGTAGCGCTCTCCATCTAACTTCTCAGGTCCTAAGCCCTGCCTTTGACATGGTGTGGCCTTGGTCCCTTCGCTGTGTGCACGAGAGATCCTGTTGGTGAAGAGGTGGCCCGAGGTGGTGGCTGGACCCTGCAAGAAGATTATCCAAGGTTCTCTTCCTTCCTTCCACCACTGCCGCTGCAAGAAGCCTGGATGTGCACCTGTGGCACTGGACTCAGATCTTTATGGGGTTTCTCTGTGGCAGCTCCTGTTGAGTATGTTTGCTCCCCCACTTCTTTGGTGGCAGTACTGGGAGAACCTTATTACCAACTCACATCAGGGCCGGTCTTCAAGAGAACTCTATGGGATTTCTCTGTGTCATGTGGCCCTCAGAGGCTCGGTGAGCCATTCCCATCTAGCTTCATCTGTTCAGTTTGTGCCCATCTGTAACTGAGGAGACCCTACTTAGTACTGTCTCCATATTGTTAGTCATCCAGCTATCCCAACCCATCCATCCTGGGCCTCCTCTGCACCCGGGCTGGTGTCTGATCCAATGCAGGAGTGGGAGCTTGCTGTCTATCTCTTCTCTGTGGGGTTTTGGACATCTGGGACTATCCAGGGCAGGGCTGTCTTGGATGACCCCTCACACTGCCCTCTTTGAATCCATCAGGAATGCCCTGGCCCCTTGTGGGAGGCTGTAAGAGGAACAAGAGGGCACAAAGAGGGTAGGACACACCTACCTGAGTTTTATTAGGTTTAATTGTCTGTATTTTATTACACCTAAATGCACAAAGAATCTTAATCGGATCAATTTCAAACACCTGGGGCAAATGTGCCACTCGATGGAGACAAGCTGAGAAGGAGCAATTCAGGCTGTCGGTTCCCTGGGTCTTTCCTGAATCCTCCCTCCCCTACCCACCAGGCAAGTACGGGAAATTCATTCATTTATTGCTGCTTAATAATATATACTTATGCATTGTGTATCCTAAGCTATTTGCATTGTCAAGTCATGTGTATTGACGTGGAAGCTTTGCTTTCCCTTGTGTTGCTGCTGGTGTCATCTCTGAGACTTGCCTAATGATGACTTGACAAAGCGAAGGGAAAGATGCAGCGGAATTGAGAAATGGCTGAGGGAGCCCAAGGGCTCTCTGTCACCATCCTGGGAGTTGCTGCACTGTGTTAACCAAGCATCTAGCAGGGACATGAATGGTAGTACACCTTCCCCCTCCAATTAAAGTAGCCACGTTGGCTTTGTTTTGAAGGCCAGCCAAATTTCACTCCACTGATTTCTAGGACAGTCGTCCTAGTGGTATTTTCATCTCCCATACAGATTGTCATTGCCTCAGCCTCCTCCCCAAAATAACCAGCTTTAAACAGAAGAAAGTGCCATGCCAAATGACCAGGACACTCCTCACACTTCTTCTTCCTTTTTCCAGCCAGCCTCTTTTGGTCTGTTGTCCTGCCACAGACACACAGGGACATATGGGACCTCTCTGAGGATTGCCACCACTGTCTCAACACCTCCCTATTGGGCTTGTGTCTCTTGACATCTTCTGAATTTGGAGGCCAGTCTTGTAGGGTGAGTTTGAAGGACGGAAGACCTGCTCCCTTCTCTTATGCATGAGTTTCCTCCATCTTGTGTCTCCTGTGGGAGCTGTTTGCAACCCATGTTTCCAGCAGTGAACAGAGCTGCATGTTGTGTGTCCTCAGAAAGCTTCTCCCAGTCCTCATTGCTTGCTTAATTATTCGGAAAAATCCTTCAATTTCTCTGGGCAGGGACACATCTAGTAAGTCTCCTCTGTAGACAGTTGCCCATCACAGCTCCTGGCTGGGCAGCTAGGCAGGTGGTGTGCCTGCTGGTGGGACACAGCTTGGGATGCGAATGCAGACACGAGACCATACCTCAGGACAGGCAGGTGCTCCCTCCTCAGCATTAAATTACCCATAACAAACCTCGGTCACCAGTGCAGATGGATTATCTGCTAGACTAAAGCTGGACTTTCCTCATCCACTCATTGGAGATGGGAATTTTGCAAAGGACCAGCCTGAAATTCAACGCGGGACGAGAGCCTGACCCCACGTTGCCTTCATCCCAGCCTGGTAGCATCAGTACCCTCCCCACAGCTGGTGTCCCCTCAGCCTGCGATCAGCACCTGGTCCCACCACTGGCCCTGGAGCATCCCCTTCCCAGCTCCCCGTCAGCCAGAAGAGGGTGACACCATTCCCTGTCTGCTTGGTAAAGCAAAGCTGGAGTTTTCTCTTGGCCATTCGCTAAACAGCTGGAGTGCTCCCTGTATCCAAGGAAACCTGCCTTAACCTGCTGCTTGCAGGGAGGCTTCCATTCGGCAAGTTTCTCTCGGCTTTCCTCGGTGCTCCTGGGTTGATTTTGGGAGGTCTGTAAGGGGAGAGGCACCTGCCTTATCCCTTCACTCCCAGTCTCTCGTGCTCTCCCCACTTTGGGAATTGAGCCTGTGTAGAGAAGAATGGGGAAAGCCCTGATTTCCCCAGTTTTGTTGCCACTTAGTTGTGGTTTCACAAAAACAGAGGCAGTGCCCTGAGGCTGTTTTTCTGCTTCTATTTCATTTTTCTTTCTTCTTCTTCTTCCCTACTCCAAATATTTGCAGTGGGCAAAGTGCAGGTGTAGCCATCCACTGCGGAGATGCTCTGTGCTGCATTTTTGGCTGGGGTCATGAGCAGGAGCTGAGCACCACCAGGAATGATGCAGATGAGGGCTTGGGAGGAGGTGGGAAGAATCAAAATCCGGGAATGCGGGAGAAGCTGGGAGAAACCTGTGGGTTAGGCAGTGTCTGTGGCTGCAGCTGGGACCTTCAGCCTCTCTTCAAAGAAAGACAGACTGAAAGCATCAGGGAGAACAGAGCTCTGAGGTTTCTCTAGACACTTTCTCTTCCACTGGACTACGTTTACTGTCCAGATGCGGCTGTCAGCAGCTCTTTGCCCTGCCAAGCCACTGTATCTGACCCTTAGATGCTGTATCTCTCCAGAGTGCAGCTTTCTGTCCTGCCCTGCAGCACCTGAACCTGTCTTGTTCCATCCCATCCCACACTGCAAGCATCCCACACACAGCATCACTGCCTCTCTGCTCTGTCCCTGCAGTCCCAGCTCTCCTTTCCTAGCAGCACTGACCCCAGTTCTCCTGCAAGCTCATGGTCCAAAAGATCTCGTTATCCTGAGTGCAGTCAGAAGAGTGAGAGAAAATCACCTCTTTACGGGGTGGATCGGAGTGGCTGTGAGCTCACACCAGGGCTGCAGGATGGGTCACAGAAGCCGTGGTGGGAGAGGATGGGGAAGCCCCAGGGAATGAGATGGGGAAAGCACTTTGGGCAGAGAAGGGCTGGAGTCTGTGCCAGGTTTCCCCAGGTTCAGGAACAGCATGCTGAGGTGAGCAAGGAGGAAAAAGCATCTGTCCTCTCCCTGCCCCAGCCCACTGCTGGGTCTGTCCCCATTGCCCCGGTGCCAGTGGGCACAGCTACGCTGCTTTGTTCGGCTCTGGCACTGCTTTGCTCTCTGCCGGTGCATCCCTGAGCATCTCCGGGAGGTTAAATGGTGCTTTGGGAGCCAGAGGCTTCTCGTCTCCCTCCCACAAACCCATAACGCCTGGTGCTGTAATGGCTGGGCTGCACTAAAAGCCTCTGCCTGCCCATGCTGGAGTGGGGCCGGCAGCTTTCCCGGAGCCGGGTTAATGCAGCGGCAGCTGCAGAGCGCAGCTGTAAGCGGGGTTAACACTCTTGCTCTTCCCCAGCTCCCCATGCTGCCTGGAAGGTTAAACTCCTGCCTCGGCCTTGCAGGAGCTGGTCTTCAACCCAAGGCGAGAGTGACATCGCTTCCCGCTCTCAGGTTAAGCATTTCTTTTGCTTTCCCTAAGGTGGCAGTACGAATCCCCTTGCTGCAGCATCCTCCTGCAACACAGTGTTTAAACTCCGCATCCTCCAAGGTGTCCCTCTGCCTCCCAAAGCATCCAGCGCTGTGTTTCATGGCTCACTGCCCATCTACGCCATCCGGCAGCCCAGCCTGGCCCCGAGCAGATGCTGAGGCACCCAGGGCATCGCAAGACTTGTCACCACTGACAGCAACACTGCTACCCACGCAGCCCTGGGCAGAGGGATGCGCTGGGGGTCTGGCTGTGAGGAGCAGCTTGCAGGCAGAGCTGGGAGGGCTGACAAGCTTCCAGGGTCTGGTCAATAGGAGGAGAGGTGATGGAGAGGCAGAGAAAGCTGGAAAACCAAAATATCTTTATGTTCCACAAGTAGAGAGAAAGAAAAGGGTTATTGCTCTGTGCTGGTGTGGAGAAGCTTTAAAGGGTGATAAGAGGGTGTCAGAAAGCCTCGAAGGCAAGGAAAGGACACTTTGCATGCCAGCCTGGTGTTTTCACTCCTGATTTGCAGGATCTGCCCCCAGCGTCACTTGTGCTGTGCAGTTTGGCTCACAGCTGGCCCAGGGACCAGTGTCCCGCGAGGGGCTGATGCTGGCCATGGCAGCAGGCTGGCTGCTATGCCCAAGGAGCCCCGCTGCCACCCGGCAGCCCCAAGGTTGCTGAGGTCCCCCATGGGGTCTGCTCCACTGGTAGCAAAGACCCGACCTCTTCCAGAAGAACCAGTGTGCAGGTTCATGGAGTGGATTGCTGACAATGCGATCCTCCAGGCTTCCAGGGCACAGTGGCCAAAGGAGGTTAAAAACGATCCGGTTGGCAAAAAATGCCCTGTAATTTCCTCTCTTTCTGATCGCAAAGTGCCCCCTTAGGAGTGCCAGACAGCCCTAGGCAGCCGGCACAGATTTGGATTTACTTCTGTTGTTCAGACCAAACAGCTGCTAAGGGCGTCAGTTATACAGACATGATGATGTTGTCACTTTATGTATCATTTTTATTTCATTGCTCTCCAACGTTTGTAATACCCCGGAGCTCAGAAGCTTAAATAACAGCTCTCCCCATATTGATTTTTATCCTTCGCCATTTGGCGCTCATTCATTCCTTTCCCTATGAGTTCCTAATAACCAAGATTTTAACGGAGCAGTGTCCCTCTCCGTGCTTGGCCAGTGGATGTGTCCAGCCGGAGATGGCATGGGAAGGGGCAGAAGTAGGACAGTAGTTTTTTGGGGGCCCTCCAGAGACGGAACCAATGCATGCGTGATGCTGCAGTGCCTCTTCAACTCCTCCTTACCCAAAAAATAAAATTAGCACCAAGACAAGTGTTCTCAGTTGGAATAACTCTGAAGGCAGTTGCGTTGAGGGTCAGGATGGCCCTCTCCAGCAAGCTTTTGGGGATGGAGCAAACAACCAGAGGGCGCCAAAGGAATAATTCCATAACAAAATGTTTTTCTTTTTCCCAGAGCAAACTGCTCTGTGAAGCGACCGCACATTCTCCATGTGTATCCGCTGTATGGAGGTGTGCTGGCTGCTCAGCCCAGGGCTCCCGTGTCTGAGCCATGGGGCTTGGATGATGGACTGTACAACTCCTCTGGCTCAGCACGGCATCCCCCCGGGTCCTGCAGCAAGGCTGCTGAGGTTGGCACACTGTGGTCCCTTTCTCCTGCTCTCCCTGAGGGCTTGGACTGGTGGATCTGGGTCCAGAGCACCCAGAGCTGCCAGACCCCCAGAACCACCTGCTCCGTCCTCCCCAGCAGACCTTCTCACCCACCAAAACCACAGCAACCATTTACACTGCAAGCAAGGAGACAAATAGCACCACGAGTTCCTGGGGACCTCCAGGAGGACATGGGAGAAGTGCCCTAAGAGGAACGAATAGGGACAGGCTGCTGAGGCCAGTGAGATGGTGTGGGCTTATGGCAGGATCAGTGAGAGAAGGAGCTCCCCTCTAGCCAGTGTTAATAAGCAGTGGGAGGAAATATTTATCTTAACTTTCTTAGATGGCTCTGGCGTATCACTGAGGGAGTGAGGGAGGGGAGTCCTCTAGTGTGATGGAGCAACTTCTAGTGACTATATCTGCTCAGCACAGCAATGTCTACACACACAGACAGATCAGACCAGCACAGCATGGTCTGGAGGCTGAGTTTATCTGTCTTGGTTGTAGAAGCTCACTTTGGATAATCTGCACACGAGCAGCTGATGGAGATGATTGCTGGACCCATCTCTGTTTTGGTGGGAAGCGGAGATCTCTATCCAGATATTCCTCGTCACAGAACAAGGAAGAACCAGGTGTCATTTTAGCTAACCTTGGTCATTTCAGCTGTAGGGACCATCTCCAGATTTCAGCTTTGTGCAATGTTCTGTGTATTTGCAAAAATAAAGCGATTCTTTAATATTTAATCAGAGTCGTTATTCACTTTTATTTATTTTACTCAGCTGAACTGCATCACAAGTGTTTCACTGATAACTCCTCACAGTGGAAGCTCCTTCCTGGGGGAAAACTCTCTAGTGTTTGAGATTTTTGGACCA
Source organism: Pampusana beccarii (assembly GCA_013399365.1). Lineage (NCBI taxonomy): Eukaryota > Metazoa > Chordata > Aves > Columbiformes > Columbidae > Pampusana > Pampusana beccarii. The sequence goes on along the minus strand of VWYH01008196.1, from coordinate 43,983 downwards.
ACTCGGGCTCCCCTGGGAGCTCTGCAGCGGGTGGCTGAGCACTTTTGGCAGGCAGAGGTCTGTCTCCATCCCTCCCCAGGGCTCTCCCAGAGCTCCCCCAGCTCCCTGGGAGGAGCAGGGCTGGCAGGGCTCTGGTCAATGCTGCTGCACATTCAGTGTTGATGCTTTTGGCCATCACAAACCACAGCCTTGCCTGGCAGGGGGAGCAGGAGCTGAGCCCAAGGAGGGGGAGGAAGAATGGGAAGATGGGCTCTGGGGACCCCATCCCGCTGAGAAGGTGGGTTGTGTTTCACATTAGCTGATGCTCCTGTGTGGTTTCCAGCACTTGCCCAAATGCAAAGGCTTGTGGCAAGGCAGCTCGGATATGCAGCAGGCATCAATCACGTCAGCTGGATCTTTCTCTGTAACGATGGGAAGAGCCTCTTTTCAGACTGGTGGGGTGATATAGGGGGAATTGCTCAGTGCTGAGAATTGCTCAGCAACGGGATAAAAGCTGGGGGGGACTTACCCCTTTTGGCAGAACAAAGGTTGATCTGCACTGCAAGATCTTGGGCTTTGTTTTTTTTTTCCTGTTGGTACTGAAAGCAGCAGGGCAGGGATGATACGGATGCCAATGTGGAGAATAATACGGCACTGCTGCCCAGACATCTTCAGGGCTTGCTGGTGTCCTCTTCTGCCTTCCTACCCTGGCAGTCTGTCCCAGATGAGCATGGGGACCTGAGAGCTTGACCTGCTGGTGTCTGTCACCAACCAAAATGACCTGAGAAGTAATTTCCCACTTAGGATGCTCTCTCGGGCTGTAGGGCTGGAGTTGGACAGGAGGTTAGCATGTTACCTGGCATCTTGAGCTTTGAACAGGCCAGAGGCCCCCAGTCAGCCCACCAGGAGCTGAGGAAGGTCCTGGGCACCACTGTCATTGGAGGAGTAGAGGACCTTGGGATGTGATTTCACCAGCAGGCAAGGGAAGGAGCAGGTGACGGGGGTGTTGGTGACGTGTTCTCTCGGCACAGCTCTTAATGACTATCTCTCATGGCACATTCCTACTTCTCAGCTCCAGCACGTGGACTTTTTGCCCATCACACCTGCAGGTATGTTCATGCATACCACCTTCAGCCTCCACAAATGTCCACATCCCTCTCCTCCTTAGCCCCCCAATGGTTCCTCCAGCTGGCTACTTCCCACACACCTCCCTCATCCTACAGCTTGCCTGCCTGATAAATCTCACCCTTCTCCTCCTCCTGATCCTCCATCTTCATCCCTAACCTGCACCTCACCCTCCTGCAGCCCTCTACAGCCCTCCCCACCTTTGCTCACCCCACACACTTTCCTTGGAAGGGCCAAAATAAGCTACAACTGGAGCGTGTTCAAAGGCTAATGTACATCCTCCCTTAATTATTGATTTGTTTATTGCAGACACTTTGGCAGGACATTCCCCACAGCTCACACACCAGGATCCTGCCTTTGGTTCCCCCTGCAGCTCACAGGGGCTGAGGGCAGCGTTAGGGGGGTGACCTGGGGACCATATTCCCTGGCTTGAGGGCAACACCTCTCCATACCGACCAGTGCACCCGTGTGTCCCAGGGTCTCCCAGTTTAACCCCCCTTAGCCCAGCCCTGTGGGAATGGGGAAGGGCTTTCCCACAGAGCCAAAACCAGAGCTCCTCTCCAAACCCCCCCTCACTCCCCAGGTGAGCAGAGCTCTCAGAAGCTGTTTCCCATCGCAAGGCCCCCTCCTGCAAGGTGGTATCAACTCCCAGCGTGTGTCTAGGAAGTCTGGCACAAGGGATCAAAACACAATCATGCCATTGAGCCCCAGCTGCTGTCATCCTCGGGCGGGGAGAGATTAGGCGCTGCGCATTAGCGGGGTTGTTAACGGCTCTGTAAGACCTACGTTGAGAAACAAGAGTGGCAGCACCCGGAGAGGAGGGCTCAGTGACCCTGTCCTGCTACCAGGGCTGCTGTCAGCCTGTCACCCCGCACTCCAGGAACTCCGGCTTTCAGGTGATGCCAGAGAGGCATCAAAGTAGGAAAACAAAGATGCCACCAGCCGGTGTGCTGCGACGCAAGAAAGCAGGGCTTGGCACGGACGTAGCCCTTCCTTTTGTTCTGAAAAGCACGCCTGAAAATCAGCTGAAGGTTTGTTTGTTGTTTGGTTGGTTTTTGTGGCTTTTTTTTTTTGGGTTCATTTTGGTTATTTTTAAATCTAAAGCAATTTTTCTTGCACCAAGGTCCTGTGTTGTGGGTTATCCAGGCTCTCTCTGCCCCCTTGCAGTCCCCAGTGCTCCACTTGCACATTCAGAGACCGAATTAGCAATGCGGTATTTTTGAAAGCACAGGCTTGGTTTGAGGAAAACCATGGGGCAACACACGGAGACCTCTGCTCCTTTGTCCTGGCAAGGGTTGAGTCTGTGATTGCAAGGCCTGACTGCTCACATTGGGAATTTCCTGACTTGTGCCCACAACCGAGCGGGCTCTGAACATGTAAAACGCCCCAAGAGATGTGCAGATGGCAGGCCATCAGAGGAACAATGCCCGGACTATAATTCCCGTTATCCGCCTGCAGCACATCATCTGGAGTGTGTCCTGGGACCCCTTTGCAGCCCCTCCCCAGCTCCTCTCCCAGCAGCCTCACCCCCAGTAGTTTCCCCACCAGCTCTCAGCATCGCGTCTCTCTCCTCCCAGTGAGAGACCAACCATTTCTGCACAGAACATCCCTGGCAGATCAAAGTGCTGCCTTGATTTCTTGACGGCAGCTATAATCTGCTCCACTTTATTCTCCTTCCTATTCCTTGGGCTTTCCGAGACCTTCATTTCAGTCCTTTTTTTTTTTTACCATTGCAGACATCCTCCCTGGATCATTTCTTGGACATTACAGCCATGACCAGACCTTATCCCTGGCTAGACAAATTAATTCAGGAGCTGCCTAGGTGGGAGACTGGTTTAGGTTCTAGCAATGAATGCAAACACAGCAATATTTGTTATCTTCATGACAAGGCTGTTTCTTTAGACCTCACTTGAATATGTTTTCTCCTGATTTTTTTTGTTGCTGTTTATTTGAGTAAATGGTTCCTTGCTTTCCCTTAAACTTTCTTAACAGCCTTGGAGATTTTATGAACAGGACACGAGCTGGAATGGCTTCATCCTCCTCTTGTCCCCACGTGCCCACAGCATCAGCAAGGACAGCCCAAGGCTGGAGGCTCTTACCCCCAGCCACCCCCCAGCCATCGCCCCTCCTGCCCCCCCAGCTGAGACCTTCAGCTTTCATCACATGTCTGTGGCTGCCAAAATGTGATCACCCCACACGCCTCCCCCTGTCCCTCTCCCTGCAGGTTCCCCGGGCCAGGCTGACCAGTGTGCAGGATGTGACCTCTCCTGCTGCGTGGGGACTCCTCCTGCCAAGCGCTTGAGGAGCAATATGGACATCAGGTCACAGGCTGCCTCCCAGCTCTTCCCGAGTGGTGGGAATGAAGAGCTCTGCAGCGCTTCTGATGCTCGTGTGTGTGTGCACAACCCGGGTGAGAGGTAAGTAACTCTTGGCTTTGCAGGGGCTGATGTTTTCCTCCTGCATCACCAGTGATGCCGTGGGGGATGCTGTGCCCCCCAAACCAGCCTTGACCCGCTCCCCGAAAGCTGGCAGCACCTCCCGGGCATTCACCCTGCAAGCTGGACCCTCTCCAAAACGACACTTCCAAAATTCCTGGGGGTCTGTCTGCAGAGGGGTGCACGAAGCTGCAGCCAAATTCCCAAGGCAGGGGATGAAACCCTTCTCCCTGCCTCTCCCAGCGGAGCTCACACCCGGTGCTGCTGCCAGATGGCAGCTCTGCCCGCCCCGGGGCTGGCTGCGTGTCAGGGGTGTGCAAAGTGGTCCTGCTGCCGGCAGATCTGCAGATCTTTCTGGATGAGAGAAGGGGGGCTAGAAAAAATGTCAGCTCATCATTTTCAGCGAGCGGCGAGTGCTGTTCTGGTAAGAGGGAGCGGGGCGGTGCGTGCCTCAGCACGGGCCTGCCGGATCGATACAGAGATCAGAGGCAGGAGTGGACGTCGGAGCTTATGATGACTGAGCAGATCTTGGACCATGGATCTCTTTCTGATCGTGCCCCGAAGGGCCATGGTGTTTGCTGGGCCCGGGAGGCGAGCGGGGCATTGGGGAGCCTTTACCTGGGAAAGGGGGTGGCAGGAGGAAGGATTGTCCCTAAGGGATGGCCAGCCTGAGACTGTGATGCTAAAGGCAACTGTGTAGGTGGGAAGATCAGAAATGCAAACAAAACAGCTGCCTACACCTCTGTCCACAGCCAGGAGCCCCTCGGGCATGTTCCAGCCCCTCTCCTCCTTCTGAGCCAGGTGTTTTGGTAGCAACTCATGTCCCCATGCAGAGGACAGCTGGCATGGGGGAGACAAAGACCCCTCTGAAGAGGAACTGGGGTTTGGTCTTGGCCAAAAGCATCCCATGGAGTTTCTAGAGGCTCTCAAAGGCCAGAGGGAACCCAGTCCCCGAGCCCCGGTGGGGCAGAGCTCTTGCAGGATGCACCGATTTAATCCTTCGTGAAGATGCTTCTTGAAAGAGCAATTTGCCAGCATCCCTCAGAGCAATAATGGCAAGGCCTCTGTTCGAGATACCATCTCTACGCTCTGACAGCCCCATCACTCATGCCCTGCTCCTGCCTCCGTCTTCCACGGGGACAGGAGTGAGGGATGGAGGCAGGGATGGTGTGTTCCCACCACCAGCAGCTCCCAAATGCTCCTGTCCCCTTCTGGGTCTGGATGTGCAAGAGGTAGTGCTGTCCTTGCTGAGCATCATCTTCTGTCTGTCTGTGGACAGCTGAGAGGTGGCGGGTTCAAGTGGAGGAAACAGGACCAGGGGTGGCCCGTCTGTCCTCTGCGGCAGGGACTTTGCTGTCACTGCAGTCTTTTCTGCCAGCAAGCTTGTCAGTCCCCCCTGGCAGCCTTCAAAGGGGAGGATGAACAGCCCCTGGTTTCTTTCTTTTCCTGCCCACCTTCCGCCCTGCCCTCCGGGCACCCAGCTGGATGCTCCCGCTCCTCCCATTTCTCTGCTTTGCCCGGCCACGTTTCCTCCGTGGGCAGTGGCTTTAGCTATTAGCGGCAGAGGAAGCCGTGGTTTGGCACAAAACCTCCTCATCAGCTGCCGAAGTGGGTCCTGCCTGGCACTGGGTGGCAGAGCAGGGTGTGCATGTCACAGGGGTGGGTGGGCTCCTGCATCCCCCCACCCAGGACAACCAGCCTGGGACCTCCCCAACTTTCTGCGGGTTAAACCTCATCTTTGCAAGGACGGTGCAAAGCGTGTAACTGCCTCCAGTTGCAGAGGAGGTCCTGAGAGGCTCTCTGGGTGGGTTTGTGCTCCATTAGCAGTTGTGCTCTGCTCCAGGCCGGCGGATGGAGGGACAGAGGGCGGGCTGCGACCCGGGCGGGCGAGGAGGGTGCGGGGTGCCCATGTACGCAGCCCCATGCCGAGCAGTGTCACCTCAGCACCCTGTGTGACAGCTGCTTCCCCCAGGTCCCGGTGCTGCTCTGCCCAGAGGAGAGCCTTGCCGTGCTGTGGGACCGCAACAGGTCCCCAAGGCAGGTGTGTGCCCCCTAAACATGTCCCCACCCTGTGACCAGCCCTGCGGTGACGTGCCAGGGCAGGCTAGTGGCCTCACACTGGTTTCACATGCGATGGTGCAATTGATGCCAAGTGCCACGAGGAGGCTGCGACCTTGCGCCAGCTCTAGTATAAAGAAATCCCTGGTCTTGCCCTGGGCACTGGTTTTGTGGGTGGTGTGACATCCCCGTCCCCTGTGTTGCTGAGGGTCGAATGCACATGCTGGCTGGGCATTATGGGGTGCCTGGTGTTCCCTACAGGCAAGGGTGTATAACATTTTGCCCTCCATCGGTGTCTTCTCCAGTTCAGTTACAGTGCTGAGCCATAAGAATGGCGTACCTCTGACATGGGTGGGGAAACTGAGGCAGGGAGTAAAAAATATGCTTGGGTGTTTTTCTCTTTGGTGCCTTTGCAGCCATGGTCTCCATACAGGTGCCTCAGGATCAGAGCTGCTTCTCATGGTGGTGGGGACCCACCAACCCTCCCCGATGCTCTCCTTGCTTGCAGTGCCAGGCACTTCAGAGACCTCTCTGCAACCAGATGTTTGACTTCAGTAATTTGCAAGCAGGTGGGTCTCGGGGAGAAACCAGCCCTCCCACCTGGGTATTTATTAACTAGATGAGTGCCCCTAGTTCCCCTGGAAGGCTCTGGCAGTAGGAGCTGTGGCAAAACTGCCTGGCACCCCAGAAGCCCCTGTGGGAGCAGAACCCTGCACAGCACTGACATTGCCAGGTCCTGCGGTGCAGCTGTGTGGCAACAGGTGAGGAGTTACCCAAGTGTGGGCCCTGCTCGTGCCCCACTGGGATGGGGTCCCCGTAAGCGGGGCTGTGGGCGGCCTGCTCCCTGCCAAGGGGTATGGGTGCATGAATCCTGGTTGCAAAAGTTTCCTGGTTGCAGACAAGTTGGTTGGTGCATGAATCCTCGTTGCAGAAATTTGGCCAAGGGTTACGGGTGCATGAATCCTGGCTGCAAATCCTTTCTTTTTTTCCTTTCTCCTTCTTTTTTTACTTCCAAATCCTGTTGCCTCTTCTGGACTAGGATGATTCAGGGTGCATAGCAGAAACTGGAGGTGTTAGGTCAGCCCATGCAGAGATCCCTCTGTCTCTCCTCCCTGTGCAAAGCCCTGGGCCTGGGAGAAGCAGACCCTTGAAATATTTGGGAGTCCTACACCTGTAATTCCTCCCTTCACCCGTGCTCCTGCCTGCAGCACCATCCCTTTATCCCTGTGTCTGTGTGCAAAGCAGACATGAAACTG
>VWYH01008196.1:0-35751 GCA_013399365.1 Pampusana beccarii | reverse complement strand
TTGTTTCATTCCCCCCTTACCCCCCCTTGCCCTCCCTCCATCCCCCCTTTCCTCCTCCTCCTCTTTTTTAGAAGCAGCAATCGGAGATGGATGTCTCTCTTTGCCCTACCAAGTGCACTTTCTGGAGGGTATTTTTGCTCTGGAGCATTTGGGGAGACTATCTGCTTTCGGTGCTGGCTTGCCCTGCTAATTGTCTTTGCAGCAAGACAGACATCAATTGCAAGAAACCGGATGATGGGAACCTCTTCCCTCTCTTGGAAGGGCAGGATTCAGGCAGCAGCAATGGCAACACGAGCATCAATATCACGGACATCTCAAGGAACATCACTTCCATGTAAGTGGGGGGTGTCCCCTGGCTCTCCCGGCGGGCAGGGTGCGGGCAGGGCTGCCTGTGCCGGGCTCAGGTGCCCTCGGCATTGCTGCGCTGCCTGGCAGAGCTCAGCCCTGCTGCCCGTGCCGGGGACGCAGACCCGGCTTTTACCCCTTACCCCGTTCCCCCAAAAAATAATTTAAAAAAGCGCCCAGCAACAGTTTGGCCAAGGCTTAAGAGGAATAAAGTAAATGAGATTTGATTCCTTAGCAGGGGAGAGAGCAGCAGGCGAAGATGCTAAAGCTGCTGCTTCCTTTAACTGTTTGCTTCTGCAAGGGAGGGTGGGGGGGGGACGCCACAGTCACATATATACCCAAATTGGGCAAGAAAAGCAAGTTCTGAGCTGCTTGTTCTTTTTCTAGACTTTGGATCCGATTAGAATGTCTTTGCTTTTTTTTTTCATCCCCACAACAGAAAATGCTCCTTTCCCTGCCCTGGCTGAGTGTATCTGGGGATCTGCGGTTTCGCGTTTTTAAGGGGAGGGAAAAAAAAAAAATAGGACAGTGAGATGTCCCTTAAGTAGCTGATTTAACTCTCATTGTTATAATTTTGCAACTCGCTGTGGTGCTGCGATAGGATTTGTGTGTTTTCGTCTCGGGGTGGTGGCGGTGAGGAGAAGCATCGGAGCAGGGAGATATTTTTAGTTGAGCACTTTGCGTTTGTTTGCATGCTTGTTTATCTGGAAAATCAACTTGAAGTTGCATTATCCTTGTTTGGAGAAACAGTTAGCAAAGCCCATGTTAATTTCATCAGAGTGGAGTCGAGAAAGGAATATGTTTCCTTCTCCTGAATCTGTCATACTGTGTGTGTGTGAGGGGAAAAATATATCCTCATCTCTTCCATTCTCTGCTCTTTATTTTCCAGTACATTTTTGGGTGAGATGAACTCTGAGCCATTTCATTATTCTAATGCTAATTGAAATGTGAGCATTTAGGGAAATGTAGCCCCCAGAGCAAGTTGCCAGTGGGAGTTGAGAAGAGGTGGAATCCTTTATTCTGGCAGTTAAATGCAGCAAGGTTTGAAATGAGTAATGGAGGGTTATTTTTTTTTTCTTTTTCCCACCTCGATGGCTCAGTTGTATGGAAGGAGAGGGCTTTGTGGGATCTCTTCTTGAAGCTGTTTTATTTGGTCACAGTGCAATTGCAGCAGAGCCATGGAATAATTGCAGTGCCTCTTTCACAGCTCTGCTTGTCACCTTTGCTGGGTACAGATGATGGGAGCCGCTTCCCTGCTTGCTTACAGGTTCATGAGATGCCCTAGCAGGTTTTCAGCACATACCACTGACCCTGAACCCCCAGCCCTGTCTTTGCCTTGTCAGCAAACCTCTGCAAACACAGCAGGAATGGGGGAAGTAAAGGGGGAAACTAATGCAACACTCCCCTTCCAATTGCCACATATTTATCCTGCGTCGTGGTGCTGGAGTGTTTTTTTTTCTCTGAGATGCCGGAGGGATGTGGCTGATGCTGGGGAAGTCAGAGAAACTCGTGTGTGGTTTTTTTTTTTTTTTTTTTTTTTTTTTTTTTTTTTTTTTTTTTTTTTTTTTTCTTTATTGTGCTTGCTGTTTGTTGTGGTTTGGTTTTAACCCTTTGGGGGACAGGGAGTGGTAGGAAAGGCTATGGAGGGTTTGGAAGCTGCCAGCGTGAGCGTGTGTGTTGTGCGATGCACACATGCATCTGGACTGCTGTGAGAGGTAGTATTACGTGAGTCCTTTGTGCCCAGAAAACATCTTTACTGCTTTGAAATTGAGAAATGCTGATAAGCAGTCTATATAAAAGAAGAGGCATAAAAAAAAATGGACAACTCTAGAAACAGAGATGTTGTGTATTTTTTTTTGGAGAGGAGCTTCTTTTAACTTGGGGAAGGAGAAGGTGCCAGTTTTTGCTGGATGCTGTATGCATCTCTGCTCCACTGTGAGCAAAGCACATTCCCTCACCCCCTGCATCGCTGCTGGCCCTGTGCCTCCCTCCCTGGGCTTGGGGGCCTCCCGTAGGACTGGGGTGAACCTCAAAATGCCACGAGGGGCCGAGACCAAGCCTGAGTGAAAACTTTCCCCAGAGATCTGTCTGTGCTTACTGGGAAGACAGCAGTGGTTTGTAGAGGATGCTTATGGGAGCAGAGAGATGTTTTGGGTGGTGGAGCTGCTTCCTGGCAGAAGAGTCACTGCTGGGAGCCAGAACTGAACCTGTCTTTGTGCTCTGGCGTGGGAGCCATCGGGTCCTGCACCCTTCCAGGTTGATGTCAGACCTCTCCTTGCCAGCCCACACATCATGGATGCTGGGGTGAGGGGTATGTAGAAGCCCAGCCTGGTCACCGCTGAATCACTCCTGGCACGTGGGTCTGATTCAGCTGGGCACCAAATGGCGCTTCCCCCTGCTTGCCACCCTCAGGGGGGCTTGGCTTCGCCAGGCAGCCTACCTCGTTTTTGGGTGGTGAGGGGGCAAATGCACCTTTGCCCACTAGGCTTGGGACCGAATAGGGGAGGCTTAGCTCTGTCCCTGTGGCCAGGGGATGTGATGCTCCAGCTGGGTCCTCCCCAGGGCCCTGAGGGAGGTGGTGGTCTCTGCTCCATCCTGTGCTGGTGAAAAGGTGGTAGGATACAGGGTGGTGAAAACAGCCTGGGGCCAAGCAGGGCCTTACTCATGTGTGAAAGATAAGCTCAGCTTGGCAATCTGTGCTTGAGTGGTGCTGAGGAAAGGCTGCCAGGGCCCATTCTGAGGGGTCTGGAGAAAGACAGCAGTGTAAGCTGGCTTGGGGAGCTCGTCCATCTTACCCCCTTGAGCCAGGGCAGAGGCCACTCTGTGCCAGCACACCGAGGCAGGTCCCACCAGCACTGGGGGCCAAGCCATTAGGAGTTTTGGGTTATTTCACATCTCAGTGGCTGACGACCCCGAGGCAAGGAGGACAGGAGATACCCAGCCTGCAGCACTGCCCATGGAGGCTGGCAGGGCAGGCTAGCCCTGTGGGTACTCCATTGTCAAGCCTCCATTTGCACCCCTCAAACGAATAACTTTTGCTCCGATTGCTGCTGCTGCTTCTGGTTTCCCACCCATCCTATTTCTTTTCAGGGAGAGCAGAGCAGCTGCTGTCAGGGCTGGGTGGCTCCTGCCCGGGCTGGGGAGGATGGTGACACACAACCTCTGCGCAAACCCGGGCAGTGCCAGGTTAATGGTGAAGCAGGAGCAGGGCTGGAGGTTCCTGCCCTGAGATGGAGGTTGGGTTGGCTGCTGTCCTTCTGCCCTTTCCCAGCCTGCCCAGAAGTGTATCCAGTTTCAGGCTGCATCCCTGGGGATGTGGCTTCTGCACACAGATCCCTGTGAGAGCTGCCAAAGGTCTTGTCCAGCTGAGGGGCCGGCTTGGACCCCAGCTGAGATGGCCCCAGTTTGGAGTTGGGCTGTTGGACGTTGCCCTCCCTGTTCAGGGAGGGGACAACCATGGGGCTGGGGTATGTTCATGCCATTGCTTTTCCTTGTGCAGCTGGGTGGCCTTTGCTGTGTCCCCAGCCAGGTGTGACTTGTGGGGATGCTCAAGCTTCCTGTAACCAAGCTTCACCCCTGTGATGCGGGGCTCCATCCTTTGCAAGACCTCCCCCAAAAGACCAGATGCACAGGGAGAACTTCAGCCCTGGTGGTCCTGCAGCACAAAATCCCTTCTTGTTGTTGTTCACCGAGCAGCTGGGGCGTTTGCCACTCTGGGTCCCCATCCATGGCACTGTGGTGATGTGGCTGGTGCACGGGGTGGCCGGGCTCGCCTCTGCTGCCACGTGTTGGGGCGATGGCAGACACTGCGTGCTGGGGACGGACCAGGGAGTCACCCTTCTGGCAGCGTGGGTAGCGCCTGCATGCGCCAGCACGGTGCGTGGGGAAGGACGGACGGAGGAGTTTGCCATCTGGGCCTCCCTACTTCTCAGCTGTTGCTATGGCACTGCAGAGATGCTGCCAGGCAGGCGGCGGTGGCCTGCGTTTGTCACCTCTGGGCTCCCTTGAGGTAGGGAAATGCCCATAGTATATAACGCCTTGCTCCCTTTCCCAGTGTCACCAGGGGAGAATGGGGTTTCTTATGATAAAATACCATCAATGGGTGCTTTTGCAGGGTTTATCTGTGCAGATCATAGCTGCCTTCAAACTGGTGAGATGAATTCAGAGCAACCCAATGGGATGCAGGTCATTGTAAAGCACTGTGGGACGCAAGATTTTTGGGGTCTTGCTTGCAGGGCCAAGGGGAAATATCTTCTCTCCCACCCCCGTGGACAGCAGAACAGTCGCATTCTTTCCTGCTGGGCTGTCCCACCAGCCCACGGCAGCATTGGCTCCATCCCATGGGCCTGGCTGGGGGTGGGAGAGCCGCGTCAGAGCCGGCGTCGTCCCACTCGCTGCGCAGGAGCTGGGAGCACGTGGCGTGGGGGAGAGCGAGGGGGCGGGTGGAGTGGCAGCACCCCTTCGCTGTCGGCACAGGGAGAGCCGAGGCATCATTGATGCCCATGTGCGCCTGCATCTGCGAATGAGAAGAGAAAATGCAGGCGTCTTACTGGAAGGGCTGGGGGAGCAGAACTTGCTTTGGTGGTTCAAATAGCTGGGAAAGGGTTTCCTGTGATGCTCAGGTTGGTGATTGCTCTGCTTCAGACACCACAACGCAAACTTTTCCCTTCTCTGTGAATCAACCACGGCGTACCCAGTGTGCTGCTGCTCTCCAGAGATGAAGGGCTCTGCATTCCCAAAGCTTCCCATCCCATCATTCCTTCCATCTCCTGGAAGCCCAGAGGCTTTGGCTGCTGTAGAGACCATTCAAATGATCCCTATTCAATCTGGTTTTGTTTTGCAGGGCTCTTGTTTATCCAGAGTGGCTGTCCCAAAATGTGTTAGGGTGGGGGTACTGGGTGCAGCATGAGGCTGTAAGGACAGAAGATGGTGCAGAGATGCTTGGGACAAGGAGGCAGGCTGAGATACGGTCTTGATGCTCTAGAGGTTCTTTAAGCCAGGAGCAGTGGGTCCTGACTGTCCCTGTATTGTCCCCCTTGCATCAGGGGATCAGGCCAATGGCAGGTTCTGCCTTGTGCGCCAAGGTGGCTGAACTTACACCAGGGACACCCTGGGGTTGGGTGCATCCCCTAGGCTGGCTGCTGGCTTCTTGCTCTGCTCTTAAAGCCTTTCTCCCTGCTCACCAGTGCTGGAGGGAGGCACTTTCCTGGCATGGGTGATGTCTGTGACCTCCTGTATTTTTGCAGTTCTCCAGGCTGTGTGCCAGGGCAGAGCAGAATAATCTGGGTTAGATGGGCCATAAAAGGTGTTTTTTGGAGGAGGCAGCTGTCAGGGCTGGGTCTCAGCTTGGCTTTCCCAGCAGTGGCCAAGCTAACACTGAGCAGAGAACATCAGGCACCTGAGGGTTACAGCCCCACTTTGTCTGGGACATGGGATTCCTGCTGGGTTGAGTCACCTGCTTTTTAATGCCAGTCTTCTGGTGTCTCCGCCCCTCCACCGATCCTACTGGGCTCCCCAAATGCTCCCCAGCCATGTCTGTATTGCCTGGCTCTGCAGATGGTCCACACCAAGTATTTCTCTGGGGAGGAGAAAATTTTGGTGCCTGCCAGGAGTTCCCAGGCTTTTTCTGAGCTGAATATGGGTCCTGAGCTGCTGCCTGGACAGGAGGAGCTGATCACCCGGATGGTTTCAGGGCGCATCTGACATCTCCCCAGCCCTCATCTCCTGTAGGGTTTGGGGAGGTCTAAGTCAGGTCTGCCTGCTGGCTTGTCTCCTTGGGCTTGGAGAAGTGAGATGAGGGTGCTTCAGGTCTAGGACAGCTGCTTCATGGGGGGAAGAGGCAGAGATGGAAGGGAAGACACTGAGGAAGGACCTGCCTTGCTGTCTTTAGAGGCTTGGAGATGTGTTGCATCTGGCTAGGGACTTTCATAGAGCTCAGTTAGGAAAAGCCATCTGGGTGTGCTCTACCCCATCGGTTCACTCCTGTGGGTGTAACACCTTCATGTGCTTTGGCATGAGGCTTCTCATGGTCTCCTAAAGACCTGTGACTATCCATGCACCCAGCAATGCTGGGCTTTTTCAGTGAACCCCCCCAAAGAGACCATGGGATGTCCCATGGGATCACCCTTGGGTAGGCAGGTCAGGCTCAGTGATGCTGCCCTGGCACGCTGGCTTGTCCTGCTCAATGCAGTACCCACGCCAGGTGTTGCCCAAGAGTTTTTATGGTTGGATTTGGTGCATCCCATTTAAGGGGGGCTGCAGTCAAGTGGGGAGTGAACCAACCCCTGAGTTTGCCAGGTTTCCAAAACAGCGTTAATAATGCTTGTGGCTTGCTGTATTATTTACCAGTCTCTGTGCAAGAGCAGTAATTTGGAGCTTTAGAGTTTCCTGCAGCAGGAGGGTTTCATTGGGTTGTACAGGTGCTTTCAAGCAAGTGTGTTAGATAGTCTGTGGGCTCTGGTCACCCTCAAATTCTCTTGCTCTTCCCCTCTGCACCAAGGGGTCCACAGCAAAATCCCTGCTGAGGCAGTGCTGTGGGGTGAGTTTCTCAGTCAGAGGCTGCAGTTTTGTACGGCGGTTGGATAATGCAGGCACTTTGTGCCCTGCATGAAGAGATAAGCGCCAGCAGCCTCATGCGGTGCTCCAGGTCCCAGAGGGCCACGCACGGGGCCCCAGGACCACAGCTGCAATGGGCTCTTCCCCATGTTCCACCTCCCAGACTCACAAGGCTGCTCCAGACAGATGCTATTTGTGCGGGAGCTCTTGCAAACGAGCAGCTCCGGGGATGTGCCATAACGCCCAGCCCCATCTGAGCCTCTGCCCCTGGGGCAGCCTGTGCCCAGCTCAGCTCAAGGCACCCTCTGCCCGGCTCATCCTCTCCTCATCCTCCTCTTTCTCCCCGGTTGGAGGTGGCTGTGCCGCTAGAGGGCAAGCGGCAGCGTGAGACAGCCCCAGCTCCGGGATGCGTTGCTGTAGCCGGGGAGGGGGCGGCTGGGGGTGGCAGGGATGGAGGGGTCAAGTCGCCGCTTGCTGTCGAGCTGTTGGATGCCCTGCGGGACAAGGTCGATTGCTCTGGGGTGTCTGTGCTGCCGCGCGGCTCTTGGACTCCAACCCGCTCAGCATCTCGGTTCCCAGCGGGACACCCCGTGGTGTCAGAGGGTCCCCTGGGGTGCAGCTGGGTGCTGGGTCACGGTTTTCTCGGCGCTGCTGCGGGAGGATGTGGTCAGTGCACCCCCACGTACCAATAGCTCTTACACCAGAGCTGCGAGTGATACAGCCCCAGCACATCTGTGAATTGAGGTGATTTGCAGCTTTTTGGAAAGTGTTGACCCAACCAGAGCGGGTGCTGAGGGGAGGTGTTGCTGGGCTGTTTGAAGTGTTGGGCAAGAGGTGCCTGATCGGGGTGTTGTGCTGCTGTCTGCAACCAGCTTGTGGCTGTGCATGGTCTGCAAGGAAGCTCCTCACAGCTCTGCCCATTTGAATACTGGGGAAACTGAGGCACAGAGCAGTGGAATGGGGATGGAGACACTTCAGCCCAGCACCAGCCAGGGTTTAAGGAAAGGCCAAGCGTGGAGGGAGGGATAAACAAGGCTGTGATATCAGTCCTGTTGTATTGAACATCCATGGGAAGTGTCCCCAGAGAAATTCTGGATGTAGAGGCAAGAGGGGACAGGCTGAGAGCTGTTTCTGGATACCCCCAGGGTGAGTTGGATGCTCTTTGCTCCTCTGATTAACCCTTTGCTGCAGAGACTGGATGGAGATTGGCAGGCTAAAGAGGCCACATGCCCTTCTCCAATGGGGAAAGGCTGAGAAGAGCCCGGTGTGAGAGAGGGAAAGGTGAGTGGTGGTAGGAAGCTGGTCCTGACCTTGCAGCATCTTCCTTATGCAGCTCCTGAGGGACACCTCATCCTCCCTGGCAGCTGGGCCAAAGATGGGCTGGTTGTTTCCCTCCTGGCTGTTGCCATGTGTTGCCAGTGTGGTGGAAGGGCTGTGACACCCAGTGGTCCCACAACGCAACAGCAAACGGATCCCCAGCATCATGACAGGGGTGATGTTTGGGTGGATGTGTGTTGGGGTGTGGGTGATGGATGTGGGTTAGAGCTGTGATATTGCTCAGGGTCTGGACTTGACTTCACTTGAAGAAAAGGAGATTAAAATCTCTCTGGGCTCCCCTTGGAAGGCTGCACTGAAGTCAGTGCCCAGCAACCAAGGCTCTTCCACCAGCATGTGCCCTTGTGCATCTCCATCCCCCCGTGTACCACCCCGTTTTCAGACCTCATGGGGCTGTGGATCCTGCCCTGTCCCTTTCTGTGTGAGACTTGACCCCTGCTTGCTTGAAAGAATAGCAGCAGGAAAATATCTACTGTATTTTTAGCTTGTTTTCATGTGATGTAGCATTTGGGGAGCTGAAAGAGAAGTCAGAAGTGTGTGTGCAGCCAGCTTTCCTCCAGCTGCCACCCAGTGTTCCAGTGTAGGAGATAATGGGGCCTGTTAGTGACTGTCCCCGTTCTGTACCCCACCTCCACTGTGTGCCGTCATCCCTACCTTCCCCTTCTCCCAGCTTTGGTCTGCCTAAATGGAAAGGAAAACTTTTTTTAAGTTAAAAACAAGAGCCCCAGCAGTGGAGCAGAGTGGTCAGGAAGGATTCCCAAGGGAGTGTGGTGGTGTGATAGCACAGATGGTGGCTTTGGGTGCTTCTTCTTGACCTCAGTGCTTGTTGCAGTGATAACTAAATGGTCTTAGGATGCCGGGGTTCTGGGGAAGGATGCAGGGAGATGCTGAGCCCAGGTGCTATCCCCCCACAGCCCCTTCCCTGCAGCCCTCCTGCTGCACTGTGCTGGGTCCAGTTTTGCTGGGGAGGGCACAGGGCACTGGTGCCTTTGCTGGCTGCCCCACAATGTCCCTGGGGGACCGAGAAGTGGGTAGGAACAGATGTGAGCATGGTGAAGTCCCCATCCTCCTGGGTTGTGCAACTCTCCCTTAACTAGCTCTCCTCAGGCGGTTCCCACCAGGAAATGTTAATGTGGAAATGCTCAAACAGATGCTGGGAATTTGAGTGCTGCTGAGGACCCTGCATGCTCAGGGGTTTTGCCAGGATAAATTAGGAACATGAGTGCTCAGTGGAGGCACAGTGATGCCAGGCTATCCTGACCCTGCTAGGACTTGAAGCCACATGGGGGAGAGCCCGAGTGCCTTCAGCTGCTAACCTTTCTACTCCTGGAGCAGCTCTGGCCTCATCTCCCGTCCCGTGCTCTCCATGGAAATGCTGTACAGCAATCTGGGCTGGGAACCAGGAGTCCTGGCTCTCTGGTCTGTGATCCAGCTGTGCAAATTCTCCCAGGGGCTGCCTGTCCTTGTCCTGGACCACAGCCCCTCTCCTGCCTGCTCCTCACCCAGACAGGCAAGAGCAGCTTGGGCATCCCTTCTGTCCATCCTGGTACGGACGGGATTGCCTCTGGGAAGCTCTGTGACTTGTGTGGCTGGAAATACCTCTTTTGTCTCCCAAACCTCTTGCCTCCAGAGTGCAGCTAGGTGCTCCTGGGGCAATGATGTGTGTCCTGGTTTTGGCTGTCTCCTGCCTTGCCTGTGCTCTCCCAGCCAAAATGTATCCTAGGAAAAGCGAGCTGAATGCCGTCGAGTCACTTGGTGGCTGTTGCTGAGCAGCCTGGGGAGCAAGCAAAGTTCAGTGGGACACAGGGTCAAGGATGCTGCTTGTTCCCAGCTCCCCAGCCTGCCAAGAGCATCCCTGTCCTCTTGGGACTCTCCATGTGCTGGTTCAGAGAAGCTGAGTGTTCCTGGGGACTGTTTCTGAGGTTGAGCTTCTCATAGGCTCTGGACACATTCATACTGCCCTCTGTCTCACTGACTGTCCCAGGCTCTGCAGTGGGGAGGGCAGCACAGAGCTGGGTCAGCATCCGAGCAGCAGCTTGGTGCTCCCTTGGCAAGTGCTGTGCCCCTCATTTCAGGTTGGGGTGGGTGCTGGAGAGTGTTCTTGGGAGCATCAGAGCAAAGCCTGAGCTTGAGGAGTGCAGGCAGGGTGCTGATGTGGTGCGGGGATGCTGGCTGGACAGGGAGAGACCCTCTACAACAGGGAGCTCTGCAGGGCCTGGCACACTGGGGGTTAATGGCAAGTGCACCAGCAGCTGGAGCAGATTTGGGAGAGGCAGAGCCTAATTAGGCTGAAGAGGCATCAGGTGGGAGAGCTGGGGTGAGTGGCTGAAGTCCCTCATGTTCCCAGCCTGAGGTGTGCCTGAGGTTGCTTTGTGTTGTAGATGATCTCTCCCTTCCAGGAGGGATGGTGGTGGGATCTTCACTTGCCCCAGGTTTGTCCCCAGCCCTGGGCAGGCTGCCCAGCACCGGCTATGCTCTGGGCTGCCCTGGCCCCAGGGGAAGGATCCCTGCCTTCCAAAAGGCACAGGTAACATAGATTTATTTATTCAGAGACTTAATTACCATCTTTAAATATTAAATAGTAAACAAACTGCATCTAGTGGGATCAACATTTACAAGTGGGGATTTTTTTTATTTTTTTTTTTTCTCTCCTCTCTCTGGGACATGTGCTTGTTTAAGTGTTTGGAGAGACTGACTGACTGCTTGTGGGCTCTGGTTGATGGGCAAGGGATGGGTCCATAGTGCTGCTGGTGAAGGGAGGGGAAAAAACGGGGATGAAGGGGCATGGACAGACAAGAGGGCTGAGGAAAAAGGAAGCAGAGAAGCAGGGTTGTGTGCTTGGAGCACGGGTGTTGAGGAATTGCAGAGTTAAGTGCTGGATTTTGGTACTTCTCTGCAGGATGTGCCATTCCCTCCTGCCCAGGCAGGTGGAAGGGGACAGGCAGGAGATGGAGGTTCCTGCTATGGCACAGCTAATTGCAATCAAAAGGTGGTGGTCCCTTCAAGGGGAGGTGGTTTGCAACTGATCTGCATCCTATTATCTCTGCAAATGGAGGCCTGCCTGGTAGCAGATTACACTGGGGGTTATTTATTGGCAAAGCACTGTACAGTTTTAATTTTTCCTTTTTGCTTATTCAGGCTTTAGCTCCAGAGGAAAATAGCCTGCGGTGGCTTTGGAATGGATTCTCTCTGCCCCATTAACTTATTCAGTGAGTTTAATGGGCCTTTTTTTCTCTGAGCCTTGAAGCCATCATTAAAAGGCAGAGATTTATAAAAGCAAAGATACTCCTGAGCTTTAGTCAAACTTTGGGGTAGAGGGGTGCGGGCAATGGTGTTGTCACTGCCTGTGGTTTGCGTGAAGATGTACAGGTTTCTGCTCAGGGATGTTGTGAGTGTTGGATGCTGCTATTGTGACTCTCTGGAAGTTTTACTTCAAGAGAACCAGGTTGTTTGGGATGCTGCACTTGCTGCCCATGTTTCTCTGCTGGGGAGATGCCTCTGAGGAGCTGTGGGACCTGCTGGGCTGGGAGCAAACCCTCCTCTGTGGGTGATGGGATGTTATCTGGGCTCTTAAGCTTTGGGATGTTGCCCAGTGTGACTTGTAACTCATCTGCACCGCAAAGCTGCCTGGAGCTGCTGTCTCTCCAGGCTGAGAGAAACTTTGCTTGCTCTCTGTAGGCCGCTTACAACTTGATTTTCATCTCGTTTATGCCGTGCTGGGGCTGGGCAGCACTTGATGCTTTCATGGGGGTCTGTGGTCAGTGCTTGGAGCCCTTCTCCTCCTTCCCTCTGCTAGTGACACGTGGTCCTATTGCACCCCTGTGCTGAGCAACCCAGCGCTGTGAGAAATGGGGTGTCCCCTGCAGGGACTGCACTTGCTGAGCCTGTGGTCTCTTGGTATCTGAGGAGTGTCTGGAGAACAACACAGAGATTAAATGTCTGAGTAAATTCCATCTTTCTTGGGTTCTTCTAGGACCAGCCCTTCCACCTTTTGTGTTGCAAACCAGACATGGTGTCTTTTTGAGGAGTAAATGTAGTAAATATAAGATATGGGTTGGAATGTCATCTAGGGGCACTCTCCTGCTGTCACAGTTGAATTTTTGGTCCCCAGACCACAATGTGTTGCAAATGTCACTGCTGCATAGAGACCCCTCTGCTTGTAGCACCAACAGTGATCAATGGCACGGAAGGGCTGGGTCCAGCAGGGTTTCCTGGCTCACTCAAATTGAGCTGATCCTGGCAACTCTTAGGGTGGCAGAGGCCTGCGACACTTCCCTGATTGCCCTGTACAGTGTGCTCTGATGGGAGGATATCACACAGTGGTAACTGGAGTCTTGGTGCTGAGACGACTTTTCTTATATATAGCTCTTTTTTCTTACTCTATGTGCAGCCCTTGGGGTTAACCCCTGGCAGCATGAGCAGGCCAAGTGTAACCCATGTGTCTCCATGCTCAGCCTGGCACCTGCCAGCTCAAGGATGCTGCTAGTAGGAGCCTGGGCTGGGAGATTTGTGACAGCTGGAGACGCAAGAGTGCTGCTACCCCTCACGTTTGCACCATTTTCTTGATGCGTGCATCCCCTGTCAGCTCTGCTGCGGTTCAGGAGTGGGAAGAAGATGCAGCGGGAGAGGGGAAGGACCTGCTTGCCCAAACCGATGTGCTCAGGGTTGCACGTCTGAGGCTGAGCCCAGACCCTGGCTCCTGCTGGGTGCCAGATGCAACTGGAAAATGGGACTGGAAACTGGGTGATGTGACTTGTGTGCATCTGTGCTGGTGACCCTGGGGCTGGCTTGCTCGCCCTGCTGTGGGATGAAGGGACGGCAGACGGTGACCTCTGCCTGTCTCTCTCCAGCCTGGCAGCCCCATCCTGTTGGTAGTGGTGAGGAGCTTTTGCAGCAGGAGAAACACTGCCTTGCTGCCAGCAGATATGCTGGACCAGACTGGTGGGGATGGGCTGTGGGGCTTGCCAGGAGGAAGGGCCTCCAGCCCGAGGAGGAGGTGTCTGAGGATCTGCTATTTGTAGCCTCCCAGAGGGACTGGCCTTGGAGCGCTGCCTTGGGGTGGTGGCAGGACAGGGACATGCTGAAATGACCCTGGGGGTGCTGTGGTCAAGCAGGTGCCAGTGCTGGGATGGGGAAGGTCCCTGATGCTGGTCTCTCTGTGACCTCCAGAGCAAAGGAGAGGCTCATTGCAAATCCATCTGCTCCTGTGCCCCTCCCTGGGTCACAGCGGTCAGGGGAAGGAGATGCTAATTTCCTAATAAGCACCCATAAAAAGTAGTTCTCCCCTGCCCCTGTAGATCCTTGCCTCCTTGGTGCTACCTGCTGTGTAAATTGCTGCTGACCCTGTAAATCACCCTCTGCTTCACTCGACCTCCCCTGAAGCTGTCCCTTCCCTGTAAATCCTCTGTCCCCATCAGTTTTCTGCTGCCGACCCCCTTGCTCTGTCTGTGCTGTAAATCCTGAGCCCTGGTGAGGCTGGAGGGGAAGGTGCGGTGATGGAGAGCAGCTTCCCTGGGGTGGGATAATCCCTCCTGACAGCTTCCCCGGGACTCACTTGCCAGCAGGAGCTGGTGGAGGATGTTCTGCCCAGCTGTGCCTGCAGGGAAGGTCATCCTTGCACTGGAAGCAGGACAAGGCTGGGCTGTCATCTCCATCCTCTGGCCTGCAGCCAGCTGGGTGCAAACTCCAGGGTGTTGGTGGAGCCTGTGCCTGACCACAGGCATCCCAGCCCTTGGGAGGGCTCCTGGAGAGGGCTGCTCCCCCAGAACATGTTTCTGAGATGTAAAAATAGCCAGAATAAAGAGGAAATCTCCATTCATGCCTCTAGTGTTTGGGGTCATGCTTTAGACTAGCTTTGAAGGCAGCTCAGATAGGGGCACAACAGCCTGCACTGAAGGAGCTGTGGGCAGCAGAGGTGCCTTGTGGTAATGGAGAACCATCACCTGAGCTTCTGCTGGATGGATGCTGGTGCCCTGTTTCTGAGCCCTGAGTTGCTGGGATGACCATGCTGTGCTTTTTCCCCTTATCGATTGTGCTGGGACAGCACGTAGGAGCTGTGGCAAGGGGTCTGGCAGAGGCCTGACCCAAGGGAGGTGCAGGAAGACAAAAGTGGGAGCATCAGCTGAGTGCCATGAGCTGTGTTGTCCAAAACCCCATCCTCACTGCTCAGCCTAGGCATGTTGGGCTGTGCCAGGGTGTGCAAGACGAGGTGTTTGTGTCTTTGTGAGAAAAGCTATGGCTAGAGATGTGGTTTGGCCCGTGTGGGTGGCTCAGCCTCGATCCAGGCTGGTCGTGCTGCTGCTTTGGTGTGGCCGGATGGGGTGTGCTGAGGATGTGCACGCACCTGGCACCCAGACAGGGTGTTATTTGGTGTGTGAAATACTGAGCCTTTCTGTGTCCAAGGGCTTAATGAGCAGAAACCGATTGTGCTCCAAAACAGCTGCCTTTTTCTTCCTAATGGGCAGGAGTGAGCATTACCCTGAAATGCATGAGCAGCTTTGCCCCAATCTCACAGAGGTCAGTGGATCACACAGCAGAAGATGTGCAGTCAGAGCTGGGATGGAGTCAGAGTGTTTTGGGATGGTGCTGTCACCAAAGCTGCTGCATGCACGCGGGGTTTAGAGACCTCTGCTTGGCTTTCAGTGGAGGACAATGCTGCATAGGATCTGAGTGCCTTGTGATGTGGCTTTCTAGATGCCCCAAACCCCCAAGGTGTGAGTGGGAAGCTGGGGCGCCAGCACAGGGCATGGGAGCACAGCCCTTCCTGACCTCTCTCCACAAGCCTGGAGGAGCTCCTCAACCACCTGAGTGGTTCATGGTTTGGTTTGTAGATTTGCTGGCCCTGGCTCGCCATGGACCATTTGTGTCCTCTGGAAAGGCACTGACCAGTGTCATTTGTGGCTCAGCTCTGCCTGATCACCCCAAGGGTAGTTGCCAGAAGACTTGCAAGAAAAACAAGATGATGCTCGGGGATGTCTGATTCAGGCATTAATATTAACTACTCGTGCTGCTGGTGGTGCTCTGTGATAGACCTGGGCTTGACCCAGCTGGGTGTTTCTTTTAGACCTTTCTCTTACTGCCAAACATCCTTTTTTTCTTTTTTTTTTTTTTGGATTAGTTTTTCTTATGTATCTTGTGTCTGAGGCCAGTTGTGTATTAACACCGGGCTTATGATATTGCTGTGCTCTGACTTTGGGAGGAGGAGATGTGTACGGTGGCAGCACAGGGATGCTGACAGCACTGGGGAAGGCAGGGGGCAGCGGAGGAGAGCAGAGGCAGATTTTCAAAATCCATATAAATAGCAAAAATAAATTTCCAGCAAACGTTTCCAGTCCTGCTGTATTAAGAAAGTGAAGCACTAGAGGATAAGGAAAGCATGAGCAATAACAGCGGGGATTTAGGAAGAATAAATCTTGCCAGACAAACCTGATTGCTTTTTCTTTTTGATGGAATCACAAAATTAGTGGCTGAGCAGAACGTGGAAATCCTAATATATTTGGATTTAGCAAAGCATTTGATATAGCGTCTCGCCAAATCTTACTCTTAAAATTAGTTCAGTTTGCCTTGGATATGACGCTGCCAAATGGACTGAAAACTGGCTTAGGGCTCTAAGCAAATAGCAATGGGCTGCATTTGGGGAGAGGGGGAGCTGTGGGAGCAGATCTGTGAACTGGCTTTTTTATGGGAAAAAAAATAAAAAAAATCCCCAAACTACAGAAAACCCCCAAAATAATAATTAAAAAAAACCCCAGGAATGTGACCTCGGTTTGAAGCACCTTATAACAGGAATATCGGCAAACTAGAGAGAGTTCAGAGGCAAGCAAGGCAGGGGGGTGGGGGAGAAAAAAGCCATTGGAAGGGTCAGATTACCCTTGGAGGGAGATGGGGGCTGAGAAAGTCCCATGGCTGGAGGCATTTTGGGGAGGAGCAGCTGGTGGCCCGTGGGGCCGGGATGAATATTTGGGTTGTTGTTGGGCCCTGGCAGTGAGCACCTCAGCGCCTTCGCCCCCGCGCAGTGGAGAATCGCTAAGCTGCCCATTTCACGGCCCTTTCCAGATATTATCGAATAAGTGGGGAAAATATTCACCGTGACTGTCGGAAAGAACATCCCTGACGGAGGGAGCTGGGCACGTTTCCTCAGGGAAAATCCTGAGTCTCGAAGCAAGCACGAAGAGATGACCCTGGGTGATTTGGGTCAGTAGATGGTGGATTTTCCTGGGTCAGGTTCTTGGTTGGGAAGCTGAGAGGTGATTATAGCTACCTCGAGGTGCTGCCTCCAGCAATATCTGTGTGCACCTTGCTAGCATTTATTTATGATCGGGGAAAAGGCTGGGAAACTGTTGGTGGCAGCTGGAGTACAGATGTGTCCCCAAGGGAGGATGACTGAGTCCCTGCATGTTTAACAGCTCGTGAAGAGGTGGTGGCCCCCTGGTCACCTTGCAGAAGTAGGACAGGATAGCTTGATGCGCCTCACAGGATTTTATACGGGAGGTTGATCCCTGTCCATAGAGGTCAGGAAGGATGAGATCTTCCAACAAGTTCATCCTTGAAGGTGTCTGTCTGTCATCCTGAGCTCCTGGAGTCCTTTAGCACTTGTTTGGGGCATGGAGGAGATGCTGAGTGTGTGGAGGCTCTTGGCATAACTGCAGTGTTCCCATGAGGTGAGGGAATGTGTCCATCAGCAATGGCTATTTCAGATCAATTGTGTGCTACCAGGGCCATCGCCCTTCGCTGCCAGTGCAATGGCTTGGGTGAGACAGACATATCCATTTGCTTTTTTAAAAGCAAATCTGTGTCTTCTGATACAAATGCAAAGAAACTTTCAGAATGGAAAAGGCAGTTTGTTGCTTTTCCTAGGGAGCAGCTATCAATCCCTTGCATTGGTGAGCCAGCCTCGTGGGGCAGGAGTTAGCTGGGCTGAACCAGACTTAGGGAGAAAGCCTTGGAACAGAGCTAAGAAGGGCTCCTACAAGATGGGGCGGCCTTGTGTTGGTGTCCTGGTCTCCCTGGGGGAGCACAAGGTTTATTCAGCCCCATTCTCCAGTCCTTCAAGTGGTCCCCACTTTGCGTTGCTCCCTGCCCAAGGCTGAACCTGCTTGGGGGGGGGTGGCGGGACAGGGCTGAACCAGGAAGTATTTTTAGCTGTTCTAATTGTGGCAAATAAATGCCGTTCTTACTTGTTGGGATTGAGCTACGGCTAAATCACAACTAGTTCTAATGATGATAATTACCGGATTTCAATATTTATAGAAACGGGCGCTTCCTTCGTATCGGCGGCTGCCGCTGTGCTCTCACCTTCACAAATCGAAACCTTGGCTCATTATCGCTGCAGCTATTTATTTACTTGCACATTTTTAACCCACAGATGGCAACGTATGAGAAATCTGAAATGGTATGGGTCTGCTGGGCATGTTGTAGTCTTTGGGCAGAAGATGTGGGATGAATAGGGAAGCGTCTCCCAAGGACCTGCTGGGTCAATTCTTGCTTTTTGAGCACCCTTGAGAGATGTTCTCAGGTCTGCAAGCTTGCCTGTGCCTGCCAGGGCTTAGCCTTCAAAGGGTGGAGGTCGCTGTGCATATTTTTGCATGTGTTAGCTTGGTGAATTGCTGCCTCTGATTGCTGCGTGCACCAAAACATGCGCGCGCTGTAACTGGGACAGAGCTTAAAGGTGAGATGACACGAATGACTCAAATCCTGTAACACTGGACCTGAAGGAGCTTATGGAAAGGGGTCTGGGAAGTTTGTGCCTGCAGCAGCGGCTTCTGGATGTCTTGATTTAGCAGCAACCCTCTCCAGCCTGGTGCTGCAGAAGGGTGGGCGCCTTTTGGAGCTTGTGGGTGCAGAATCATGCCCGTGAGTGGCACGGGTACCCATCCCCTGTACCTGGGATGGGCATGCAGACCTTCCTGGGCTGCATCAAACCAGCCCTGTTGGGTTGATCCCAGTCTGAAAATCCTCATGGGCATCCAGACCTGTGCACCCTTTGGGTCTGAGACTCCCTCCTTGTGCAAGGTGTAGAAAAGATTCACTTATTCAATTTGCTATCTCTCCAGTGCCACATAAGCTGTATTGATAAATTAATCTTATATTGTTGTGACTAAACAGCCCTGCAATTTTTTACACTGTGCAGTCTAATCTGTCTTGACAGCTGTATCATTAGTTTATATTTGTTGTAATCTTATTCGCTGTGTTGGCTGTGGGGAGTTTTCCTTCGAGGCGCTGTGCTGCTATGCAGGCGCTGGGTGCAGCCAGCGGTTCTTTGCCGGGTGTCTTGGGGTGCAGCTGGGGTGTACCCAGGCAATCACCGGGGTGCTTTGCCCAGGAGCCAGCGCCAAAGTGCCGCTTTGCTGCCTGGTAGCATCATCTGCCTGGTACCAGCATCCCCAGGGCTGACCCAACCTCACCAAAGCATCCTTGTTACTTGAGATTTTGATGGGGAACCCCAGGCTGGGGTAAAGATGGTGAAAAGGTGGATGTTGGGAGATTTGCATCTTATGGTGACCTGAAGGGTTTGCTGTATGATGAGGTATAAGTTGTTTCTTGGTCTGTGCTTTAGTTTTCTGCAGCATGCTCTAATACTGAGGTTGTCTTTTGGTCACAGGGGATAAAGGGACTGCAGGAGCATCTGGCTGCTCCCCTGGCTTGAGCCTGGGTTTGCTGTCCCTGGTCCAAGCAGGACAGATTTGAGCCTCTCCATTGCTTTTGCAGAGAGTCCCTTTGCTTTGCAGGCAGCTTTGCATGCAACTTCTTCCAATAAAGAGCTTCCCAAAACTGTGGAGCACAATGTTTTGCGCTGATGCAATGAGATTTCTGCCAGCAGGGAGCAAGAGAGACTATGTGTTCCCCAGGCATGGGACAAAACAGTGGGGATGGGAGGCATTTTGGCTGCTACTTTATGCTTTAGATCTTCAACTTGCTGAATTCAGATGGGAAAGGACAGTCGCTGGAGTGCAGGTTCCTGTTTGTCTCTGACCAAGCCTGGATGGCTCGGTAACAGCCCAAGTTCATCCTTCTCTCTTGAGTGCATCCTATTGGGAAAGTGTTCAGGATCTGGCAGACCTGAAGAAGTGGTTGGCTCCTGAGGTAGATGTGCCCATTGCAGTTTGATGATGCGAATTGTTATTTAGACCTTTAGTTAGGGTTGTGCACCTGTGGGGACTGGCAGGGTCAAGCAATGCTGTGTGCTGACCTCAGATCCACCCTGGCACCAGTAACGTGCCAGCCCAATGGATGTGCCATAGTGCCTCATGGTGTCGTTGTGGTACTGCCCAAATGCTTCCCCCTTTGCAGGCAGGACTGAGGGTGGGATGTGCTGTGTGACAGCCCCAGTGGCTCCGTGTAGAGCTGGTGAGGGAGGATGGTGAAGCTTGGTGAGATCTCCACAGTGGCATCAGCATTGAATGTAGGAAAATCCCTGCTCCAGGAGACAAATGCTTGGAGAAACATCTGTAGCCTGCTCATTGCCAAGCATGCAGTAATGCTGTGAAAGGAGTTTCATGTGTGTTGGTCCATGATGAGTGCTGACAAGGGTTTGCTGATGAGCCTGTCTACTGCAGAGCTCAGAACCTCACTGCTGTGGTGCCAGGTTGCATCAGGGTTGAACTGCCATTTGTGAAGTGACCTCAGGTTGGGGACGGCTGGGGACAGCCCTCAGCAGTGGCAGAGATCTGCGTTTGCATCCTGCTGCTGGGAGAGCCTCCTGCTGTCATTGCTACGGGAGCTGCCGTTTGTCATGGGCTGCAGCTGGTGACAAGGTGAGGTACACTAACAGCTTGAATACAGCTACTGAGCATGGCTGGAGGCAGGAGGAGTCCATGCTGGTGGGAGGGTATCACACCCTCTGTCTGTCCCAGCTGGGTGGGGTGATGGAGATGGGGGTTCCTAACACCCTAAATCAGCCGTTGATGACAGATGTGCTACCCATGCCAGCACTGCAGTGGCACCTCTGTGTGCACTGAGCGCTGCTGGCCTGCTGTGTGCTCCTGTGGAGAACCTGCATTTCCCACCTGGCTGGTCTTGGGTGTCTGGAGACCTTGCTCCAAGCTCGAGTGGTGAAGGATGATTCTTCACCTGCAGAGACCCCACCAGTGGTTTCAGCAAGGAATTGGCTCCTGCCACCCTCGTCTGTGGCTGCCTCCTGCTCATGGCAAAGATATAGCTGAGAGTGACAGTGGCTTTTTGCTGTTTGTGATGCTTTTAGCCCTTAGCCAGTGTGAGGATGTTTTGATTAATTTTTTTCTTTTTTTTTTTTTTAGCCTGGTTTATACTTGGGTCAATTTCAGGTCCTGCCCTTGATTCCCAGATGGGTCTCGCTCACCCATCAGTGCTAAGTGATGCTTTAAGCTTCGAGTATCCCCTGTGCAGCTTGGGATAACCTCCAGCACTGCTGGTTTCTAGACACTGGTGTTAACTGGGAGCCACAGGGAATTTTGGCTGGTACTGCTACACTCCACCCATACTGATGAGAGTATTTCCATAGCAACTACAGGCTTTTTCAAAGGGGAGAGATGGGAAAAATGTGAAAAACCAAAACCAGTCCAGCTGAAAACAGTCTTGGGCAGATGCTGTTGGTCAGCGTGTGGGGTCTCAAGGGGAGAAGATTCCTGGTTTGGTGTATCTGTGTGGGACCTCCTGGCCGGCAGCCCTGATGCTTTTGCCACCCGAAATATGGAAACTAGAGCTGGTGCTGGCGTTGTGCTGCTCGGCAGGGCTGGGGTGCTCTCATGGGGCTTTGGGGCTGGGGAAGGGGTAGGAACGTGTGTGGCTGCGCTGCATGGAAGCGGCATGTGCTGCAGCTCTCAAGGGGCTGTGGAAGATGCTGCAGCTGCTGATGCATGGGGTGATTTCTCAAGCTGGTGGTGTCACTCTGCTCATTGCTGGTGAGGAGGTTCCAGTGGTACTGGGGGCTGTGGCAGCTGGGGACACCTTTCACCTGTCCCTGCTTTCCTGCAGGGTCCAGAGCCCTTACGGAGGGAAGGGCAGCTTCTGGCCCTGGAGCTTCCCAGGGCTGCTTTGGCTCTGAGCTCTGCCCTCCCCTTCATCTTCACCCTCCTTCCTTCTCCGCTGTCTCCTGCCATTGCTGATAGCCAGGAGAGCAGCTGGAAGGGTGTAAATGATGCTTTTGGGGCAGGAAGCTGTGGGAATGTGTGCACTGTGTGTCTGGTTCCAGAGGCTGAATCTGAACCGTGGTGTTGCAGCAGAGATCAAACAGTGGCTTGACCCACTGCTGTTGGGACTTACCTGTGGTTTGATGGCAGCTTGGGTTTGGGGGCCACCAGTGGGGCTTTGGTCAAGTCTGCTGGCCACCTGGCAAGCTTGAAGGTTGCTCAGGGGCTGATGGGCATCCTGCAAAGCTCGGTGCAGGGCTGGTGCGAGGAACCTGTGTACAAGGGCTAACCGTGCAGGTTGGCGGGAGAGCATGAAGAGACGTCTTCTCTGTCCCGTTGCAATACCCACAGAGGTAAAAGGAGCTGCCGTGCAGGAGGGCTGTCCCCTGCCAGCTGCCATCCCCCGTAAGCCCCAGCCTGGCACACGGTGCGGGCTCTTGGGCCCCAGCTGCCGCAGGCTGTGAGTGAGCCAGCTCACTCCCCAGAGGGCTGCCCGGGGCTGGCAGCAGACAATGTCCGTATTCTTTGTGCAGAACGAGCTTCCCTTTTGCTGATAACCCTCTGGGCTCACGTAATTTGCTGAGATTGGGCTGGTACTGGAACTCTCCTGGCTCTCCAGCTGTGCAGGAGCAGAAACAAAGTTGGAGTTATTATTTGCAAAAAAATCTTTAAAAAAAAAAAAATCCGGCAATAATAATAATAAAAAAATCTCACTGGAAGGACTTTGTCCAATGATCTGCTTTCTGGCTTTGAGATTGCTCCGTGACCTTAATCAATGCCAAAAAGACATGTGTTCCATTAAATCCATCTTCAGCCCAAGTGGTGAAAGGGCAGGCACTGTCAGGAGGTGCAGCCTGCCTTCCTTGCTCGCTGCCTCCCTGCAATTACAACCAAGCAGGACCTCTGGATCCCTCAAATGCTCCTGTGAGACTTTATACCTGTCAGTTTAATGCCAGCCTCTTGGGAATGCTTCAGAGATAGGAGGCTTGGTTGGGGCGTCTGGTTTTGGAGAGCTGGCAAGCCCTGGCTGTGAGTGCTGCTCTCTGTTGAGGTGCTGGGTGAGCAGAGACTTCTTCATAATTCAGTTGTGCCTTTATCTAGAGGAATGGCAGACTGAGCCGTGATACGAGAAGGAAACAGTCTCCAGATTTGCTGTTTGCGTAGCTGGATCGGCTCAAACACAACAGCCCGGTTAGCAGCGCCTCCGACTGTCAGAGTATCTTCTATAACATTTTTGCAAGGCACTCTTTTTTTCATGTTTATATGAACAAAGTAGAGCGCTGGGAGAGGAGCTTGTAAAGTGTCTGTTTCCTCCCCGCTCTCCTTTCTTTCCTTCCCTGCCACCTCCTGCCTGTGTCATGTTTATAGGTGTGCTGGTTAGCTTTTCCTTTTTGGAGCCAGCTGACTTCCCACAAAATATCTGCTATCCTGGGAAGCCTAGAGCTCTGAGTCACCTTGTCTTAACGTGTACATCTCCTTGCTCCTGAGTGTGTTGGAAAAGCTGGGGGAGAAGGGGTGGTTCTTTTCCTGGCTGGGCAGAAAGGGACTGGGTGATGGAGGAGCCTCTCCATCGCTGCTGGGGAGGGTGGGCAGAGCTGGCTGTGCTTTATTCGCAATGCAGATACAAGCCTGGGGGGTTCATGGCAGTTGGCTCAAAATAAACTCCATGGGGAGCTTGCCAAGTCCTTTGGCTTTACAGGGAGCAGCTGGCAGGCTGGGCAGGCAGATCTGAGGTGCTGTGAAGGTAACAGAGACCACGGTGGATCTTCTTGCAGGTTGGAGCTGCTGTGCCTGTGGCCGTCCTGAGCAGAGCGGCTGGGAGCCTGGCCTGCGGCCAGCCCAGCTGGGTATTGCTGCCCACTTGTGTGAGCTCCATAAACATCTGAGGAGCCAAAATGCTGGAGGATCAAAGTTCAGGCTCCTTGGGACCCGTTTGGGAAAACAAATGCTTCGTGGGAGCGGGATCAGAGTCCAAGGAAGGTTGGCTCTCCCTTCACTCGCTCGCGCAGCGGCTTTCCTGGTGTTTGGCGTGTGGGAAAGCTGGAAACGGGATGAGCTGTGCTAAGGGGGTGGAAGAGGATAAAATCGGATAGAGGCTGAGGGAGGGTGCTGAGTTCAGCCACTAAATAGCTATAACCATGCTGAAGCAGAGTGACCCTCTGGCACCTGCAGTTTGCAGCTCCAGGCTTTGGTTTCTGTGCCGCTTTTGGGATCCAGGCACGGGAGCAGTGGGAAGGATCTGCCCAAAAATGTGCAGCTACATTGGAACGGGATTTGAGATGAAGCTGATGTGGATGTATCAAGCTTCTGGAATTTAGACTCCCGTGGAGGCTGTGGTTTTAGAAAGCGTGCTTGTGGGTTTGTGTGGGTGGGTGGCAGTGGGCAGGGCCAGGAAAGGTGGCGGGTCTGGATTAAGGACCATAACCCCATACCCGGCTCTTGTGTCTGCTCTTGCTGGACTCTCACTCCTGTGTCCTCATTCCTAGTGCTGTATACCACAGTAACAGCCAGTTCGTGGGAGATTTTATCTCCTCTTTTTCCTCCTCCATCCATTTTCCTGTCTTCAAGCACAGCATGAAATGCAATGCATGCATGTGGCTGGCAGAGCTTCTCTCTAGGTCCCAGCTGAGCTAATAGGGTATATCAGGACATTGTCTTGCCCATCACCAAGGCCCTGTGCCTTTTCGGGGGGCTCCTTTCCACCACACACTCTTTGGCACTACTCTGTACCGAGAGTTAGTCCTGCCAAGCTGAACTCTAGTGATCCTGTACCTTTAGTACATCTCCTTGTCTTGCTAATGTATGTAGGCACTGTGCTCTCCAGGAGAGAATCGCAGCTGCCTTTGGAGCACAGCTTGGCAGCTCTGTCTGCCTGTATTAATTCATATATATATATATATTTATATACATTTCTGAAAAGCCCTGGATCTGTTCAGAGATGGGAATGTGGGGGAATCTGACCTCCGGTTTGAAGTTGCAGGGAGGGTTTAATAAGGCAGAATATGATTACTGAAGCTGATTTTGACCAGGGTGCTACTTCCTCTATAAAATGCCATTTGATCTTTAAAGACCGCAAAACGCTGCACGCTGCTGGCTATCACTGCATATGAAGTCCTATGGATAAAAGCATCTTTAACTTTCGTGTGACAGGTGCCTGGGGAGCTGCCTAAAAATGGGAGCTTTTTTGGTCTCTTGCTCCCTGTAAAGCAAAGAGTGCTGCCTCACCTTGAGGTTTGTGCTTGGTGTAAAACTCCCAGGGGAATTGTTTTTCCTGCCCTTGGATTGCCCTCTTGTCCCAGCTGGCTGCACGGCTGTTTCGGAGATGTGGTGTTATTAGACAGTGAGGGTTGGTGTTAGTGGTCCTGAACAGGAGCCTCTGCTCTGTCTACCACAGATCCAGTGGGAAGCACCTCTCTGGGCACAGAGGACTGGTTTTGCAGGCTCTCCTGCCAGAGAGTAATGAAAGAAATACCCTTTTGTGGAAATATTATCATTTTTGAGTCTGCCACCCAGAGGAGAAGGGGAGTGAGCTACAGCTGGTGCTGCAGGTGAGGGATGAGCTCTTGCTTATGCTTCACCCCAAGGTGGTTGCATTCATGTATCTATGCCCATACCTGCAGGACTAAACTGCTTGTCCTATCTTGTGCTTTATCACTTCAGGTGGTGTCTGAAACTATGCAGGGGTCAGACAGTGACAGGCAATAAAAAAGGGATGGGGAGAGAGCCTGCAGCTGCTGAGAGGGGCTGAGGTGGTGGGCAGGGAGCTGGGGCTGAGCCAAGAGCTCAGCCTGTAGACAGGGGGGTTCAGAGACACTGTCCCCCTAACCCTGCTCCCTGTGCAGGAGATGCTGCTGTCCTTGGGAGTTTCCTTCCGAAGCTTTTGCACTGTTGCTCATCTCTGATAAGTGAAGTTTCTTCAGCACTGGGATGATTTTGGTCACTTCACTTCTTGCCTGGGACCCCAAGCCTGTTTTCTCCCAGTGCTAGCTGAGTACTAGTGATGGGATATTAAGGGAGGTACTTGTTGTGAAGGCAGTTGCACTGTTGCCCATAACAATTCTTCAGCTCTGCTGTGCCACTGCCCCTTTTTGTTCCTTTCTGAAAGCAAGTGATGGGGCGTAACTTTTCCTGCACAGGAAAACCTTGGCTGTAGAGTGCAATAACAGGAACATACTGCCTCCTGTGTGCTGCAGCCATCTGTCCGTGCTGGGTCCTGGCATCTCGCTGACCTCTAGTGATACTGACACATTGTCCCTGGAAGAGATGGTATCTGCTCCATAAGTCACCAGTCAGAGCTGGTGCAGGCTGTGGAGGGTGTCCTGGGGTGAGCTGGAGGCTTGTGGAGATTGTAGAGGGAAAATGAGTGAACGCACAGACGTGGGGCTCAGTGCACCCTGTGCCTGAGAGGGTCGCATCCTTGGGGACAAAAGCAAAGGGTGAGGTCCTGGTCATGTTGGCACTACTATCTGTTTTTTGAATGCATGTAGTTTCCCTCCCTCTTATGTACGGCTTCTATGTGTCCTTATGGGTGCCAGGCAGCATGGCTTAATTGCAGTGCCTGGAAAAAATGTGTTCAGCAGAGCTTAAAGCTGTTTCTCAGGGTATCTTCCACAGTAGGGTGTCTTTAAGTGGCAGTCTTGTTAGATAGCGCAGCTGTAGCAGCTCTTCTGCACCTAATGGTTGTTCCTGGCTGGCCTGGGGCCAGGCAGATGCTGTTGGGGTGAGTGTGAAGCTTGTCTGGACTCATCTGAAAGGTGTCCTGCAGGGGAGTCCTCTCCTCTGAATGCCTCGTGTGCTGTGAGTTGCTTGTGTGGAGCAGTTGGGTTTTTCCAGGAAAACTGAGACACAGCACTGTGGTGGCTTGCGTAGGGCTGTATTGTTCCCATGCCCTCCCAGCTGCGGGGATCCGAGGCTTTTTCCTTTGCACAGCCTTTCTGGAAAGGCTCGTTTTGGATTGTTGAGTTGGATGTGGCTGGATGCATGGGATGGGGACTGGTTGCATCCCCCTTGCATCCTCTGCAGCATCCACTTACCCCTATATGGCCTCAGCAAGAGGAGCAGATCTGCTAGTGCAGAGGGAGCTGTGTTGCAATGAGCTGTTTTATGATCGTTACCTTGACGAATCACAATTACACTGTGGGGTTATGCTCATAATTGTTTCTACAAAGCTGGATTTGCTTTCTGCCCCTCCTTTTCCCACTGACCTCAAATTATCCTTAATGATGCAAAGTTACCCACCACTGGGTGACTTTTCCATGTGTTTTCAGGAAGGGAAAACCCACGCTTTAAATGGGGAAAATATTGCCCTCATAAGTCTTTATTCAGGTGCACTTGCCTTTAATGCTCAGTTACCAATTCACTTTTATAACTTCCATATTGAGAGAATCAAGTCCTTTGTGCCTCTGGTTATTAAACGGATGTGATAAGTGCCTTATAATACTGTGAAAGATGGCTGATTCCTTTATGACTTCCTCAGCCCTGTGTGGGATGTGAGGGATGGATAAAAGGATCCAGCAGTGCCCACTGTGTCTGTGCTTTGCCCTGGGGTGTGGGACCTGCACCAGAACCCCGGGTTTCCCAGCCTCCAGGGCTTCCTATCAACATCTGCAGCACCTCTGCTTGGAGGCGGCAGGTCTTACTGGTCAAGGGTTTTAAGAGATGTCTTCCCCCTATTCCACCCCTGCAATCAAGTTCATATTTGCATGGTCTGGAGCTGTTGTGCCAAGAGGTTTGTTTATAATGCTAAACATATCAGGTAATTGAAAGCTAATGCTTCTGTCTGGATCGCAAGGTATAATATGCCTGGATGACGAATCAATTTTCCTGTTGCCTTACAAGAAAGAGGAGTCAAACACTCTGCTTGTCTTTCCTGTGTGTGTGTGTATATATATATATACACTAGATATATAAAATTGTGTGTGTGTTGGGGTGTTGCCTGTTTGCTAGTCCGTGATTTATCCATTGCGCGGTATCCAAACATGAGCGGTGGCACTTGCGCAGCGTGGCTCTAACAGGGACGTGTCATCTGCTCTGGCAGTGACTGGAGCTGATGGCATCCTGATGAAAAGTCTCTCCCCTCCGGCCTGGGCTAGATATAGATTTGGGTAGCACGTGTGTTTACATGCTATATAGTACTTGACGCTTATCGAGTGCCTTTTTTAGCTATTGACCACAGTGCTTGAAAAGCTGAGATTAGATAAATATTATCCTTGTTGTGTGAAGAGGGTGAAGGAAGGCCAGACACATTAAGTAGCCTCAAGCTAATCACTTGGTAAATTGGCCTAAGAGGCGGTTTTTCACCTCTGGCTCATGCATGTGGGACAAAATGAACCTGTCTGTGTTTGAATCCCAGTGGATATTCTGGTGTCGTTGCTGCATTGGCCCTGGGCTGGAAGGGGAGCACGTGGAGCTGTGTAGTCTCCAGAAGGTGACACCAGCCTATCTTGTCAAACACCTCCTTGCATGGTGTCCATCTGGGAATGAAAGGAACCGCTCTTCCCATGGGGTTGGTGACTACCAGTCCCCTTCCAGCAAGTAGGGTGAGGTCCTTGTGCTTCTGGAGGCCAGCTGAAACCTAAACTCTGTCACTTGGTGACCATATGGTCAGCAAGATCACTCGTGTCTCTCTGTGTGATGTAGGGGAAGAGACACCTGCCTCCTTACTGGCTTCACATGGTGCCCTGGCATCT
This sequence comes from Pampusana beccarii, assembly GCA_013399365.1. Classification (NCBI taxonomy): domain Eukaryota; kingdom Metazoa; phylum Chordata; class Aves; order Columbiformes; family Columbidae; genus Pampusana; species Pampusana beccarii. The sequence goes on along the minus strand of VWYH01008196.1, from coordinate 7,721 downwards.
GGGAGTGAGATATGATGCCTGTGAGGTGCAGAACTGGCAAACAGTCCTTCACACCTCACACGTTTGCTATTAATTGGGACACAGCACACAAGCTGTAGATTGACTGTTGGTCTGACTTCAGTGGTCTACAAGGCTTTCAACAAGTTGTGAAGGCATGGCTGTAGGTACAAGAAGGCTGAGACACAATGCAGAGTTGGCCTCCTAAAGTTTGCTTTTGTCAGGCTAAACCTATATCTTCCTTTGGAACGGTAACTGATTTCCTCAGTAAAGAGATGACTTTGTGGTGAGAGGTTAATATGATGCTGCGTTACTTTGTAAGTGTGGTATATAGCCCGACTGTTGTAGGTGAAGTGTTGGATAATGGAGAAGTGGTGGGAGGTGTTGGAAGAGGAGATAACCTCTGAGGTTCCTTGGAGGTGATGTTGGCTCCTCCGCCTGTTGAGGACACTGGTGCAAAAGGCAGGGGTTTGCTCATGGGCTTTGCTGCTGGGACTGTGGGATCACAAAGTGGGGTAAGGATGGCCAAGGGGAAGAGCTGCAGCAGCAAAACCAGGAGAGTCTGTAAAGCGAACGTGGGATAAATGCAAATGTGGGTATTACAGGGCTTTTGCTGCCAGTTGGAAACGACCCGGTGGTTAGAAGTGCTTGGTGCAATGCTTAATTATGGGGTGAAAACAAGCCTCCAGGCTGATGGGGCTGTGAGAAAGGCCAGTGTGGCCCCAAAGTCAGGGTGTTTCCAGTGTAACCGGAGAGTTGCTTGTGCTGTTATCCAAGTGATACCTCCTGGAGACTGCTCTGTTGTTTTGGTCACTCTTTTTCAAGCAAAAGAGACCTAAACAGGCTGATGACAAAAACATAGAGAGCCATCTGCTATTACAGTGTCTATCACAATGGTCCTTCTTGTGTAGGTCACCAAGTGTGAGCATCAGTTATGCTGGGTCTGAAACCAGGAGCAAAATAACCTTGCTACCAGGACTCTGCCTGAGCAATATATCTGTATCACTTCTTGGACTTGAGTTAGGATCTCTTCAAATCACTTGAGACAATTTGCCTTGCACTTCACTGTTTGGTACAGACGTGCAGCCTTAGAAGAGCTGGCTCATGTAACTTATAAATGACAGCAGGGTGGGTCTGGCTCTTGCTTGTAAAGGAGGGAGGAGGAAATGCCAGGGAAGGAAAAGAGCTGCTTAAGCAAAGACAGTTTTGACACAAGAGAAGATGGATGTATAATGCTTCTGAGTACATTTGGGTCAGAAATGGGAAGAGCAGGGGAGTTCTGGTGAGTTGTTTCAGTGTGAGTTGGGAGGGCAAAGCCCGAGATCCTGCTGAGGTGGACTTTGGTTGTAGAAGGTATGGAATAACAACAGGTTTATGGTGTGAGAAGACCTGGGCCAGCAGGATCCTCCAAGCAGACAAGAAATATGAAAAGGAAGTGAGTATTTAAACAAACAACCTCTTCCCTACACTCGCCCCCCCAAAAAAAACACAAGCCAAAACAAAAAGCCAAAACAAACCAAAAACCCCTCACAAACCCCACAATTTCATCTATGTTAGCAATGTATCTCATATGTTCTCGATTAGAAGTTAAAAATGAGGCTAGCTAGATGTGTACATGGTGAGCACTTCAGGATTTGTGAAGTATGGCATTGGTCTTGAAGCTATTGCGTCTTGCAGAAGAGCAGCTTACCTTAGTAATAACTGAGGAATGCCACAGGAACATATATTCAGAGACGTTTGCATGGAGGGGGGAGTAACCCACTGACTGTAATTCACATGCCTGATTGCAGAGACCAGGGCAGGGCTGGGAGTTGTCACATCTGTATTTGGCATGAACCCAGCACCTGTGTTCCTGCCAGGTTAACGAACCGAGGCAGAGAAGGTGGTCTCAGTCTTTGGCAGCAATTGGGAGGATATACTATTTCTAGGGCAAGTAAAATCCTGGAAGGAAAGAAGAGGGAACTAGTTGAGGTACTAAAGGACATGAGGAGAGACTTAATTTTAGGGATGGAGTTTCTTTGCTTGGTTCGTTTGCTTTTCCATGGCCAATTTTGCAATCACAGCTTGACTCCTTGAGCTTCGGAATAAGATGCATTTCTGTTTTGTTTTTAAAGTGGATTGAGGCGAACCCAGCCAGCGCAAAGTTACACTATTCTTTCCAAAGCAATAGGGAAACAAAGAAAACGGTTTTCCTGGTGTATCTTTGAGATGCCTGTTAACCAAGACTGATTTGTCACTTCTAGGAGCAAGGGTGCAATTCCTGCTAAGTTGAAAAATCAGAGAAAAGAGGGGAAGAACCATTTCTGGGAGTCCTTGAGAAGGGAAGTGTCTGTGTAGCTTAAAGGACACGGAGTCCCTTGCCTGACCTGGGCACCTAATTCAAGATGACGCTATTTCCCTGTATTGCCCTCTATGTAAAGCAGCTGCTGAGCAGGGTGATTATCCTGTACATAAGAGTGTGTGTATACATTTATTTTCACTGTTGCTTCTCTTGTCTCTCCCTTTATGGGTGTTGTGTGCCTATGATAAATAATGTATCAAAGCATATCTGGCTCAGGAAGTTCATGGGCTTTATTTGGGAGGCTGCAACACAGGTTGTGGAGTTGTATTTGCAATCTAGTGTAATGTCACTTCTGGAAGGGCTTGGCCATGGGGAGCCCCCAAGACCCCTGTACTGAGTTACCAGAAAGTCCTGCTCGTGCATGTCGCTGGGAACAAGCTCATGTCTTTCCCTGCCTCTTCTAGAATGCTGCCCACATGGCTTTGAGTGTCAGGTCAAAAATAACTGCGACTTTTTTTAGCAAACACAATCAATAAAACAAGAGCCAATCTGGCCGCCGCCTCCTTCCCAGCTGTGGTCGCTCCAAAACTCCTGGCTCAGGGCTGCTCCATCCCTCCGTGAAGGTCATTGCTTGGATGCTGTAGCTTCAGCATGCCCTGGCGGTAAACCCACATCATCCCACTCCTGCTTTTCCCCCTGCTTCTTTATTTTTTTTGTCTTGGATGACCCTCTCTTTCGATACCTAAGAGTTGCAGATAGGAAATGCCTTCTACTTGTGTTTCTAACCTTGCTCAGTCCTGCAGTCTCATGGCCCAGGGCCTGAACTTGCAGTCCTGCCATGTCTCAGAAGGGTTTCAGTGAGCGTCGGGTCTCTTGACTGACTCCTCCCAGTCTGTGTTTTGTTCTGCAAGTGCTCGCAGGGGCCTCAGATGTTGGCAGGGAATACGAAATGGCTGTAATCGTTGTCCTGTTTCTCATTCTGTCTGGGACACAGGCGATCCAAGCCAATGAGCAGGTCATTGAGGATGAACCATAACTTATGCTGTCATGCAGTTGGGAGCAATGCTGCGTCCTTACGCTAGCTCCTCTGGTTATGGAGACAAGTGTGGGGCACGTGGAAAGCAGAGGTGACTCTTGCAAGTCTCCGCTTTTCTTGGATCTGCATGGTGAGAGTAGAGAAATACGTTTAGGTTTAGTCCAGGCTTTGCGTTTTTCTTTCCTGAGCTGGATGGTGTTCGGGATATGTCTCAAATAATAGGTCTCTGTACTTCTGTCATGCTAATTCATCTGGTTCTGTGCAAGCACAAGGTGTAGCGAGTGCTGGGGGAGGAACATGTGGCCCCTGTGACTGCTCTGGAAGTGGTCAAAGGTGCCTCATCTGCTTACCCTCTGGACCACCGCGTGGGGTCCTGCAGCCTTCTTGCCTAGAATAATAAAATCATGGGATGGTTCTCAGTGTTGGCTTATCACCCCAACCCTGTATCTCCTGGAAATGTTTCCTCTCTCCAGGGCCAAATCCAAAGCCAACTATTGCATCAAGGCAGATCTGAGCTTTGGTGTGTGTGTGTGTGTGTGTGTGTGTGTGTTCATAACCTTTGAAGTTGGGCTTCTTTCTCATATTGTCCAAAGGGACCAGCCAGATGTTTTTCCCCCCTCTCAGTTCACTTTGAGAGAGAGCCACCTCTGCTTGCTCCCCAGCGAAGACCCTCTTGAAATTGTGCTTTCTGGTGGGAGGGTGCCCAAGTTTAATCTGGGAGAAGGATGAGGGCTGAACTCCTTCCCCACCACGCAGTTTTGCAGCTTGTTTAGCCAAAGCCCGTAGCTGCAGCCACCCAGCCACGCTGCTGCCAGCATCGCTCCTGTGCTGCCGATAACAGGGGACCCCGTTCTCTGGGGCTGTCGATCTGTCAACTTCCCCAGGCTCTAATATTTACTGAATAATGATCCCGCAGTGACAGATCTATTTCTGTTTTTGTTCTCTATAACATACCTTCCAGAGCGCCCCAGGCGACTGAGGAATTTATAATAAAGGCGCAGTTTGAAAACTAAGTTTGGTGCTCTCCTGCCAGCAGCACTTCCAGCCAGCAAAAACTGGGACCCTGTTTGTCCACCCCATAAGAGACTGGATAAATACATTACTTTTTTTTTTTTCTCATTTTCTTCGTTTTTTCATTTTTTTTCATTTTTTGTTGAGAGGTTTTATTTGCATTTATTTGTGTAAATTGTGGTTTTGTTTTGTCGATGTGCGCAGTGAGGGGCAATGACTTCAGCAAGGATGTTCAATGGATCGGTTGCATGTTCCACACTCAAAACTGTTGGTAAAATCATGTTATTTGTCTTTCCCAAAGCACTGGAAAAACAGAATAAAAAGTAGCATGGGAAACTACTTGTTTTGGCAGCGTGACGTGTACTGTATGTGTCTGAGGGTGTGGATGCTGAAGCGGGTCCAGTCCCCAGACCTGTTGCAGGAAGGTTTTGGCTGAAGGAAGGCGGGAAGAGGTGTGGGGCTGGGTGTTTGGGCATGGCATGGCAGCTGTGTGCTGTCCCTTGCATGGGCAGAGCGACCGCCTGGTGATGCCACAGCTGAGCCTTTCCTTCTTCTCGACAGACACATAGAGAACTGGAAGAACTTGCAGACACTGAACGCTGTTGACATGGAGCTGTACACGGGACTCCAGAGGCTGTGAGTATGTCCTGCGTGTCGGGGAGGAGAACAGCACTGGGCGGCCCCTTCCTTCCAGCCAAGAGCTGCAGCTTCCCTCCCTCCGCAGTCTGCATGCCACCGTGTTTGGAGCCTGTTTAAGCTACTGGCTCCGCTGTGTTTTGCTATGAGACTCTGCAAAATGGAGAGGAAGTGCTTTTTGGTCTTTGCTGGGTTTGAGAGAAGGAAGATTGCTAGCTCCTGACAGCTCTGTCGACACACGTCAGCCCTGACCTCTCTTCTCCCCTGCTGTGCTGGTTGTGGGCTTGTGTGTTGTTCTGAGTCATTTCAGCCCCACAATGTGAAATTCCAGCTGTCTCCACCAATCCTTCATTGCTGGGCTGCTGGTCCTCATTTAGGGCAGTTGCCATCACGGTAGTGCTGCACAATAGGGGAATCTCACCTCCCTGCACATCCGTTCGAGCACCAGGGATGGCTGACTTTGTGCATCATGGAAGGGAAACTGAGGTCCATGAGGTTGAAGGGACTTGCCAGACACTTGGGAAGCCTGGCCGAGTTAGGATATCACTCAGTCTCATTCCCCTTCCTGGAGCTGGGAGCACCCTGGGTGCTGCTTATGTGAGATGCAGAGCGTTGTTCAGGGTTAATCGGAGACTCTGCTAATGTGTTTCACTGGGAGCTTTACATTAGGTACAACTTGCCCGCAGGCTGGAGGAGAGGTGAATATTGCTGAGCACTCAATAACCAAACCCCAGCAAGCTGTATTTTTAACACACACCTTGTAAGCAGGCTGGCTGCACTCTCATCTCACCTAGGAAAGCAGCAAGGGGGTCAGGCATACTTCTGTCTGCAGCAGATATTAATAAACACTGGTCATAGCGATGATACAGATTTTCCAAAACAGGGTGGGAAAAGGATTCTCCCTTTGATGTCCATCACTCCCTGTGCAAAGTACTAACTCTTCCCTATCAGAGCTGCAAGCAGAAGGGTTTTCTCCTTGATTTGAGGGAGGGGAGAGGGTGGTGCTGTGGGTTAGGTTTGCTGTGGGGCCAGGCAGTGCTGCTCATGAAGATGGAGGGAGAAGAGAGAAGCAGGAGATGCTCCAGGCCACTCTAGGAAGCCTTGGTGGATGTGGAGGGGGGGATCTCGCTGCGCAGCTGCTCTGTACTGAGCCTGTTCTGTCATGATATCAGATGAAGATGAAAAGCCCAATTTCCTCTTTGCTTGTAACTCAGAGAGGCTGTCTGGGGAGAGATGTGCCTTTCGGGGGGGCACCACAGGGCTCCCAGTGCACCTCAGGTGCTGAGCGCAGGGTTTTAGAGCAGTCATCAGCCTTGATTCCATCGCTGCCCTTCTGCATCTCTTTGCAGGACAATCAGGAACTCAGGACTACGAAATATCCAGCCACGCGCCTTTGCCAAGAACCCTCACCTGCGCTACATGTGAGTGCCGGCTGCTCCTGCCGCCTTTTCCTTCTGCTCCCTGTGGAAAGGCCATTCCCAAAGAGGATCCCCAAAGTGCCTGTCAGTGAGGGAAAGGGGATGCTGGTGGGGAAAAAGAGGGAGGAGTGGCAAAGGTCAGGAGAAGGAAAAGTGAAGGTGCAGGGAAGTGCAATGGGCTGTGATGCGGGATGAGGTGAGCTCCTGCTGGGCAGCTGATGGGCTTTAGTTTTTAATAACTGCCCTGGCTTTTGATTGCCGCTCTAATGAGCGCTTATGTCATCAGCAATCTTGCAGTGGCCCGTGCACATTTCCCTTTCTGAAGAGTTCAGGGGGTGGCTACATGCCTCAGCACACAGAACCTGTTCAGCTGCTTAGATTTTAACCAAATGGCCCTTTTCTGTTGCAAATCCTGAGGCGTGAGGCTGCCAACTCTGTTCCTAATTATTGACTTCTTAAAATGGTGTCAGCAGTGGGATTGGGGTAGGGATGTCTTGCACCAGAGAGGCTGGAGTCCTGTTATCATGGGATGTTGCACAAGTGTCCAGCTGCTGGGGCATCGTTACCCAGCAGGAATGGTGTCTAAGGGAATTTCTCATCCTTGGGGCCAAGGGCACTGATTTCTTTACTAGATATGTATTTACTTTTCCTAAACTGATAAAGGAAAGGCTGAATTTCAGGCCAGTGTGCAAGGTGCTCCATGGGTTTTGAAATATCTTGTCAAAGTGATTGTGTCCAAGATCAAACCCCTCTCAGCTCTGGTATAGATCTAAAAGGTGAAAAGGGGTTGGTGGGATTCCACTGACCTTGGGCACAAGCTGGTGGGCTGGATGGAGGGTGTGTGTATCCCTGCTTTTTGAAAACCAATGCTAGTGGCTTCTTCCATGAAAAACAACAGTAACTCACATCCATTTGAGTCTGAAGATGCATGTGGCCATCGATATGGGCAAGTTCCTGGCTGAGGGAGATAGATGTGACCTGCAGAGCAGGATAGATTTGTCTTTTGATGTCTGCTTGCAGATGATGTGAACTGAAAACCCCCAAAGCTTCCTTTTTGGAAAAACAGTTACAGTTGCTAAGTGACAGTAAAGTACTTGCTAAGTAGGAGATCTGCGATACTAAAGGGCATGAATAGTTAAGGGCACTGTGAACAAGCATGGAGCCTTTTTGAGTTTAAAGAAGTGCTTATTTTATCATCATAAACCCTCCTTAATGCTGACCATTGGGATTTTCGGGACTTCTGTGCTTTGTTATTTTGATTTGTGGTGTTTGTTTTGTGTCTTCTGTAGTTGTTACTGAGAAGCACTCTCTATGAATACCTCTCCCTATATATATATATATA
>VWYH01008195.1:1111184-1136753 GCA_013399365.1 Pampusana beccarii | reverse complement strand
CAGCGCCGACCAATCAGCGTCCGCCCCGCGCGCACGGCCGGCGCGTCTTAAAAGGGCGGTCATACGGGGCCCGCCCGGCGGCGGGGCGGTTCCGGGGCGGTGGCGGCTCCGGCGCATGGCGGCGCTTCCGCTGGGGGCGGCGCGGCGGCACCATGAACTACATGCCCGGCACGGCCAGCCTTATCCAGGACATCGACAGTGAGTGCAGCGTGCGGCCGGGCCCTGCCCGCAGCGGGAGCCCCGGCCCCGGGGGCATCGTCCCCGCCGGTGCTGCCCTTCGCGGGGGTTGGATCTCCCGTTATCTGCGGGTCCTGCTCCCCGTGGGGCGGTCGGACCCCTCCTTTCCCGGGAGAACTGCCCCCCTGTGCGCACCGGTCATGCGTGGGTGAACCGGACATCTCCGGTGCCCCCCCGGTGCGTGTGGAGGGTGGGGGGCGGCCGTGGCTGACCCCTCCCGCGCTCCCTGTCCCGCAGAGAAGCACCTGGTCCTGCTGCGGGACGGTCGGACGCTCATCGGGTACCTGCGCAGCATCGACCAGTTCGGTACGTCCGCACCGGGGAGGTTTAGGCTGGGCTTTAACGCGTTCCGGTGCCAGCGAGTGCGGGGGCTGCGGGGAGGAGGAGCAGAGCCTGGCGGGGCCGTTTGCATGAGCCGGGGGATGCTCCCGTGTCCATCGGGGCCACACTTACTGGAGCAGCTCCCGTCTCAAACGGTGCTGTGATGGTAATGACGGAGTTTGGATATGGGGAGAATTCAGTGTTTCGTGGTCACCGCTCAGCCGCACTGACTGCCTGCAGCAACGACCCCACCGTGTGCTGGTCCCGTGCGTTTCCTTAGCTGAAAACATGAGTTTTAAAATAAATCAGTTTAGTTGTGCATAAAGTGATGTGATTGCAGGTTGTGGGGTGTGTCTGTGTTGTGGTTAAACACCCACCTGTGTGTCCACTGGAACTGGTGCTTCACAAGACTTCTCCCAGAACCAGCTGCTCTTTCCCACTGGTTACATCCAGCATTGATGCTCTGACATCTCCTTTTGAGCTGCTGTGGGTTTTCCACCTGGGTGGGATGCGATGCTCTTTACAGCTAGAAAACGTGGTGAAACGTGGATTATTTTCTCTCTCTCTCTTGATCACTGCAGCAAACTTGGTGTTGCACCAGACTGTGGAGCGCATCCATGTGGGCAAGAAGTATGGGGACATCCCTCGAGGCATCTTTGTTGTGAGAGGCGAGAACGTTGTTCTGCTGGGGGAAATAGTAAGTAAGCAGCTCCCTCTGCCTGCTCTCTCATCTGAGCTGGGTGTCCGTGTGTCTGTCTGCTGTGAAATATGTTCACTGCCATCCCCGCTGGCTTTCTGTCCATCCAGACTGAGCTGCCCCGCAGATGCCCGGAGCATCCCACGAGCGGAGCTGCACAGGCTGCTGCTGAGGTGCTGAGCAGGCTGTTCCTCTTGCAGGACCTGGAGAAGGAGAGCGACACGCCTCTGCAGCAAGTGTCCATCGAGGAGATCCTGGAGGAGCAGCGCGTGGAGCAGCAGGCCAAGCAGGAGTCGGAGAAGCTGAAGGTGCAGGCGCTGAAGGAGCGGGGCCTCTGCGTCCCGCGGGCGGACACCCTGGACGAGTACTAGACGTGCCGCCTCTCGGACCTTTCCCCCGTGGCAGAGCGAGGGGTGCGCTGTGACCCACCCGTGGGCGGGTGGATCTCCTTGGAAAGGCGGTTTTTACTTTCAGGTTGTGTTTTCTGTGGTGCAGATAACTGTAAAAAAAAAAAAAAAATCGCGCCATTAGTTTCTCCTTGCAGAGAAGGAGAGAAGGCGTTGGGCTGCCCTTCGAGGCGGGCAGGCGCATTGAGGAGCGCCAGCGGTTTTGTTCAGGAGGCAAATGGCTTGGTCCTCTGGGTTTGTTTGCATTTTCCTCCTCTTATGACTCTGGGCGAGAGTTTTCCTTGATGTGTAAATAAATCCTTGATCTCAACAATGATTGTTTTGCCAGTGTCTGGGACCTGACGCCTTCCCCTCTCTTGGGACAAACACCCTTGTGCCAACTCTGTTCCCTGCCGGGCGCTGTGCGGGGGGAAACAGGCCCTTGGTCCTGCTGTGGCTGGGCTCACACTGAGGAGAGGCTGAAGGATGTGGTGAGATCCCTCCCTCTGGGGTGGGGAGCAGGACCTGTGTATCCCCTGCACCCCAACAGGGGCTGCCGGCTGGGCTGGGCTGCTCCCCAGCAGCTGAGCCCACTAATTACCTGCTAACGAGCTGCCACAGCTGGGCTGGCCCTGGGGAGCACTGGTGGTTTCTCGGTGCTGGGGGAGCTGGTGTGGCTGCAGCAGGGACCTTCATGTCCCAGCGCTGTTTGGTGTGTGCCGTGATGGGTGCACCTTTGTGGGGCGGGGGCTTGCAGGGGCGCTCGGGTTGTCCTTGCAAGTGGGTTTTCTCTTCCGAAGTGGCTCGTTCCTTTGCAGGAGGAGCCGGTGTTTGCACCGGGTACAAACAGGTCTGGCTGCTGCTCTCCTGGAAAGCAAACAGCCGGGGCTGCCCCCCCCGCGCTGGCCGGCCCAGAAATGTTTCCGTGCACCCCGTGGGCTGGGCTGCTTGCTTTGAGGGGAGGAAAAAAAGCATTTTCCCTGTTGTGCTTCCTCGTGTAGGCTCGGGTGGGACGTTGTGAGTTGGGTGGCAGAAAAGGAGTAAACAAGGAAACGCGATTTCTTGCTTTAGCAAAAACAAACAAAAAAAGGCTGGATGGAGCCGGTGGCGGCTCCTGCAGCTGGAAAATCTCCACCAGGAGGAAACGGCTCGTTCGGTTTCGTTGTTCGGCCGCCGCTGCTGCTCGGGGGGGCAGCGGGGGGCGTTGCGGTGCGGGGTGGATGAAGGCGGGGGGGTCCCGTCCCGGGCTCAGCCCCGCAGATTGGGGGGGCTGGAGCTCCCTCCCTGCCGGCCTGGGGTCCCGTTTCTGAGGAGGAGGAAGGCTGCGGTGCCGCAGCCCGCTGCTGGGGGCGGGGGGTGCAAGGGGCTGGTGCTGCCCGACCCCAAACCGGGACGGGGGGATCCCCAAGGTGGGGTGGGCGCTCCCGTGCGCTGCCCCTTACATAAGCTCGTGACGCCAGGGGGCGGCCCGTGACGTCACGGCGGTGACGCAGCCCCGGAGGCGGCCGGACCGCCCCGCGCCGCCGGGCCGGGCATGGTGTGCGGGCGGCGGGGCTGCTCCCCGGCCCCCGCCATGGAGCTGGAGAACATCGTGGCCAACACCGTCCTGCTCAAGGCCCGCGAAGGTACCGCCGCGTCCCGTCCCGTTCCCACGCTCCACCCCGGTCCCATCCCGGTCCCGTTCCCACGCTGCATCCCGCTCCCGGTCCCATCCCGGTCCCGTTCCCACGCTCCATCCCGGTCCCGTTCCCACGCTGCATCCCGTGCCCCTCCCCACGCCCCCTCCCTGTGTCCCCCTCCCCACGGGCACCCTCGGCCCCTCTGTGAGCACCCAGGACCCCTCCATCCGGGGTGGTGGGTGGCCGGGGTGCTCATCCCGCTTGGCTTCGTGGAGTCCCTGCGAGGGGACGGCTGCCCAGGCGCTGTGGGACATCTGTCTTTCTGTCCCACCCACCCTGTGGACCTAGGGACACGAAGCAGAGAATTTAAAATGCAATTTAGGTGCGGTTTCCCCAAGCGGTGCATGTGCTGAGACACTCTCAGGGCGACCAAGAGCCGCTCTGTTGGTCTGTCTGTCCCTCTGCGCCAGCAGGACGTGTCAGGCGTGGACGAGGCTTGTGCGAGCAAAACTTTGCTCGGTGCAGGCCTGAGTGAAACAGGCACTTCCAGGAAAAACACGGCCTCGCTGGTGGAGCTGGGGTGGTGCCGGTGGTGCCGGTGCCACCGCCCCGGTTGCAGCTCCACCGGCAGCTACAGTGAGGCCTGGGGTGGCACAAGGCTTGGGCGTTTGTGCCCCTTCAGACGCAGGGCTTGGCACAGGCTCCCGGGGGAGCGCGGGTGCCTTTGTTTGCTTTTGGTTTCCTCTGGAAAACCGTCGCCCTTGTCGCTGAACCTTTGTGACCGAAAAGCAAACGGCCTCGAGATCTGCTGGTGCAGCCCTGAGGACGGGGTGGCTTGGAGGTGGTCCCATTTTTGGTTTTGGAAATCCATGTTTTCTAAAGGTTTCCTTACCCCCAATGCAGTTGCTTCCAGCAGCACTGGAGACGCTGTGGGGATGGAGCTGGAGAGGTGCCGGTGCCTTCGCTGGGGAGGGAGAGGTTTGGCATCGGGAGCTTGGGTCAGCCGGAGCGTTGGCACCGACGCTCCCTGCTCGGGGCTGGACGCTGCTGCTGTCCCGTGGGATGCACAACAACCACTTGCCCAGTGAGCTGCAGCCTGGGGGAAGGAGGTTTTGGCCCCGGGGCTGGCGGGGGCTCTGCACTGCGGGCCCACACGGGTTAACATCGGCATGCGAGCGCTGCGAGAGGCGCCGGAAGCCGGGGAGCAGCACGGGACGGGGCTGGGTCCGGGCTGGACGGCCGCTTCCCTCCCCAGCGGCGTGGGGAGTACCAGAGCCATCTCAGCAGAAAGCTGACACCCCCCCCAGGCCGTGCCTGGGGGTCCCCACATTTGGGGTTCATGGGCCGGCCTTGGTTTGGGAGACACAGGGGGCTCGGTGAGGTGTCAGACCCGGTGTTCGGATGTGGTGTGGAAGTTGGGGGGCTCTATGGTTTGAGAGGCTCCCTGAGCTGCTGTCGTGCGCTGTGCCCCTCGAAAGGACCTTGCTCTGCTGCGGGGCCCCTCGCTTTGGCCTCATGATCCTTCCAGGGGCTTTACACCCCAAAAGGTGGTCTAGGGGGTGCCCCATGTGGACTGCGGGGGTCTCTGGCTGGCCAGTGTCCCTGGGCTTCGTGTCCATCTCTGCTGGAGCTTTCAAGGAGCTGGTGTCCCCGAGGGCTCCTAAAGCTCGGGGAGACAGAAGGGTTTGTCCACCTGCGGAAGTGGCTGGGATAGACACCCGGGAGCGTGCGGGTGCGGGTAGGTAGCTGGCGGTGAGTAAGGCCTTATGGCTGCTGGGGCGGGGGCAGCCGTGTCCGCATCTCGCTGGGCATCGGTGCCACCTCACCGCAAACCAACCGGGGACGGGGAGCCCCGGGGAACACGCCTGCCGCGGTGCTTTCGCCGCTGTGCTGGTGTAACACACCTCCCCACATGTGCCATGTGGTACATGGGCTCCTTTCCACTGAGGAACGGTTTGATTTTGCTTTCAGCAGTTTTTCTGGTTGCCACGGTTGGTGCAGCAGCATCCTCGTGGGGTTTCCCGGTGTGGTTCACTTAAGGGGAGCGGGGCAAGGCGAGCTCCAATTTCTCTTTTTATCTTTCCCCCTGTGTCCTGCCGCTGGCTCTGGTTTGTGCAGGCAGGGACAGGAGTGGGGACACAACGCTGTCTGTCGCTCGCCCTGGCTGTGCTGTGCCAGGCACGCTGCAGGGGCACCAAACCGGGGCAGGAGGGCGCTGCAGCAGGAGGAGGCAAAACCCTTCGGACTTGAACCTCCCCGTGTGCTCAGCTCCCCTGCTTCCCACCCAGCCCTTCCCCAGTGCCACCATCCCAGCTGAGAGCACGTCCCCGGGGCTCAGCCGGGGGAGATGCGTCAGGATGCGGGTGATGAGCGTTAATTTAGTTTTTACCGTTGCAGCAAACAAGTTGAGATTTGGAAGGAGCGCCATAAAGGGCTGGGCAGTGCTGGGGCTGGTACCTGCAGACGAAGAGGCAGGGAGGGAATCGCGTGGGCAGCGTCCAGGCGCGGCCTCCGAGCATCCCTGCGAGGTCGATGGCTCCTGGGGCAGGTGGAGGGTCCTGGGCGTCCCCGTTGTGCCAGCTGCCCGGGGGCTCCAGCCTGGGCACCACGGGGCGAGGGCAGCGGCTGCTCCTCTTCGTTCGGCACCGGGTGCCCAGGGCCCCGTGGTGCTGGTGTCGGGGTGAGCGGGTGCCCGGGGACCTGTCGCCGCCGAGGCCACTGCGCTGGCTGGCGGGGCTGTTCCTGCCGGAGGAAGAAGCCGATGACGGCAGGAAGCTCAGCCCGGCCGAAACGCCGGCCCTGCTGGAGCCCAGCACCGCGGCGTCTCGCGGGCTGGCCGCGGCGTCACCGGGCGGTGCTGGCCGGCCACCAGCTCGGAGCTGTGCTGATGTCAGGTCCCTGCAGGGATGACTTCACGCGCCAAGCATTCACCAGCAGCGGCTGCGGGGCCATCGCTCTGCCCCCTCCATGTCCCCGGGGGTCCCTGCCCCGAGGAGGCAGGGGCTGCTGCAGGGCAGGATGAGGGCTCGATGGGGAGCGAAGGAAACCAGACATTTTTGGGAGGGAGCGACGTGGGGCTGCGGCATCGTTTGGGGGGAAGCGATGCCGAGGAGGTCCCGTTCCTGCCCTGGGAGCCGTGACTGGGTTGGGGATCCCCTCCCCTGTCTGGGGCAATGGTCCCTGGGGGATCAGAGCCCTCCCCAGGCTCAGGGTGGGTTTTCCCACGTGGCTTCAGAGCTGCCCAAAGCCCCAGTGCTGGTGGTGGCGGGTACGTGTGCAAGCGATGGGTTTGGGGACCAGCAGTGATGGGATGGGGGGAAAACCCAAACCAGGCCACTCTGCAGGACTGGGCTGGGGCTCCGCTGCCCCGTTGTCCCCATCACCACCGGGCCAGGGCAGCAATGCCCGTCCCGCTGACCTGGCCTCTTCTCCCACTGCTGCAGGAGGCGGCGGCAAGCGGAAAGGCAGGAGCAAGAAGTGGAGGGAGATCCTGCGGTTCCCACACATCAGCCAGTGCGATGAGCTGCGGAAAGGCCTGGGTGAGACGGGGAGGGCGCTGGGAACCGGCAGAACCGGCTCACGGGTCCCGGCTCAGGTCACGGTGGGCGCAGGGCTGCGGCACATGCTCAGCGTGTCCCGTGGCACGTCCCGCCTTCCCTTGCAGAGCAGGACTACGGCAACCTGTGCCAGAAGCAGCCCATCGGCCGGCTGCTCTTCCGGCAGTTCTGCCAGACGCGGCCGGAGCTCCTGCGCTGCATCCGCTTCCTGGACGCCGTGGTGAGGAATCCACACGATGCCACCGGCCCTGCTCGGGGACCAGGACGCGCAGGGGCGTCCTCCCGGGATGGGGCTGGCGGGGGCTGTGCAGAGTCCCGGGGGTGCAGCTGGAGCTGGTGCAGCGGTACCGGGGGCTGTGGGGGCAGAGACCACCCCGTCCCAGCGCCCCACGGGTGCACGTCCGGGTTGTGCTGGAGGATGGGGCTCAACAGCCCAGCGACCTCCAAATGCTGCGAGGCTGATCCCGCTGCCGGGAGGTTTCAGCTGCTGGCACAAGCCTCACAAAATGACCGCGTGTCCCGTTACCACACGGTTGGTGGCAGCAGTGGGTGGATGTGGGGGGGGCACAGGGCAGAGCCTGCAGCCCCCTCCTCTCCCACACATCCCAGGCGGATTACGAGCTCTCCCCGGATGAGAAGCGCAAGGAGATGGGGGAGAAGATCATCCACCGGTTCCTCCAGCAGAAGGTGAGACCCGGGGGGCTTTGTGCCCCCCAGGGTGAGAAAGAGATGGGAGCAGGGGGGTGCGGGGGGTCCCTTGTTGGCCAAGGAGCCACGTCCCCTCTCTCTGAGCATCCCGGTGGCACCCCCTGCCAGCCGGGTGACGGGTGGGCTGCGAGGGTGACGCAGCGGAGCGGGGGGCACATCCATCTGCTCCCCCTGGTAGTCCCTGGATTTCCTGCCTGAGGTGGGGCAGCCCCACGCCAGCCGCTGCCTGCAGGACCTGCAGAAGAGCCCCTGCAAGGACCTGTTCAGCAGCTGCCTGCGGTGAGTGTCCTGCCCGGGGATGAGCGCCCGGGGGGGCTGTGGGTGACACCGACCGTCCCCTGTGCCCCCGCAGCCCCCTGCACGAGTACCTGAGCGGGGACCCCTTTGCTGACTACATGGACAGCATGTATTTCGATCGGTTCCTGCAGTGGAAGTACCTGGAGAGGTGAGCGAGGGGTCTGGGGGGTCTTTGTGGGGGGCCCGGGGGGCAGCAGGGCTGATGTGCCCAGGGCTGTGTGCTTCAGGCAGCCGGTCACCAAGGACACGTTTCGGCAGTACCGGATCCTGGGCAAGGGCGGTTTTGGAGAGGTACGGCCATGGGGGGAGGATGGGGGCAGATTTAGGGCTGGTGGGGGCTCACCCCACCACCGCCCCCCCCAAGGTGTGCGCCTGCCAGGTGCGGGCCACGGGGAAGATGTACGCCTGCAAGAAGCTGGAGAAGAAGCGGATCAAGAAGCGGAAAGGGGAGGCGATGGCCCTGAACGAGAAGCAGATCCTGGAGAAGGTCAACAGCCGGTTCGTGGTGCGTGTGGGGCTCTCCGGGGGGGTCAGGGGCGCCGGGACCGGTGCTGACGGCCGGGTGGGTGCAGGTGAGCCTGGCGTACGCCTACGAGACGAAGGACGCGCTGTGCCTGGTGCTGACCATCATGAACGGCGGCGACCTCAAGTTCCACATCTACAACATGGGCAACCCCGGCTTCAAGGACGAGCGGGCGGTTTTCTACGCGGCAGAGATCTGCTGCGGGCTGCAGCACCTGCACCAGGAGGGCATCGCCTACCGGTGAGCGGGGCGGGGGCCCGGGGGGCGGCTGGGTGGGCGCCGTGCTGAGCCGTCTGTCTGTCTGTCCCTGCAGCGACCTGAAGCCGGAGAACATCCTGCTGGATGATGATGGTGAGGAGGGAGCTGCTGGGGTTGGCGCTGCCTGTACTCTTGGCTTCGGGTTGGGTCTCCGTGTGCCTCCAGGGGGGCTCTGGTGGTCTGGGGGGGACGTGCAGGGATGTGGGGGGTTCAACAGATGGAGATGAAGTTCTCAGGACATGGGGCAGTGCCGGGGGTGGGTTATGGTTGGACTCCATGGTCTTGAGGGGGTCTTCAACCAAACCAATTCTGTGATGCCCCCAACCCCCTCCCTGCCCCAGGCCACATCAGGATCTCCGACCTGGGGCTGGCGATCAAGATCCCCGAGGGCGAGACAATCCGCGGCCGCGTGGGCACCGTGGGCTACATGGGTGAGCGCGGGGACTGCGCCGGGGGGGTCCCGGTGCCGCGGTGTCCCCCCGGGCGCTGACGGGCGCGGGGCCGTGCCCGCAGCCCCGGAGGTGATCAGCAACGAGCGCTACAGCTTCAGCCCCGACTGGTGGGGCCTGGGCTGCCTGGTGTACGAGATGATCGAGGGGCAGTCGCCCTTCCGCGCCCGCAAGGAGCGCGTGAAGCGGGAGGAGGTGGAGAAGCGGGTGCAGGAGGAGCAGGAGCCCTACTCGGAGAAATTCGGCGAGGATGCCCGGGCCATCTGCAGGATGGTGAGTCCGGGAGCAGCTGATCCCTGTGGGGGACGGGGTGGGCTCCGACCCCCCGCCGTGACCCTCTGTCCCCCTCTGCAGCTCCTGGCCAAGGACCCGCGGCAGCGGCTGGGCTGCGGGGCCGAGGGGGCGGCCGAGGTGAAGCGTCACCCCTTCTTCAGGAGCATCAACTTCAAGCGCCTGGAGGCCGGCATCATGACACCCCCCTTCGTGCCCGACGTAAGGGCCCAGGCGGGGGTGGGCACTCCCGGGGGGTGATGCCCGTGCCCCCCCTGATGTCTCTCCTGCTCCCGCAGCCCCGGGCGGTTTATTGCAAGGACGTGCTGGACATCGAGCAGTTCTCCACGGTGAAGGGCGTCAACCTGGACCAAACCGACAGCGATTTCTACGCCAAGTTCGCCACTGGCAGCGTCTCCATCCCCTGGCAGAACGAGGTACCGGGGGCACTGGGGGGGTCCTGCCCCATGGCAGCGCTGCTAGAGCTGCCTGTGCCCACCCCCGCGGGGACCTGCCCCCCCAGATGATCGAGACCGAGTGCTTCAATGACCTCAACGTGTTCGGCCCCGGCGGGACCCGCTCCCCCGACCTGGACTGGTGGCAGCTGCCCGAGCCCCCCAAGCGCAGCCTCCTGCAGAGGCTCTTCCGACGCCATGTAAGAGATGGGGGCGATTTTTGGAACGGGGGTGTCCCGGGGTCTCCCCGACCCCCCCGGCTGACTGCTGCCATCTGTCTGTCCCTCGCAGCCATCCGACTATCCCATCGGCAGCGCCATCCACCCCCCCGACCCGACCGCCGGCAACTCGCACCCCCCCGCAGCCAACTCCACCTGCCGAACCCCGGCCCCGTCCTGACCCCACTCGCTGTCCCGGGGGAGCCCCCAGCCCCCCGCACCCTCTCAGGGTTACCTGGGGCCGGGATCTCGGGGGTGCTGACGTGTGGGGTGATGTGGGGCGATGGGGCAGAGTCTGTTTGACCCCAACCCTGGCAGCACTATGGCTCTTCCAGCTGTTCTCGGGGGTCCCACTGCAGGATCCCCCCCTTGCCTGCCCCCCCCAGCCACTGCCAGGGGAAGGGGCCAGGGCAGGGACCTATTTTTGCTGCGTTTGAGCCCGTTATCTTATCGCCGGCTCGGTGCGTGACCTCTGCGGGCACGGGGGGGCTGCGGGTTTATCTGCGCTCTCCGAATAGAAACAAAGGCAGCCTTGGAGTTGAGGGGACACCCCCGGCACCCCCGGCCATGCTGCGGCAGGAGGGACGGGGTCACCCCGACAGAGCCCCCCCTCGGGGAGACACTGGCTGCCCCCTCCTGCTCCAGCCACCACAGTGTGAAATGGGATCAGAAAAGGGAATTTTCTCGAACGTGGAGGGTCTGGGGGGGCTCCCTTTGTCACTTTGTCCTCCTGGGGCTGGTGCGGTGCAAGGGGCAGCGCGCGGGTGTGCAAAAGACAGCACGCAGGTGTGCAAGGGACAGCACATGCGGATGGGGGGCCTGTGGTGCCCCCCGCCTTCGGGCCCTGGTGAATCTCTGCCTCTGGCACCTTTGGTTTACATTCGATCCGGTCTTGTACATTTGTAAACAGTTGTAAATATTTGTACGTTGAGCGCCTGGACGTACATTTTTAAGGTAAAAGCTGCAAACAGAGCCGCGTGGTGACTTTACCCGGGGATGTTCTGGGGAGGCGTTTTGTGGGGGGCAGGGGCTCAGTGGGTGCTGTGGGGGCTTTTGTGGCTGTTTTGCCTTCGCCAGTGTTTGCTCCCCGGGAAAGGGTGGGAGGGCGCTGGGGCCCGTCCTGGCGCGGGCTGTGCTGCCTTCCCAGGCATCCCCTCGCTGCCGTGCAGGGCCGGCCGTGCTCCCCTGTGCCCCCAGCACCCCCAGCTCGGGGGGCCCAGCTCAGCATCCCCAGCCGAGGGTCCGGGTGGGTCCGGGCAGCTCCGAGCCAGTGAGCGGTGCCAGAGCACGCGTGGGAGCAGCCAGAGGGACGGTCCCGGTGCCCAAGGTAGGTGCTGGGACCCCGACCCCGTCCCGGATGGCTGTGGCACCGCACAGCACTCACTGCTGCTCACTGGAGCCGCGGTGCCATCCCAGCGTCATCCCCGGTGCCATCCTGGTGCTGCGGTGGGGCTGCCGTCCCTTCTCCTTGCAGGCTCAGCAGACTCGGTGGCAGCGAGGGACCCCGCGGGACATCCAGAGGAGATGCTGAGGTGGCACTGGGAGCTGATGAGTGTCAGGGTTGGTCCCAGTTAACCAAACGGAGGGTCCCGGAGCTGTTTTGGCACAGCTCCCTGGCTGCGGGTCTCTGTGCCGCTCTGGGGACCGGCCGCACAGCGCATTTGCTGTGTGTGCCATGGTGCAGCGTGACTGTCCCTGCCTGTCCCCTCCCGGGGGGCACAGAGGGACTTGTGCCCTTCCAGCCCCTGCAGCCCAGAGCCGGAGGGGTGGCTCTGCCCCGGCTCTGTTGTGGTTCTTCTCAAAAACAACCGCGTGTCCTTGTGCCGAGGCCTCGTGCCCGGCAGCGGCTGCTCCGGCGGGGATAACAGCGGTTTGCAGCTGGGGGGTCTCTGTGTCACCCTGGTGCTCCATCCCCCGGCCCGGGGAGGGTCTCGGTCACCGCAGACCCCTTGGTGCTTGGTGTGCATTTGGCACGAGCTCCGGGCTGCGCGGCTGGGAGCTCCCAGCAATGGCTCAGGGATTTCGAACCCTCCGGATTTTCCTCGTCCGTGCCTGGGGCTGCAGCGCCGGTCAGCGAGCGGGAGCGTGGCTGCGGCAGAGGTTCCCCTGTAAACGTTCGGGAAGGGGATGGTGCAGCTTCTGGCTTCCTCCTGGTCCCACCAGCCCCTCCGTGGACTCGCATGTTGCTGATGTGAACACAAGGTGAATTTTCTCACAGAGAATGGAGAGGAGCCGTCCTGGGGATGGAGAGGAGCGGTCCTGGGATGGAGAGGAGCCATCCTGGGATGGAGAGAACCCGTCCTGGGATGGAGAGAACCCGTCCTGGGATGGAGAGGAGCTGTCCTGGGATGGAGAGGAGCCGTCCTAGGATGGAGAGGAACCATCCTGGGATGGAGAGGAGCGGTCCTGGGATGGAGAGGAGCTGTCCTGGGAAGGAGAGGAGCCGTCCCGGGGAGCAGCAGGACCTTTACACAGACGGCAGGTAGGACCCAAATGGTGCGCCGGGGCTGGGCGGGGGGGCTCTGGGCTGACCTCCCCCTCGGCCCGGCTGTTGCGCCAGCGGGGGAAGGTCAGGTTCCCCGCAGGAGGGTGCCGGCTGACGTCAAAGGAAGGAGCTGGTGATTCACGGGTTCTTGGGAGCGCTGCTCTCCGGGGCTGTAACTCATCCCAGAAATGTCATTTCATCCTTGAGCCTTATCGCTGCTCTGCTGTTGCCCACCCCTCCCAGCCCCGTGGCAGATAAACCGGCCTCTAGGGGGGGGCACGGGGGGTGCTCCATGCTCCAAGCCCCATGCTCAGCACCTTCATGTATCTGATAATCAGCTTTATAGAGGCTGGAAGCCAGGCTGTGGTAGCGGGGGGCTCTGCACGCCCTCCCAAACACTCTTGTCCATGCGACGTGCATAAAGTGTCCCCAATGCTGCCCTGCGGGCACATCTGTCCTGGTCAGTGTCCCCCCATCCTGCGCACTGTCACCTGTTGTTACCTGTCGGAATTGATTGTTACCCATCATTATTCATGGCTGATGGTCCGTGTGGGGACAGCTGTGCTGTGGACCCCAGTTTTGGGCCCCTCACACCAAGCAAGCCCTCGAGGTGCTGGAGTGAGTTGAGAGAAGGGAACAGAGCTGGGGAAGGGGCTGGAGCACAAGTGTGATGGGAGCGGCTGAGGGAGCTGGGGGTTCAGCTGGAGAACAGGAGCTGAGGGGAGACCTTCTCAGCTCAAGTTGCGCCAGGGGAGGTTGAGGTTGGATCTGGGAACAATTTCTTCCCCAAAGGGCTGTGGGGCATTGGAACAGGCTGCCCAGGGCAGTGCTGCAGTCACCATTGTGCGGGGCAGGAACACGCGTCCGCCCATGTGCCAGCGCCTGCTCGCCGGACGCGACCCGCGGCCTCCGGCAGATGCACGAGGAGCCGGCTCCGGCCTTGGCCCCGCCATGAGCGATGGCTCTTATCTCCGCGCTGACAAGCCGGCATCCTTCAGCGCCGCTACTTAAGGGCGAGCGCCCGGAGGGCTGGGGCAGAGGAGCGATCCCCGCAGAGCCGCCCGCCCGCCACGGAGATGCTGCCCGCCACCTTCAAGCTCTGCGCCGCCATCTCCTACCGGCACCTGCGCAACATGACGGGTGAGGGGACGGGGACGGGCGGGGGGAGGCTGGAGGCTCCAGGGCTGCTCTCCCCACCCCACAGCCTGTTGCTTTCTGGGGTTTGTGTTTTACCGTCTCCGCGACCCTTTCTCCCCCAGCCCTGTTTCTGGGGTGCGAGGGGGAGGGCTGGGTGCTGCTGCTGAGCTGGGGGTGCAGCCGTAGGTGATGCTCCTGCTGCGTTTTGCTTTCCTGCACTGCATTCCCTGCGCCTTTCCTGGGCGCTGCAGATTGCTCCTCAGTATTTTTACGGCTGTTTTCTGCTCGCTGCCTGGAGCAGAGGTTGTGCGGGGCAGGTTCTGTCCCAGCACTGTGCAATGGCACTCACCTGCTCTCTGTGCCCGGAGGGAATACAGTGAAGCAAGCAGAGGCTTTTTCAGTGTTGTGCGCTCAAATTGCAAAAAAGAAACCCCCAAACCCAGCAAACCGTCTGCAGCACAGTGCTGGTGAGTGACGCGCTCTCTGCTCCCAGGTCTGAGACGACAAGCGGCCGTTGCCATCAGCCAGGAGCTGAGCAAGCTCGCCTGCCGCGGCGCCGGCCCCGGCTCCTGGGTTCACCAGGTCCGCAGGAGAAGCTCCTTGCTCGGTAAGTGACGGGCAGACGGGGTCTGGCCCTGCTGCCCATGGTGACTGTCACAGGTCTGGGGGAGAACCCGCTCCTGGGTCACCCGTGCTTTTGCTAAACACACGGCAAAGATGGGCGGGTGGTGGGAATTGAGTCTATTTCCCCTGGGCATGGAGAAGTGTATTTGGTGTAGAGAAGGTTTATCTGGCGTTAGAGTGTGTTAGTGAACCGTGCAGCCTTCTGACACTCCCGGTCTGCCCGGCCCCGCGCAGGCTCGAGGCTGGAGGAGGCGCCCTTCAGCGAGATGGAGATGTCGTACATCAGGCAAGGAGAGGAAGCCCTCCAGAAGTCACTCAGCATCCTCGGGGACCAGGACGGCTGGAAGACGGAGACGGTGGTGGTGGGTGCTCTGCTTTGCGGCGGAACGGCACGGCCCTCCTGGAAATGGTGGTGGTGTTAATACTGACCTCCCCTTCTCCAGGACAACGGGGACAGAGTGCTGAGCAAGGTGCTCCCGGACGTGGGCAAGGTGTTCCGGCTGGAGGTGGTGGTGGACCAGCCCCTGGACACGGTGTATGGGGAGCTGGTGGACAACATGGAGCAGATGGCAGACTGGAACCCCAGCGTCAAAGAGATCAAGGTAGGATCCGCCTGGGGTTCACGCAGCCGCACTGCTCCCGGGGACAAAGCCGCTCGGGCCATCACCGCGGGGACGTGGAGGTTTTCCCACCCGTTCTTTGGGAACGGAGACGCTGGGCTTTCTGTCGTCCCTCTGCAGGGGCAGAGCTTGTAATCGCGTTGCTGCTGCAGCAGAACTGAGTCTGAACCGCGTGTCTGCGGGTGGAGGTTTGTGTGTTGCTGGTTCCACCTGCAAGGTTGTGGGGCAGCTCTGTTAAATTTGTATTGTTACTGGGGGAGAAATAGCAACACAAGCCAGGGTATTTTGCTGTTCCACAGCTTGTCTGGAATAAGAGAAATACCTCACCTTTTGAGGTATTGAAAACTAAAGTTCTATATTTTGGGATGAAGCGCATGTTTGCTATTTTTCTCACTATAAGCACCGAGTTTTTGTAGGAGCATGTGTTTGAACACACAGTAATCAAAGCCAGCTTTTAGCCGTGTTTGCGGTAAACACCCCAAATTAACACTTCAGTTCTGAACTGTGCAGATTCTGCAGAAGATCGGAAAGGACACGGTGATCACGCACGAGAAGGCAGCCGCCACCCCCGGGAACATCGTCGGGCCGCGGGACTTCGTGAGCGTGCGCTGCTCCAGGAGACGCGGCTCCACCTGCGTCCTGGCCGGCATGGCCACCAAATACGGAGCCATGCCGGAACAGGAGGGATTTATAAGGTAATAATCACCTTTTGCATTCACTTACGGGGTGTTTGTCGAGTTGGATTCACACACGAGCTTTTAGTGTGGGCTCGGAGCAGCGAGGTTTGTCTCAGACGCAGGAACTAAGGAAATGCTAATTCACCGCTGCTGTAGTTTTTGGGATAAGAGTCAGACGTTGCGTTTTCTTCTAACGCGCGCGTTGTTGTCTCCGCAGAGCTGAGAACGGCCCCACGTGCATGATCCTGCGCCCGCTGCCCGGCAGCCCCTCGCAGACCCGGCTCACCTGGCTGCTCAGCATCGACCTGAAGGTGAGTTCTGGCCAGGTCCGCGAGCGGGAGCGGGGCTTCCCCGGGGCCACGGCCCTGATGGGCTGTCCCTGCTCCCCCAGGGCTGGCTGCCCAAGAGCATCATCAACCAGGTGCTGTCCCAGACGCAGGTCGACTTCGCCAACCACCTCCGGCAGCGCCTGGCACAGCCCGCGGCCGGGGGCTGCTGACGCACGGGGAGAGCCGCACGGAATCTGGTACTGCCTTAATTACAGCCTGGGCTAATTAGCCACTGATAGTACACAGTGCTAATTAATAAAGCGTTATTTATTGAAACTAATAAGGGAGGTCATAGGGGCCAGCACATGCTCGTTGTGCAAATGCAGGACCAAAAATCTGAGGTTAACGAAGTCCAGTATTTGCTCCACTGAGCATGTGCTGGCCCAGTCAGGCCCCTGTGACCTCCCTCACTAATTAGTTCCAATAAATAAATGAAAGCTTTATTAGTAGTGTCTGCTATTAAATGCCTAATTGGCCATTTGGGAGGTCCCGGACACCCAGCTGCAGAGGCAGAACCAGCACATGCTCAAGTGGAGCAAACACAGGACCTAACCTCAAATTTTACTCCCCTCCTTCCCTAAAACACAACTGCAGAATTTACCTAAAAAAATTCTACTCCCTTTCTCCCCCCAGTGCAGCAGCTCTAATTTATTTTTCCTGTACAGACACACACACAGTGTCACATTATTTATTCATTCAAAGCTCTGCAGCGATTATTGGCAGGAGGCCGTGTAGAACTCGTCAATGCAGCGAGCAGGAGATCTTTAAAGTAGCTACTTTGAGTTTAAATCTCATTCATAACAAGACAACAACAACAACAAAGTAAGGGTTAAAGCCTTTATTTTCAAACTGGTTTCCAGTTTGTGGGGAAAAAAAAATACAATTTGGCCAGAAGCCCGAATTTCAGTCGTACATGCAGCAGTCTCGTTACAGCACAAGCTGCGGGGTTCTGTACAATCAGCCGCTGAGCAGAAGTGCCGCTTCCGCAGCTGTTCGGAGCAGGACAGTCCTCGGGAGCCCGCGCTGGCGGAACCGCGACTGGCACAGCCCGCATGCGCCACAGGAGTTTTCTCAGCACAACACTCGCTGCTTACGCTGTAAACGTTACCGCAGGCCCCAAGGGATGCCCACAACCAGCACAACGCGCTCCAGAACTGCATCACCGAGACTCCAACAGTGGCAGCGCGTGAATCGGGTAACAAATACACAAGACACCTGCTGGCGAGGGCTGCGGCTTGTTTGCTCCTTGGCTGATTGTTCTGAGTGATGCGTGTTCCTGTAGAATAAAAACCACTTGACTGGACGCCCGCTGTGTTGGCTTTTCATGCTGCGCGGTTTAAGGCTCCCAGGGCGGGCTTCGCCGCCCGTCCACCTCCGTCTCCACGTGGTACAGCACGTCTGCCAGCGTGTGCTCCACCACGGCCCCCCAGCCCATGTCGCTCATCTGCGAGGGAAGGAAAGACAACGAGCTGGAGTCACGAAGGGCACGGGGCCCGGCCCTGCTGGGCGGCAGCACGCCAGGACCCTTCCCCCCCAAAAACATCTGAAAATTTTCCAAGTGTTTCCTTAAACAAGAATTCTTGCTGATAAAAGCAGCCGACACAGACTCGATAATCCACCAAAAGCAACATTTACATTTTAACTAAGTAGTAGATGCTAAGTTATTTTTTAGGCTGTCTGTCCTCAACGATGGTTAAATAAAATTCTTTTGTTACACTATCCATGCACACAGACTGAAGGGAACAGATACAGGCCTGTAAATCAGCTCCCACCACAATAAAACCTCAACCACTTTTGGTTTAAATACTGTGAGGCTGCCACAAAGCAGGGGGTAAAAAGCTTCGGTTATTACTTACCGGACGGTAAGTGATATCTCTAGGGGGGTACTTGAAATATGGTCCAAAGTTTATAGAAACCTGTGGAAGAGACATTTGTCATTAGATCCAAAAAAAACAGTCACATTTCTTCAGTCTTCATCCTCTCCTACTCCTGAGCCTCCACCCTGTGCCAGGGCACATCAAACACCCTTGGCAGGGAAGGAGAGCATTCGTTTGGTGGTTTGATGAAGCTGCATCACACAAGTGATGTAATGTGCACTCTGCCCATTACTAAAGCTACAACAGACTTAGGAATTATCTTTCAAAGATACATTACTTACCGTGCAGCCCTTGTACAAAGAAATAGCAGGAAAATAAACTCCTTCAAAGATGTCTTTAAAGGCGATTCCTTGGCTGGCACCGTTCTTGAAGAATATTATCTGCAAAGCAAAACGAAGAGGGTTTTTTTTTCCGCTGATGCTATCTCTCATGGCTTTATTCCTCAACTCCCAAGTCCCCTCGGGAGGCAGTTTGCCAACACTCCCCGAACCTGCTGCCAGACAATTACTTAAGTGACACCAGCAACACTACAAGCAGACAGTTTGTTCTGTTATTGTTGCTTAAATAAAAGCATTCTGGTTTGGTTTTTTGGGTTTTTTTGTTTGTTTGTTTTTGTTGTTGTTGAAGAACTAATGATCAGCTTCCCTTTGCGCTCGTTAAATGCGATGAACACCTACAATAAATCCGTCTCGGCCGGCTCTCTGCTCTCCCCAAGGTTCTGCATCCTCCAAGGTTTAACTCACCTGGCTGCCGGGCGCTTGCTTCAGGCTCTTCTCTGCTTTGTCCACAAAGTCCTTCTCTTCGAAGTACAAGTAGCTTTTGAATTTGATCAAAGCCTGAAATATTAGAAAAAAAAAAAAAACACAGAAGTAATCAGGAAAACTGCTATGTCTAGTGACATGTTAAAAAGCGTCAGACACCCAGGAGCCCTGCAGAACATCTGCGTGGTTCTGGGTATTTTGTTTTCTTGAGGTCAATGCCTTGGGCCTTTCCAGTATAAACCACAGTAAACCCAGAGGTAGGATGGAAAGGAGGCACTCAATGCAAGAGCAACCCGTTTTCCACTCCTCCACCAAGCCAGCGCTTAATCCAACGGCAAACACCTCACCTTGTCTTTGTAAGTGTCAGGCAGGGATCTGGCCGTCTCGGTATCTTCCGGAAGACTGATGTAAAATCCCAGCACGTCGCCCTGGCCGTAGCCAGATGAATAGTGTTTCCCTATCGACTGGTGGAACTTGGTTCCCTTTTTGCTGCGCCAGGAATAACTGAATTTGTCGTATCCCAGAGGTGCCTGGAGGTTCCCTGTCAAAAACCAACTCTTTT
Source organism: Pampusana beccarii (assembly GCA_013399365.1). Taxonomy (NCBI): domain Eukaryota; kingdom Metazoa; phylum Chordata; class Aves; order Columbiformes; family Columbidae; genus Pampusana; species Pampusana beccarii. The sequence continues at coordinate 1,117,686 of VWYH01008195.1, read as the reverse complement.
TGTGAACACACACAGTGGCAGCAGCACCTCTGCGTCCCGCTTTGAGTTTCAGAACAGTAATTACATTCTGTTAACAAATGCATCTGCCATTAGTACAAAGGCGTTGGCCACAGTGTTAAGCATGCAACAGCATAAAGGATCCACCCGTGCTGCACAGTTTACATCACCTGCAGAAAGAGTTTCCCCTTCAGAAAAGCACTGAAGAAGCTGGCAAGCCGAATGTGACTTACCCTCCTGAGGTCCACATTACTGGGGAAAGAAATATAGGAACCAGTTGCAATCCACCACTAAGAAATATTTGGTAAAATTCTTTACCTAGTGGCTGTGACCAGCCTAATCTGGCAGCTGTGTCCGGAGGCATCTCATCCATGGATATTTCAAAGTACCACACTCCTTTCCGCACGCCGTGCGAGGCTCGTACCATCGAATAGCCCTTCTCGCCGATAACGGTCAGCCTGTCGTCAGAAATCTTTAACTGAGGAGCTGCAGTAGAGGAGAGAGGATGACATGAGAGGGACATCTGTGATTTTTAAAGTGCAGCGATGCCAAAAGGCAAGCGAACATACAGAAGGGGAATTAGCATTTGCACCTCTTAAAGCAATTATGTCCGAAACATCAATAACAGGTAACGTGAGGTTACAAGATGCCCCCCATGAGAAGAGCCCGTGACACACTTGCAGACAATCAGCAAGCTCTGTACCTCGGTCGTGCAGCGCCAGGAGGACCCGTTCGTACAGGCAGGCTCTGTAGAGGTCCCCGGGAATGGGCTTTCCTGCCCAACAGTCCAGCTCCAGCTTCTCTGGGTCTGGCGCATGGGGGTCGGGCTCAGCCAAGATGTAACGATACCCGTCTTTATTAAAGGGGTGTTCCAAGGGGTAACCGTGGGGCGGCAAGCGCTGGGCAGAAAACAACGGGTCGCTGCGGAACACAAAAAAGACAAGTTGGCATCTCACATTACAAGACGACGCGGGACAAGCTCTCAGAGCTGTATCTGCCGTGCTCACAGCCTGCACAGCACTTCACTGCCAAAACAGTTGCTGCAAAATGAGCGTGCATTCAGCTACAAAATGAGCGTATACTCGGCTATTCCAAAGAATTTCTAGAGTGTGATCTATCAAAACCAGCCCAGGGTTATGGCACGATTCCCCACCAGTCTCCCGAGGGCAGAGACAGACGGGCGGCAGCGTAAGGGACTGGAGGAGAGCCGTCCCAACGCCTCATCACACAGGGTGGTGCCACCGCATCGTCTCTCCTCTTACCTTCTGGTTTTCTTGGCTGTTCCCGTGGTCCCTCCATCCTGCTGCTTGCGCTTGGCTCCCCGTCCCTTCCCACTGCCGCCGGCGGCAATTCCCCCTAAAACAGAAAGGGGAACGTTGGGCGGCTGGCGAGCAGAGCGAGCCCTGAGCATGGAACCTCCACGAGCACAGGGGCAGCAAATCCAAACCCATCACGAGCTCAAGCACCTTCCCCCAGAGTTACGTGGGAAACAGAATTTATTCAAAATGAGTGCAGTGAAACCCAGAATCTTTATGGTTGAAATGTCTGAATTTGGAGTGGAAGCTAAGTGAGATTTTATCACCCAAATCAGCTCAACTCAAGCTTTTAAGGTGAGAATGAAGAATCTTTTCTGTCATCAAGACATCCACAGACAGCAGCACTGGGATCCAGGGCCAAAGCCCCGTGATTTGCTTTCATGGAGATTCCAGTCACAGATCTGACTTATTTCTGCAACAGCAGCAAACCCAAGCTGCAGCACACACTGGTTTTAATCGAAGCCATCACGCATGGCACTGTGCTGGAGAAACACTTGGACACCGATAAGCAATAAGCACTTAACGTTACATTTCCATCTATAAAACAAAATACACCTAAGCTGAGGGAAAATGAGAAGCAATAGGTGTTTCTCTTCAGTATTACCAAACTCTGCGACTGAACAGCGTATCATTTCGTATTACAGAGCCCAATTTTTACCCAAAAATCAAACCACAGTACAGGAAAAGCTACACATCAAATGTAATCAAACTAATATCAGTATAATGTTTAATAAATTATAAGTATATGCATTTTATCATTACACTGTTTCAAAAAAGAGCACTGTTGATTTACTAGAAAAACTATAGAATTTTTATGTACTGTAGACAAACACCTTTACGAACTGCACACTGTGTCGTAACTAAAAATATAGTCAGCTTTTAAATTATCAGCATTCCCCTTACGGTATAAGGGATTCACACTATATTCTGCACAAACATGACGTGATTTCAGCTGCACTGGCTGGTTTCAGTGCAGAGAAACGTTCAGACTCCCCAGGTCATCACCACTCACTTGGCTGAACAATCACAAATTCACACCAGCTCACAGGTTCCCCTTATTTAGGCATTCAGATTTAAACCCGCAACAAAATCAGGTCAAATCATACAAAGTGAAAATAAAACTGTAAACCAGTCAAGTGGGGCAGAATATTATAATGAAAAACTAACTGCTGAAGATTAAAAAGTGAAATTGTTGGTTTGTATTAAGGTGTTATCGCAGTTGTATCAGGGCACGCTTTGGATTTTTAATTGACTTTAGCTTCTAAGACAATTGAGCAAAAAAGCTTTGCAAACAATAATACTTAAGTTTTAGAAGCTGAAAGGTAAATATTCACCTCCCAAAGAGGCTCCACCTGTAAGAACAGAAGTGGCACCACATTTTCATCAATCTTCCAGAAACTACATAAAAAACAAGCAGTGCATGAAACGGAGACAATGCAGCCTTAGGTATCTATAAATAATCTCTAAAAAGCCCCCAGCACCTCCTGTCAGGCGCTATTTGATGCGTTTTAAGGAAGGATGTAGCCTTGCACACAAAGAAATCCCACCAGCAGGTAATGCTACCGTTCAGAATCTCGGCACGCCGGGCAAAGCCGCGAGTGCAGCTCTCGTTCCGCAAAAATAAACAGCAGTAAAAGGCGAGCAGTGACTATTGGGAATAACATAGACTGTCCCCAACTACTCTGAAATCTCAGAGCGAGGAAAATAGAAAATCTGAATAATACAAGTAGGTACATTAAAATCATTATAGAAGAAAAAGGACAAGCTCAGCTGTCTTGCAAGCACCTTGGTTTAGCTGGTGGCCATGAACAAAAAAGTTTAAGGTTTGCAATAAGGTAAAATGAAGCTCTCTCTACAGAAAGGCACAGCGACACTGGCAGAACATGTTTCGAAGATAGTAAGAGTAATCTCAGTTCACATGATGGGTTTAATTTCAGCATCTCAACTGATGTAACTGCACAAGGACCGGGAATACACAGCTTAGCCCCAAATATTCAAAAAGCGCCTGATTCAAGAACTTGCCGTTTAAGTTTCCACTCGTGGACACAGCGTTGTTCTGTTTCTGGTTGTCATACGCAGGCCCGATATTGGCAAGATCCTGAAACATACAAAATGCGTGGTGTCGGGACTGGGTCCAACTCACTCTCCAAGCCAAGCAGTGCGGTGCTGCAGCCCAACTCACAGCGCGGCCGAGTTCTGCTCGTGACCGAGCACAAACCACAGCAAAAAGAACCCCCTGCCCTCCTCCCAGCTCCCTACGGCACAGCTGCCCTTCCCTCTCCTGTTACGTACTTGGTCTACAAGCCCAAACTTGGGGTAATCCTCTTCTGGGTCTTTGCTCCCTGGGTCCGGATGCTCCTTCACCAAGAATACGTCTCTTTCTTTACACTAAAACAGAGCAGTAGTTCAAGTTACGCGCAGTAAGATCACTTAAGCACTTAACAAGTGTTTAAATCATAATATTTATGAGTAGGATGTACATGAGCTAAATAAGAAGCTTCAGACCCTTCACCATTCACCTCTAAGCCCAGACCTTGGCAAACACAAATGTCAGACAACTGTACCATGTGTGGAAAGTCCTCCACAGATTTAACTCCAAATACTCACCATAGTTTTGACAATATTATTAGGCCAAGTCATTTTCCCGGGTCTCTGTCGTGTTGTCATGCACTCCCAGTATTTATCAATAAACGGGATAATATCCTGTAAAAAAAAATAAAATAAAAATTGAGTCTTAACGCTGTGGGTCTGAAAGTCTCGCTGCCGCTATTTGTTTGAAGTTGCGTTTCACTGAACTCAGAGCCCACGTAAATGCACGATGGTTTTTGTAACAGCCGTACCTTATCTTTTGAGAACATAGTTTTCGGGTGCTCATCTTGTGTCCTTGACTGCCACGTTAAATTGGCCAGAGCACTAAGGCACATTTCCTTGAGATCTTACAAAACAAAAATATTCCAGAGCTGGAATTACACTTCACAGGGAAGATCAAACACAGACCCGTGCGCAGAGTGATTCCTGACCACACGGCACCCGCAATATCCTGAATAACAAACCCCTCGCAAGCCCTGTCCTCACTCTGCAGCCCCCAATGAACAGAAGACTTTCACCATCTCAATTAACTTAGTAGCAAATGGCAAAACGGTTTTAGAAAAAGCCGCACGCGCTTGTTGCTAATACGGGAATTTTTTGGGGTGTTTATGAAAAGTTTCAGCCAAACCTTCCCACCAATTTTAGATAAAATGAAGCCCCCGGGATTATCTTTCACAAAATTCCAAACAAGTGTGCTTTTACACTTACTTGCTTGTTTCCTTAGGAAATAGGTGTTCCCGCTGTGATGGCAAACGTTGCAATGGAAACTGTAGTTGGTCATGAAGGGCAGACACGATCTGGAAAAGCATACGGTGATTTGTGAGTACCGGTGTACACCTTACTGCACCAGGTTAGGAAATTAATTATTCTTCACTACATTTGGTTCAAAAATTCATTATTCCAGGTTAGCAAATTAATTCCTCTCTTTCTCAAAACCTAGGAACATCTTACAGGTTCGATGATATTTTCATCACATTAGATTTATCACAGGCACCAAGAAAAGTGAAAAGGTGAGAAAAATGTAAGCAAGCCAAGTGTCACCTTCTTGTCCTACAGAAGTCCTGAAATTCATTCAGCAAAATAACAAGCAACCCAGAAGCTCCAGACAAAGAGCTCCCTCCAAGTCAATTAGTTCCAACTGGAAATCTAGAGGGCTTTTTAGGGTCGAAATACAACAACAAAAAATCTATGTTTTTAATAAGTCTAACGTCAGTTCCATGTAGGTTCTAGAAATAAACTGAATTTGCTTTTCACTTGCAGGAAGATTTTATCTTTCGTTCATGCCAATTGAAAAAGTGTGCTGAAGCCCCCTCTGCTTTTCAAATAACACTCTGGATTCGCGGGGATTTCCACTCCAAACACTCCCGGTTTTGCCCAGCAGTTTGGCACCCGGCGCTACGCGGAGCTCACGCACGTGGTGTCGATGCCAAACGTGTCCGCCGTGAACCACTTGGTGCAGATCCCGCACTGCAGCTCGATCTCCCCCAGCTGCCGCCCGTTCTCCTCGTCCACCGAGCCAGCCTGAGCGTCCAGCGTCTCCGAGGTGTCCCCAGCACCTTCCTGCAACCAGAGCGCAGCAGCAAACCCGTGAATCAGACAAGAGCTTTGTGCAGTCACCTGTCAGAACAGGACATCTACAGGGAACAGGTTTTCTTCCCCTAAAACACAGCCGTGCTTGGAGCTGGAGCTATTCTGCAGAGTCAGTTAGTGAGAACTGGTCAGATGGGTGAGGATTTAATCTACAAAATAGCTCTTTAAAGAACTAAAACTGGGGCTAACAGGACCGCAAGTCCTTCTCATCTGAACCACAGGAATGTGTTTGGATTTTGTTTTCTGAATAACCACCTGCTCACCTTCTATGTCCTCACCTCACCCTGACTTAGTGATCTTGGCAAACTGAAGATGCCTATTAGTTCTAATGCGTCAGGTGTCACCAAACATCTATTTGCTATATGGAAATATTGTCTCTTCTGGAAAAAAACACTTGACACCTGTCCTTTTTGCACCCCGGGTAGAGCCCGTGGCTGTCTCAGGCCTTTCGTGTCCCCTGTCACCCGTGTCACCTACCAGCGCGTCCTTCCCGCCGGCGGCCTCTGCGTCCAGCGCTGCGGTGACATCGGCCAGGGCGGCATCGCCCCTGCGGGGACAGAAACCCTGAGAGCGGCCTCGGAACTGGCCTGGACCGGGAGACTGGGGTGAACTGGGGAGACTGGACTGGGGGAGACTGGGGTGAACCGGGGAGGCTGGGGTGAACTGGGGGAGACTGGACTGGGGCAGCCTGGTCGTGGCGGAGACTGGTGCGGACCGGGACAGCCTGGTGCGGACCGGGCCCTGTCGGGCAGCACGGACCGGGGACCCTGGGCACCCCGCTGTCGCTGGGGCAGAAACCCCCGTGTACCCCCGGCTCCCCGGGAACGGGCGGGATCCCCCGGTAGGCTCCCGGTTCCCAGAGCCGTGCAGTGCCGAGGGGCCGGCAGGGACTCACCCGCTCTCGGCGTCGGCAGCGCCCGGTTCCGGCGGGGCCGGAGGCTCCGGGGCGGGCGGGTCCGGGGCGGGTTCCGGCCCTTCGGCCGCAGGCGCCGCAGGCCCCGCAGGCCCCG
>VWYH01008195.1:1050964-1111054 GCA_013399365.1 Pampusana beccarii | reverse complement strand
CCGCCATCTTCCCGCGCCGCCTCCCGCCCGCCAGGCGGCGCCGCGCGCAACTCTCGCGAGACTTCCCCCTTCAAAGGGCAACGGCTGTCGGTGGGCCCCACCGCGGGCGGGCGGCGGAACGGCGCCCCTTGCTGGTGGCCGCCGGGAAGGACACGGGGGGGCGGGGCCGTGACGTCACCCCGCTCCGCCGTGACGTCACCCCGCTCCGCCGTGACGTCACCTAGGCCAAGGCTGGGACTCGGTGCGGGGGTGACAAAGGTCCCGCCGGGAGCAGGTCCCTGCAGGGCGGGGACGCCACCAGCAGTCCCGGGGGGTCCCGCGTGATGATTTCGCACATTTCCCCCCGGGAAGGAGGAGCGTCACCCGCCAGCTCTGCAAAACCTTCTCACTGGGAGGGCTGGCGGAGGTGAGGGACCCCCCTGCTCGGCTCCTCACACCTCCGGGGCCCAGCTGTGCGGGGTTGACATGCAGCCATGTGTCCACATGGCTGCTCTCAGTCGCTCTGTAGTGCTACGGGCAGAAGGGTTCACCCATCACACCCCCCAGCCTGTCCCAGCAGCACCCCCGTCCCAGCGACATCGGGTCCCCAGGGCTGGTCCCTGGGCCAGGACCACCCAAGGACACTGTTATCCCCTCGCACGCAGCGGTACGAGCCCGCTGTCCTGTCCCACGCCCTGTGCCATCAGCAGGGAGGGCAGTGGGTGCTCAGCACCCTCTCCCCAGGTCCTGCTCCAGACCCCTGCCTGGGAAGGACTGGGGGAATGATGGGAATGATATCCACGGGTACCCCAGGCCCTGCTGTGTTCTCCAAGGAACAGGACAGGATTGTTGTTGGAAGGTGCTGGGGCCACCCGTCTGCAGGGGTCCCATGTGCAGGGCGCTGGGGACAGCGGTGTCCCTGCACAGCGAGCGGGTGGCTGTGTCCCTCATGGCAGGACAGGGCTGGAGGGAGCTGGTGGTGGGGACAAGCCCAGGAGGGATGGATGGAGAGAGGAATGGGGAAGAGGAGGAAGGATAGGGAGCTGGAGATACGGAGAGGTGGAGGGATGAGATGGGGATGGACAGGGATGGAGGCAGGGAGGGAAGGATGGTGAGAAGGAGGCAGGGAGAATGGGAGGAACAGGAGAAATGGAAATGGGGAAGGATGTGGGGCAAATGGGGGTTGGAGGGGAGGGAGACTGGAGATAGGGATGGGGAGAGGGACGGGGCTGGGGATGAAGGGACGGCAAGAGGGACGGGGAGAAGAGGGGAGGGGGTGAGGGTGGCGGGGAGNNCCCACCCGCGCACCCACCCGCGCACCCACCCGCGCCCCGCCGCGCTGCCCCCCGCTGATGCTGCAGCTGCTCCGCGCTCCGCCCGCCCCGCTCCGCGCCGCTGCCGCCGCCGCCTTCAGCCTCTCCCCGCACGGTGAGTGGAATCGCGGCCCCGGGAATCCCTGTCCTGGCACCGGCACCGGCCCTGGGACCGGCACTGTCCCCGAGCATCCCTTTCCCTGGGACCGGCACCCGCAGCGTTGCCGAGCATCCCTGTCCTGCGGCCAGCACTGCCCCCGGGACCGACCCCGGCCCCGAGCACCCCGTCCTGGGACCGACACTGCTCCCAGACACCCCGTCCCCGAGCACCCCTGTCCCCAGCTGCCAGGGCAGGATGCTGGAGGCTACCACTGGCTCTTACAGTGGGTCCAGCTGTTTTCTCCACACCCTTGGGCTCCCGCGACAGGGACCGTATCCCGGCAGTGTGCAGGGACATGGTCCCCTCTGGCACAGGAACTCCCCGGCAGAGCAGGTGCCCTCACCATGCCCCTTGGCTTTCAGGCTCGCTGCAGAACGGCTCCCGCTGGGCGCTCTCCTTCGACATGTCCTCCCTCTCCGGCAGCCAGGAGGTGAGTCTGGCCGAGCTCCGCGTCCGCCTGTCCGGCCTCTTCCCAGCCCACAGCGTCTCCCTGGACATCTACCACAGCCGGCGGTGCCGGGGCAGCGGGACCTGCGCCCACCAGCTCTTCCTGGGCACTGTGGCCGGCAGCCCCTCGTCCACCCAGGCCTCCTGGACAGTGTTTGAGGTCACCAGCCTGCTCCGGTCCTGGCTCCACCAAACTGCGGCCTCTGGGCACCACAGTCCCATGGGACAGGAGCAGTGGGAGGCAAATGGATTGGCCACCCAGACCACCACTGTGACACACTTGCCCATCTTGAGTGACGCCAGTCCCAGGGATCCAGTCCTGCCCCAGGACATGATGGACAGAGTCCTGCTGCTCGTCTTCTCCAAGGACAAGTCTCCAGGAGACCACAGCCTCATCCGGACAGCAGAGACCTCCAAGCACGTCATGCGTGACAGTGGCTCCCAGGGCACGGGGACCCGCCGGCATCGCAGGAACAGGAAGGAGAAGCAAAGGATCAAAGTGAGTGATGCTGCTGTCGTTCCCGGGGAGGAGGGCAGGACCCTGTGCAGGAGGGTGGACATGATGGTGGATTTCGAGCAGACCGGCTGGGGCAGCTGGATCGTCTACCCCAAGAAGTACAATGCCTACCGGTGTGAAGGGCAGTGCCCGTCACCTGTGGACGAGACCTTCAAGCCCACCAACCACGCCTACATACAGGTAAGAGGGACCTGCTGCCCCCTGCACCCCCGGCCCTGCCAGCCCACGGCAGCGGGTGACGCTTTTTCTTTCCCACAGAGTTTGCTGCAGCTCTACAAGCCCAACCAGGTGCCCTGTCCCGCCTGCTCCCCGGTCAGGATGAGTCCCCTCTCCATGCTCTACTATGAGAAGGGTGAAATCGTCGTCCGCCACCACGAGGACATGATCATCGAGGAGTGTGGCTGCAACTGAGGGCAGCTCAGAAGGAGCACATCTCTGCCCAGAAAGTGTCCCCGAGGACTGGCCACCCAACCCATGACCAACATGCAGACTGGGGCATCGCTGAGCCCCCGTCAGCTCCGAATCTCACGTGTCAGTGGGCCGGGGAAGCTCTGGCTGTGCCAGGGAAGAAGGAGCGGGGTGCCCGGGTGTTGGCAGCTCTGCAGCTGCGTGGCTGCGGTGCACGGATGGATCCGGGGTGCTGGGTGCCCAACGGCTGCGTTTAGCTGGGAGCCGTGGCGCTGGCAGCCGGTGTGTGCCGGGGCAGCCGGGGCTGGTGCTGCTCCGCAGGGGCAGGAGCCGGGGCGCAGGGCTGGAGCGCGGCAGCGTCTCTCCCTGCCACCACGTGCTGCCTACGGTGATGCTCTTTTTGCTGCAACAGGTATTGCTGGCAGCTACAAGCACTGCAGGGCCAGTGTCGGGCCACGCTGAGCATCTGTACCACTGGGATTTTCAATCTCCTCCAGGGTTTTGGCATTTCTCTTAAGATTTCTATTATATTTCTATTAAAATGCTACCAGATTTATATCACAATGAAGCTGAGTTAATGTGTCAGGCCAGTGTCTAGAGCTCCCAGCCACAGCGCCACATGGGCAGCAGCAGACTCCATCTCTTCACCCAGGACAATACTGGGAGTGATGCAAAAGATGAGCCTGGGGCTCCCGCATCTCTCCCCAAAGCATCACCCAGAGCCAAAGAGGGTTTGCACAGGCAAGCGAGGTGCCGCTGGAAATAAGGCAGCCCCATGGTGGGTCTCGGTGTGTCTGAGCCCCCCCTGCCCACCCTGAACATCTTGGCTCACACACCACTTTCCTCTGTAAAACCGCGGGTTTGCTCAAAGCTTTTCCGCCACTCACTGGATGGGGCGGCAGTGAAAGGGTCGTGGTTGTACGATGCATCAATAAATTCTGTATGTTAAAAACGCCTGGTAGACTCTGCTGATTTCCACGGCCCGTTTGTGCCATGGAATGGGGCCGGAGTGGGAGAGCTGCAGCCCCACGGGATGCCCACGGGTGACCGTGTCCTCAGGGTGACCGTGTCCCCAGTGCCAGCCCTGAGGAGACAGGCGGTCCTCCTGGGGCAGTGGGGGTCACCGCCCGGGTCTGGCCGGTCTCACCCCACGGCCGTGGGTCTGGGCTCCCCCGGGCTCGCCGCTGCCCGTGGATGGGGACACGCACACGCGCGGGGACGCGCTGCTGTCCCCGGCTGCCCGCGGCGGGACGGGACATCCCCACCCCTCCCCTCCTGGGACCAGCAGCCCCCAGTCCACATCCCAGCCCAGCCCCATCATCCCAATCCACATCCCGGGCGGCGGGTAAACAAACCGCGTCTGGGCCCCCCCGGCCGCCCCCGCTCGCAGATTCACACGGGGACCGGCCCGTCATTAGAGGGTCATTTGCAGGAGCTGTCAAGGGTGGGCAGGGGCCCGGGGTCACCCCTGGCAGGACACAGACCCGCACCGAACCTGCAGATCTGGGCGCCATGAAATAAAGTTAATTCTTTTCCCTCTTCCTCCGCAGATTTCCTTCTCCCTCTCAAACCCGCTGTCACACCAGCCAGGACGCTTCACTCTCGCACGCTCACCAGCTCCTCATCCCCCTTGGGACCCCCCTCACCCTCCCCTGTCCCCGTGTCCATCAGCTGGAAGCTGTATCTTGGCCATCTCTGCCCCTCCATCAAGCCTGTCTCAAAGCGAGCAGCTGGTTCTAAAGTTGTCGTGGGGTGGGGGGGGGACAGACAGCGGTTCCCTGGGAAGAGTGGGTGGAAAAATAAAGTCTGAGATTCCAAGGCTGTAAGGAAAACATCAAAGTGCAGACGGTGACAATAAAGCTGCACCGCCGTGCTTAGGCAAGGTATCTGCTAGCGAGCCAGGCTTTGCAAGGCTTGGGCTGTGAGCAGGGACCTAATTTGTGAGCAGAGCGAGCTCTGGGCCCTCTCCTGCCCCAATACACATCAGCTTCAGGACAGAGGGAGCCCAGACACGCAGGACAATAAAGCGGGGGGACAGCTCCAGCCTGATGGGGGGTCCTGCCCTCCTGCCGACATCGCCAGGTCCCTGCTGGTCACCTTCTCAGTGACCGGTGGGACCCTCCAGCACCCCGGGGCCAGCGGCTGCTGGGCAGGGACGCTGCACGGGCAGTGGGACGGCAGGAACGGGACAGGGGGTTTCACCCAGTCCCGCTGCACCAGCAGGGAATGGTCCGGCTGGCACACACAGCCAGACCCCGCTCTTGCCATCCCAGATGCTCTCATGAGCCTTGCCGGGGCAGGAGTGACCCGGTTTTGCCCCGATTTCTCAGCGAGGTGTTGCTGCAGAGCAGGAGCTCTGCCGTGAGCGCTGGGGGGAGGAACACCTCGTGTTGGGGAGCTGGTACGGTCCCCGCTTTTGGAAGGGCTGGCTGGGCTTTAGCACCCTCACACATTGGCGTGGGAAGGATGGAGCCTTCCCAGGGCAGGGGAGGTTTTCTGGCAGGGAAAATGCCCGGGGTTTTACAGGAGCGCTGCCTGCCCATGGGCTTATCAAAGGCCCAGGGTAATATTTGCACAAACGGTGGATTAAGGCACGAGCTGGGTCAGGCGGGTATTGTTTGTCCCGTGACCAGGACACGGACCAGGACACGGGGACGCTGGGAGCACGGCTCTGCCCTGCTCGAGACAAAAAGGGGCAGGGACAGAAAATGCAACGACAAAGCCAACAGTTGTCCCTCAGACCTCCCCGGAGCACCGCGGCTGTGCGAGCAGCCACCCACAGCGCAGCCAGCACCGACCGGGGCTCAGCCCGCGGCAAAGCGGCTCCTCAGCCCGATGGTGCCAGTGCCGGGCGAGGAACAAACCCTGCTCGAGCGGGGACCACAGGACGGTTGGGGCTGTCGGGACCTCCGGAGGTCATCCAGTCCAACCCCTGCTAAAGCAGGGTCACCTGCAGCAGGTCGCACAGGGTCGTGTACAGGCGGGTTTGAATATCTCCAGAGATGCAGATACCTAACCACCTTCATCAAGGCACAAAACCCCCACCACAATAACGACTCCAATGTTCATAACTTAGGCAAACAAAGCTCTCAATCAAGATGAAATTAAATCATCCGGACTATGTCCATGAATATTTCCTATTAAAACATCTGCTGTCAGAAAAAGCTGTTGTAATTGTGAAGCAGTAACTTGACCAGGACAGGTGACGGGCAGGGAAGCCTGCCCAGAGTGCGGACAGTGAAAACTGAATATCTGAGCTTTCCTCAGGCTCAGGTACAAATGTCCCATTCAGGGACACATTTCTCCTGTCTCACCCACCAACTAATACTAAGCTTGTTCCCCCTGCAAAGGCTGAGCTGCTCCTTAGGGGGCTTAGGCAAGCTCGGAGCACTGGAAACACGAACACACAAGGGAAAGGATCCAAAAGCACCCGCTGAAGGATGCAGCACCGGGTGGGTGTGAGGAGCAGGGCGAACAGCGGAGAACAGGAGCAGGGGATGCTGAGACCCTGCAGCGAGACCACAGGTGCAGGAGAAGTCCAAGGCATGGGCTTGGGACAAATTGCACCAGAGCCAACAGAACATCACCGCGTCACTCGCTCTGTCCCCAACGCGCCCGTGGCCCCGGGGCCCCGCTCCAGGAAGCCAGCGGGAGCCCTGGCCCTGCGCAGCCCTCACACCTGGCCGGTGCTTGGCGGGGTGTTCGCCCTCTCTCCGAATTATCGGCCAGGAATTGCTCGCGGAGGCACCTGGCGCTTTGATGCTCCCCCCAGATCTACATAAGCACACAGATACCGATGCAAAGCTGGCGCAGGCACGGACAAAATACTTAACACCTAAACACTTGTTACCCTCTAGCAGGGGGGTGGGAGGGAACGGAATTTAAAAGCAGCACTTGCAAGAGCTGACACTCAAAAAGAAAAAAAAAAAAGAAAACCAGGCAGTAGCTTTCATACCAGCATAAAAACCCATCACCACGAGGCTCCCGTTCGCGTCTGGGTCAGAAACTCAGAGGAAAAAAGAGCAGCAAGGCTGAAATCAGCTTGTTTCTCCCCAGAGATGCGCCTGGGCGTGCAGATGGGGACAGTCCTGCTGGCCGGGTCAGCCGGGGTCACCCGCAAACCTTCCCCGGCACACAGCAAGTGCCAGACCGCAGGCTCCGGTGCTTCAGCACCGACTTATTGCGAACAGCCCACGGGTCTGTCAAGGCCTTTTCAGTCTCCCCTAAAGTAACCGGCTTTGGACAAATTCACATCAGAGTAAGTTTTCTTAAACCCACGTCTTGTGCTGCCTCCCCCAAAACAGAGCTGGAAGTTGCTGTGACCAGAGCAGGACACAGGGATCTGAACTGCTGCACAATCATCCAGCGGTGCTGTTTCTACCTGAAAAATATCAATTTAGCAAGAGAGATGAGTCCGTGGCAGCTGCAGGTCAGAGCATGCGCTCCAGCAGCTCCTCTCTAAACACACATCATAACAAACCCCAGCAACTGCTGCAGAGCTGCAAGACCGATGAAGTGACACCCAAGGGCAATAAATTCAAATCTGTCCCCATTAAGGTTTCAGAGAAACGCTTAATCTTATCTTAAAAGAAATGCAAGTTTATCTGCAGCAATTGCTTTGTCTCTGTTTCTTCTGTTACTTATTATTAAAGGTTTGCATATCATAATGTCACAATTTAGCTTAATTAGCAGATATTCAAACACTATCTACCAAGACTGGTTGGGACAGACACTCATTGTCTTTTAGGAAGTCTGGGGTTTGGGCCGTGTCCTGATTTGCATTGTCCTTCTTGGAGATGCCTCAATCGCCACAAGATGCCACCATCACACGTGGGACACACGGAGGGCTCAGGCACCTCAGCCGTTGTTTTTGAGGGGAAACCCCAAAAGCGCGGTGTTTATCTCGAGCCTACAACTCAGCGATTTTCCCAGAACAAGTTGGTAGTTTCTTGCTGGAAAGAATGAAGGACAGAAGCCACATTTATTGCATCGATCTCCATGCCAGGAGACTCAAAACGATTTTTATTTCTCCCTTATGTCGCATTTCTGTAACTTTTACAGTATTAAAATGATTAACAAAGGCATAAAACTGGAAACAAACGCAATGGTTGAGAGTGTCTGCTCCGGCACTCCCAGGCCCGTCATCGGCAGGGCGGGGGATCCGCACCCGGTCCTGGGACAGGACGCGCTCTGCTCGCAGGACACGCTGCCCTTCCCGGGACGCAGGAAGGCACTCAAGGCGCGGTTTAATCTTAGGCCTGGCTGGTGGGAATCCTCAAGACGAGGTCCTGGTTCTTCACTGGATGAGCACTCTCAGGGCGCACGCTTTAGATGTCCATGTCAAACTGCTCCTCCTCACCTGTTGGACACTCAAAAAGATGAGAGTGAGTCCTCGAAGCTTCACAAAAAAACCGCACAGATGAGTCCTCAAAGCTTCACATTAAATATCAAATACTTTATTGAAGAAACAACAGTCAGCTGTGCTTCAGAAACAGGGTGGTTTAGACTTAAAAATCTGCATTGAGGCATCAAGTTTGGTATGAAAATCACCTTGTACAAGCAAAACGTAAATTTTGTCCATAGTGGGGATCTTACTCACACATAGACCAGCAGAAGTAGAGGACACACCCTTTAAAAAAATGTATTTCTACGGATTTCCGTGTATTATAAAAGGGAATGTAAATAACATCTATGGCAATCACAGGTACAAACTCCTGTTAGCAGAGACACACACGCAGGTTTCACAGCTCGTCACGGGCCCAGCTGTCACAGCAGTGTGACAGGATGGCAATGCACACAGCGAGGGGCTGCGCCTGGAGACAGGGCTGTGCTGGCACCGCCACAGCCGGGCTGGCACCAGCCCGCCGCTAAAGCTCACAACCGCGTGCACCAAAAACCATGGAGCAATACTGACTCTATGAAGATTTTGCTTAGAGAGAGCAAGGGAGCCAGCTAATAAGCACTTGGATCTTTATTTTTAGAGAGAAGATAAATAATTGTGCTTGGTAGTTCCAGGTCTGCTTCAAGAAGTGATGTCACATAATTAAAATAAACCTGTTCAAGAGTAATAATTGCTCATTTTGCTACTACAGCAGCTTTAATTAAATCACTTGTACACCAGAAGTCTCTGTGTCAAAAAAAAAAAAGTCAGAAGGAATTTAAAACTCAGGCTGATATTAAAAAGCCCGAACAAATCCTGCTCAGAGTTGTAATCTAATCTTCAGAAATGCAAAGCAGCTGCAGAACGGCCCAGGATAGAGAGAGGCAGCAACAGCTGTGCCCGTTCTCTCACCACAGGACTATTGATCCAAGAGCAGTTTCCCAAATGCTAAATTACTAACAACAGAGTCATTTTGACAAATTACACTTAACTAATTGAAAAACCCTCCTGCCAGGAGCCAGCGGAGCACTTCCCTGGGTTTTTACGTGCCCTCACCTGCGCTCACTTTCTCCTCACAGTTTTGGACGTGGTTGTTCTCAATCTTCAGCTCCTCCACGCTTGGGCTGGTGACACCTGGAATGTCCGGAAGGTGGGAAGGTGGGGTTTTGGCAACTGGAGAGTTGCGGCACTCCATCAAAAATTTACGGTCATAAATAATCCTGGTACCTGGGGGGAGACAAGAACACCGTCAGGTTTTAGCATTTTGATGCATGGAATACAGCAGGGCTACCCTCATAGCTCCACGTGCAACGCAACAGCAGGAGTCGCGTTTAAACCGATACCTGTTGTTTAGCACTTGTTCTGCTCGTTTTGTGCTGCCTTAAAGCCAGACACCACCAACACTACTTACCAAAAACGGTGCAAAAGCATCAGGTACCCATGTGAGAGCCAAAGCTCCCGCTCTGCTGCACGGGGAGAACACAAGACTCCCAAACCCAGACCGGTGCCACACGCGACAGATCCAGCCCCTTCTGCCTAACTCAAGGGAACAACAACACCCCAAGGAAACAGAAAATTGAATTTAATTTCCACTTATGAACATAACAGGCTTTTCTAAGCTGAGAACCATGGACAGGCAAGTTCACACATGGGGTGTCGGGACCTGGCAGCACCTCCGTGTCACCGAGCGCTGCCCAGCAGAAATTCCTGCACAGGCAGTTGCTTTTGCAAACCGTCCAGCGTGGTTACGTGTACCTTACAAACAGCTGAGAGCTGTGGATGCCCGTCTGCTCTATCCGTTAACAGAGCACCGCCCCAGGCGCACATTTCTAGGAACACCGCTGGACTGAACAGCCCGTTCCTTATAAAGGAATTGTGTTGGAAAAGGCTCAAAAACCACACAGAAAAGGAATCCCTCCAAACAGACCACAGCCTTAACCCAGAAAGTACTGGAAAACATTTTTTCCTTTTGGTGCAAACCTAGTCTCTGGTTCAGGCCCCTTCTGCTCTGCTCTTGTTCCAGCAAGAGGGAGACTCAACTCCTCCTTGTATACTCCCTGAAAAATGTTTAGCTAAAGGTCACACGTGCAGGCAAACAAGCTCCTATTAGCATCTGTTCAGGAACATTAAACTTGGTTTATTTTGAAGCATGGCTATAAAATAATGTAGCTGGGTATCACATTTCAAAAACGTACTGCTCATGAGTTCCCAAAACACTGGGGACCTTTCCACTGGAAGATTTTGGATCCGAGTTGTTCCTCTAGCTGCAAGGGGAGCTCCAAGGCGAGCCAGAGCCGCGCTGGCAGCTGGCAGGAGAGCAGCAGCTCGGCTGGGACTCGAGCGTTACATTCCTGGGAGGCTCCCGGAGGCGAGGACGGGGTTTCCTAGAACCACAGCTCGTGTACTGAGTACCAGGAACACAGTTCAGGGGGACAAGAGCTTCCCCGCCCGGGTCACGTTCCTCAGGCAGTCACATGCCTGAGCTCAGGAAAGCAAACACCCCGCAGCGGGCACGGCCCAGCCATAAATGGGCTCCTCGCAAGCGTGAGGCTGAGTTTTCCTCCTGTTTTGGGGAGGATAATTAGCAGGAAAGCCCACACCCCCACATGCTTGCGCCATGGCTCCAGCAGCCCAGTGTCTCTGCCGTGCAGCTTGGCAAGTCGGAGTGAACTTGGCTCATCGGGCTGAAATGTTAATACAAGGGTTTGAGGAAGCAACCGGTGCAAATCCTCTTCCCTTTCCTTCGAAAGACAGCCCCAAATTGACCCCCCCAAAGGGGAACAACCAGCAGCACCAGGTCACCAGCGCCCCACAGGCTGTGCCAGGTGCGCACACCCTGGGATAAACACCGGCTGTGCGGCTCCTTGAGCTCCAGACATTCATTAACTCCCCAGAGACTGATGATAATCCCGGGAGGCTCATCAGGCTGAGCAGCACTGCTAATTGGTCGATTCTATTCTGTTACTCAGAGCTTTGAACACAGCTGAGAAAGTCATTCTATCTACCGCGGCATAATTACTGCAAGTGCTCTTTAAGTGCTTCCGTTATTTGCTGCTTTCAGAGCAGAGAGAACATATGGCAAAAATAACATGAGAACTTCGGTTCCCCAAGCAAGCTTTTCTGTACAAACACACAAAAAAACGAGTGAGTCAGCAATGCTGACTTCCCCCTTCTCTCCAAATTTTAAGCCACGAAACATGTTGTAAAGAGACAGGGAGGTGTGAGGGACGAACAAAACATCTACCAACTCCCGCTTAGTTTGTTCTCTTGGCTGAACTTCAAGTAAGGTTTCATCATCCCTGCTGCTCACACTGATCTTTTATGTAGCAGAACGGGGGAAAAAAACTCTTAAAGTTATGGAAAAAATTATCTCGAAGTGCCAATGAGCAGGAGCACAGGCAGGAGCTGCAGATACACACAAGTGCCCGGGGTCATCAGCTCAACAGCAGCCAAACTCTAGAGATAAACAGACACTCGGGCAGGCGACAGGGACACAAAACCTCTCAACAGACAAGCCCTTTATGGAGCTTTGTACATGGTGTCCCTGCTGCAGCACGCGGGGCTGGGGACACTTTAGGTGAGATAAACGCAAAGCTCCCAGGCTGGGCACCTGCAGCCCCCCCCTTATCTGCACCAAGCAGGCAGCGAGTGCAGCTAATCCCACAGTTTATTCTGATGACTGGAGCATCAAACCCCTCAGAGACAGCACAGCTCCCGGGGCTGCACAACCACACATGCAGCAGAGCAAGAGGGAACCAAGGAACCAACCCTGCCGGCTGCCGGTCCGCTGCTCGCACAGAGCCCTGGGCAGGGGGAGCCCCCGGCCTGGGTTCGCAGGACAACAGCACCCCCAATACACCCCCAGTCAAAGCAAGAGCCCCCCAGCCGGCCCCCTACATCCCCATCCAATTAAGAGCCCCCCAAGTCCCCACACAGCCCCGGGCACAGCGAGAGCTCCGTCCCGCCGCTCCCCACACACCCCCGGACAACAGGGACCTCCCAGCTACAGCGAGAGCCCCCGGCGCCGTCTGGTTCCCCCCGCAGACCTCGGGCCGCACGCGGGGGGTCCCGCTCGCCCCCCCCTCACGGAGCGGCCCAGTCCCGGCCCCGCCCGCCGCTCACCGCCCGGCGTGGTCCCGAAGACGGTGCCCCCCGGCGTGGTGCTGTAGTCTCCGGGCGGTAGCGGGGCGCCGTCGGGCAGGGCGAGGCGCTTGCCGGGGCCCGGGATGTCGCGACTCGGGGTCTGGCCCTGGCAGCAGCGGCCCGACATGGCAGCGGCTGCCGCGCTCCCGCCCTGCCCGCCGCTTCCGCCTCAGGTCACGCCCCTTCCGTCTCAGTCCACGCCTTTTCCGCCCTAGGCTCCGCCCCTTCCGCCGCGCGGCGTCACCGGAAGGGCGGGGGTCGAAGGGCGTGGTTTGGTTGAGTAGGGGCGGGGCCTGATGGGGTGTGGCGGAGGGCGTGGCGGAGGGCGTGGCGGGGCGAGGGGGCAGGGGGCGGGGCGTTCCCGGGCGCACGCCGGGTCCTTGTGCCCGCCGGCCGCTGCCGCCGGGACACCCAGCGCTTGTGCCAGCCGCTCCCCGTGTCCCCCCTCGTGTCGTGCGCCCTGCAGTGACCCCACGGGGGCCGCAGCGGAACGATGACAGCGGTGCCTCCTCCCGACGGAGATCTCAGCCCCGCTGCCCCTCCCGGGGGTGTCCCCCACTTCTAGAGACCCCCCACCTGTCCCATGGGTCCCCATGTTCACCCTGGGTCCCCCTCCCGGGGAGTGCAGCCGGGGTGGCCGCTGTGGGAGGTCCCGAGTGGTCGCGCTGTGAACCCTGCGGGGACAGATGTCAGCCCGCCCAGGTGGCAGAGCCCCATCCCAAATGGTTCTGTCACCTCCAGGTGACAGAGCAAACGGGGGGACCACACAGCGTCTGCACAGGTGTCCGGCACCCCTGGGGGGTCTGGGGCACACCCTGGGCATGATGGCTCTGCTTGGGGCTGCCCGGGCCTTGGGGCAGTGAAAAAAAAAGCTTTTTTCTTAGAACATTTAAAAATAAAACATTTGAAGAGAAGCTGAAGCCCCCCAATAACCCCTGGGACTCCAGGCAGGATGGGCAGGATGCCGTGCCCCTCAGTGACCCCCGGGACTCCGGACCCGCTGCGGTGCCAGCCAGGCAGCCCTCACCCCATGCCGGCTGCTGAATCGATTACTGAGCTCTGGGGCAGGAAAATAACATATCCGGCCGTGCCGAGTGACATCAGCAGTGACCCCCAACCCAGCCAGGCGTCCTGCCACCAAATACCAAGGTCCACTGCCATTTCCTCCTCCTCCGCCCAGAGAACGGACCATTACGGGGTCAAGGAGCCGCGGGGAGGTCAGGGTTTAAGGGCATGTCTTTGTGTGATAGAATCACATCACAGGATCGTATCACAGAATGGTCTGAGTTTGAGGGACCTTCCCAGCTCCCCCAGTGCCCCCCCTGCCATGACAGGGACATCTCCACCAGCTCAGGTTGCTCAGAGCCCCGTCCAGCCTGGCCTGGGATGTCTCCAGGGATGGGGCATCCACCACCAATCTGGGAACCTGGGCCAGGCTCTCACCACCCTCAGTGTGATGTTAATCACCTTATTGCCTCCTAAATGTGGAGCAGAAGTGCTTCTCGTCCATGTCTGGCCCTTCACCCGCTTGCCAGCACTTGCAGCATCTTCGCTGCTGGCCTGGCTTAACTCACTTCCAGCAGAGCAGCGGTGGCTTTTTGTGAAATACTTGTTCACTTAGCAGGCTCCCGGGGAGGGAAATCTGTCTTGTAAGTCATGAAACACTGAATTTTGCACTGGTCACGCGATAACCAGGGGCTGGCCTGGGGAACAGCCCCCTTGGTGCTGCCCCGGCCCCTGTGTGAGAGCAGCCCCAGGATGGGCAGCAAGGGGCAGTTCCTGCCCAGCCCCGGACACTTCCACCAATACTCCCCGGGCTGCTCATTACCGGAGGGATTGCTGGAGACAGGAAGAAAATTAAGCAAGAGGAGCATAAACTTCTGCACAGGGGCAGCAGGGACTGGCGGCTTTTGTCTCGCCCTATCCATCACCTCTATCATCCCCGTCTGTGGGGATCCGGGGCGGGAGCTGCACCCCAGCCCTCCTGTTGGTGGGGAACCCATCTCCAGCCCCACACAGTATGGGGTGACGGTGGGTCCTCAGGTGCTGCTGCCCATAGCAGCGGCCGTCTGGTGAAGACATCCCTGTGCTGTGGCATTTCCACCCCATCCGTGTTTACATTCCCCTCTGATTGCTGGGGGAGATAACGACAAACCCACATCCACTCTGCCCGCCCAAGGGCTGCTTGTGCAGATAAAAGTTGCCCCCGTAAACAAGCCCATCCTGCCCGTGGGAAGCGCATCCCGCCCTGTCCACAGCCAGGAAAGCCCCGGACGGGGCTGGGCGGGACCGTGGCCCCCGTGGCCCTGTCCCCTGGGCGCAGGACAGGGCTGGCACTTGCTGGGGATGCTCAGCACCCCAAAATGCACCCCCGAGATGTGCCGCTGGGTTCACACTCTCGCACTTGCCGTCCCCACCCTGCCCTTCCTCGTGCTTCAAGTGACCCCTGGGAGCCAAAAGGTCCACGTGCCAGTTAGGAAAAGAAATATTCGTGGGACTTTTCCTGACCTCGGGGGGCTCGGTCCCTCTGCCACCCCGGCAGCTGGCAGGGACCCCACTCTTGCAACATGCTGCCCCCCCGGGTGAGCCACCACAGCCCTTCGGAGCCCCAGCAATGCCAGGGAAATGTCTGAATTCCCTGCACCGGGGGTGCCCTGCCCTGCAGCACCCGGCAGGAGCTCCGGGGTGCAGCCGGCAAGGAGGAACCATTTCCCCATTTGCTTCCTTCAAGAAGGAGGTTTTGGAGAAATACCATGGGGGCAGGAGGAATGCACGGGGCAAAAATCACCTCCAGAGCATGGGAGCCACCACGGAGCCCAAAACAGCCTTTTCTCCCCAAAACAGCCTTTTCTCCCCTGCGGCCAGGGCAGAGCTGGGGAAACCACCATCAGATGCTCCTCTCTCCTCAGAAACCTCTGGAAGCACAGCTACTCTCAGAGGTTGTTTTGGTTGCTGACATTTTTCCCCTACAGTTTTGTGAAATCTGTTATTGCAAACTTCTCCCTCCTTCCCCCCCGCCCTGTTTTTCTTTAGCAATAGCAGTGGGAAAACCTGAAACAATGGGGAAGGGCTTGTGAAGATGTCCATAAAGCCTTTGCAGATCTTGGCAGCAGCGTGAGGGCTCTCGCTTTTCCGGGTACCTGCAGCTGGAGGGCGATGGGAAATGTCAGAAACAAAACCCTGCTATGAGGTGTGCTAAAAATGTCAGAAAAAGGGAATAACTGCTGCAGGCATTGCTCTTGCTGCTGCCGCAGGCTCTCCCCTCAGCAACATGGGAAAGAAAACAGCTTTGTTAGTTATGATTGTTACGATTTTTTTTTCAAAATCGAAAACATAGTTGCACAGGGATTTGGGGGGCAGGAGAAAGACCCGAGGTTGCTTTAGTGCAGCCTTTGACACTGGCTGGGTTTCAGGATCTGCGTGTCCCTTTCCCTAATTCTCACCAGGCTGCCGGAGCCGGGGGACGAGCCGGCCCCGCGGCGGTGGGAGCTCTGCGCAGGGCAGGATCGGCCCCAGCAGCCCATCCGCGCCCCCATCCCCGCTCCGACGGGACGCGATGCTGCTCACCACCGCGGGGTAACAAACCGCATTCACCGTGCTGGGTTTCCCCCTCTCCAGCCCCGTTTGTCCCCCCAGAGCCACCCTGGGCAAGGAGAAGCGATCCCAGCAGCCCTGCCCTGGGTGGCACCAGCTCTTCCCCCAGCAAAGCTGCGTGTCCGTAGGGCAAAGCTCGGTGGGAACGGGCTAAAAACCAGGGGCCGGGGTGAGCTCAGCCCCGCCGGCAGCAGCCCCGGGCTCTGACCTTCTCGGTGCCCGGGGTATGCGCTGCCTCTTTCATCATTATCCACGCATCTGCTCCCAGGAACTTCGCTTGGAAAACAGGATGTCAGTGTGCGAGACGGCCGCTCGCCCTCCCAAACCGTGGGAGCCCGCGGCCGGTCCCAGCCCCGCCGCTGCACCGGGACTGGTGCTGAGCCGTGGGCTGCCCGCTCAAAGGAGCCACGAGATGTGGGGTGGGTTTTAAGCTGCATCAGATGCAAAGCACAAAGCATCTGCTTAAACTCCAGTGGAGGTTTCCCTTTGTAGGTACGGTGGGATGTTGAGCATGCCTTGACTAACTCACTCTCTAAAAACAGTAGCTTGCATGAGAGTCAGTGAAACAGCACATTTTTGTTATTTTTTATTGTTCTGACACAGAGGATTTTTCCCATCCTGCTGCTTCCCGTGCCTCAGCTGACAATGATGCTTCGGCTCCCAGAGCTGCGCTTGCATTTGGAGTTTCTATAGAGCCGAGAGTTTATGTCCAGCTTCCTCCAGCCTTCCCAGGACAGGCAGTACCCTGCTGGGTAAAGCTCCATCACAGCCTGTTTATGTGCTGACAAGGAAACACGATGACAGATAATCCCAAACAACTTCAAAGAAAGATTTGCGAATCCGATATGGAAACTATTCCTCAAGTCTCAGTTCAGAGAGCCCCAGACTAATTACCGCTGCGGACATTAAAGGGAGAGCAGGACCCGCTGCCAAAAGCCCAGCGCCTGGCTTGGCTGGACCCCGAGATCCCTCCCTGCCCCACCGAGGGGATTTGGGATGGAATGATGCTCCTGGAGTCCCACCAGCCCCCCACGGCACTTCAGGGAGTGGATGGGGACGCTGGGTGTCCTGGGCTGGCAGGATTTAGGTGATGTGGCTTGGTGGCTCTTGGCAGGACAGTCCTGCCTGCAGCGCCTGCTGCCTCATCCCTGCCTGGGTGCTTCTGCAGAGAGTTTGGGTAAATTAATCACTTTTTGCAGTTCTTGAGGGCTTGAGAGGCTGCTCAGGCTGCCACAGGCTGGGTCACAGAGTGGGGTGAACCTCTCTGCCCGCCCTTGCCCTTTGCTCTGGGCTGGGGACGTGCGCCAGCACAAATTGGCTCCGGATTCCACGGAGGGGCAAATCTTTGCAACACAAGCCTGGCTCGAGAGGGGCTCTGGCACGGGCTCTTAGTGGTGCAAAGCTGAACAGCATCTCCGCGAGCGACGCAGCGAGCAGGGAGGGCAGCGAGTAGTGATGCTGCCGTGACTGCCGCTGGTTCTTACCACTTGTTCTGTGGGGACGAGTAGGCAAACAGTGTGCCAAGGGAGAGCGAGAGTTCCCAGCTATAAAAAGCCTTCGTTTCATCCTGGTGTGGCATCAGCCCCGCTCAGCCTTGGCAGAGCCTGGATGTGCCGTGTTTAACAGTGCTGGAAGCCAAGCCGGTGCTTTCCTGCTGCTGCGCGGTGTCTCCTCTCCCCCCATCCAGCCTCGGCTCTTCCTCGGTGCTGGACCCTCTCTGCACCCAGCCAGCTCCAGGGCTGGTTCCGGTCCCCCTGAGCAGGTAGGGAGCCCAGCCCAGCCCATGGCAGGGACGGGAAGGGCAGAGGATTAACAGCCGGGGGCTCAGCACGGCAGGGGCTCCGCTGGAGGTTCTGGAGCAGCGGGGATGGGGTCAGTGCTGTGTGAGACCCGGCATCTCTGTGCTTCAGCTTTTCCAGCTGTAGAACTGGGACGAAGATACGGAGCCACGTTACTTCCCCTGCCTCAACGGAATGAATACCTGCGGCTCTCCCTTCCTCCCCGCGGCGAGTCAGCTCCCCGGGAAGGAGCCGAGCAATCCTGCCTGGGAGCGGGAGGAAAATCTCCTGTAAGTGCCAGAGAGTGGCACTTAAATGAGTGTCATTGTTCATGGACATTCCCAAGGATGCTCTCATTTAATTTTTGAGACACAAAACCCATCTGCAGCTCTGTGTGCCGACACGCACTGGAGCTGCATGTGCAGTGACACCAAAAAGACGAAGACTTTCCTGCGCACATCTTGCTTGTGCCATGCACCATTCCAGTGGAGGAAAAATCGCCCTGTAAATAGCAAGTCCAGCGCTTGGTCCAAGCCAGCAATTAATGCCAGAGGCGGGAGCTAAAAAGGGTTGCATCAAGCCTTCCTCTGACTGCTTTGAAAAACCAAAACAATCTTGTAAAGATCAAGCCTGTAAAAATGGGGCTCTGTTTTGCCAGCTCATGAATGGGAAGAAATTACAACTGGATTAATTTTTTACACATCTTTTTTCCTCTTTGTCAACATTCCCCCATTTGGCTGAAGCTTCAAAATGCCATATTTGGAGAGCGCCTGTCTTAGAAGTCCCAGTATTTGTATAAATAGCTGATAGTAAAAAAATGACCCACTCTGGAGCCTGTGCAGGGGCCTCTAGGAGCAGCGGAGCCGGGGCAGGGCTGGGGTTGCCCAGTGCCTCCCAGTCTGACACAGCTCCGACTTGGAGCAGGAGCTGGGGGGGTCTCTGAAACACCAGCACCCACCCTGACAACAGGAAGGGGAGCAGCGGGGGTCTCACCACCCTGCTTTATCAACTGGGAGGGGGATGTGGGCAATAAATGGGGAATAGTGACTGTGAGATGCCTTGGATGTTGTATTTTGGAGCAGGGCTGTCATCCTGCCACCCCTCTGCTGATGTTGGGGGAGCAGGGGGGTCATTGTCCTCCAGACACAGCCTGTCCTGCCCAGGGAGAGCCTGAGCCTGGGGAGGGGTGTACGGAGATGGGCATGGAGCGAAGTCCTGGGGTGCAGGGTGAGGGGTTTGGAGCAAGGGGTGCAGGGTGAGATGCTGCGGTGTGTGGAGAAGGATTGGAGCACGTGGTGAGGGGTGCACGGTTAGAACGAGGGGTGCAGGGCGAGGGGCAGAGAAGGACTGGGGTGCACGGAGAGAGGCTGGGAATCAGAATCACAGAATCGTTTTGGTTGGAAAATCCCCTCAAGCTCATCGTGTCCAACCCCCCACCCCTGGCACTGCCCCCTGTCCCTGAGAACCTCATCTCCGTCTGTCCAACCCTCCAGGGATGGTGACTCCACCACTGCCCTGGGCAGCCTGTTCCAATGCCCCACAGCCGTTCCCGGGGAGTAATTTTCCCGATATCCAACCTCAGGCTCCCCTGGAAGGCGCGGGTGCAGCGGGGGACGCCGCGGGGCGCCGGGCCGGGGGGAGGTGGTTCCGCAGCCCGTTCTCCTTTCATTGATGTCCGGAGCGGGGCTGCCCGGGGCCGCCCCCCGCCTTTAAAGGCTCCTCCTCCGGTGGCGGGGGGAGCCCGGCCCCGCTCGGCCCCGCCGGTCCGCCCGACGGCAGCTGCGGGCTCGGCGGGAGCGGGGACGCAGCGGGACGGCGGGAGCCCCCGGCCCCGCGGAGATGAGTCCCCTGCCCGGGGGCAACGGCAGCGCCTGGGGGGCAGCGGCAGCGCTGGGCAACTGCAGCGGGGCCGGGAGCCTGGGCCGGCAGTGGGTGGTGGGGGCCGCCCTCAGCCTCACCGTGCTGGTCATCGTGGCCGGCAACTTGCTGGTGATTGTGGCCATCGCCAAGACGCCACGGCTGCAGACCATGACCAACGTCTTCATCACCTCGCTGGCTTGCGCCGACCTCATCATGGGCTTGCTGGTGGTGCCGCCGGGGGCCACTATCCTGCTGAGCGGCCACTGGCCCTACGGGACCATGGTGTGCGAGCTGTGGACCTCGCTGGATGTGCTGTGCGTCACGGCCAGCATCGAGACACTGTGCGCCATCGCCGTGGACCGCTACCTGGCCATCACGTCGCCGCTGCAGTATGAGGCGCTGGTGACCAAGGGCAGGGCGCGGGCCGTGGTGTGCCTGGTCTGGGCCATCTCCGCCTTCATCTCCTTCCTGCCCATCATGAATCACTGGTGGCGGGACGGGGGGGACGAGCAGGCCGTGCGCTGCTATGATGACCCACGCTGCTGCGACTTTGTCACCAACATGACCTACGCCATCATCTCCTCCACCATCTCCTTCTATGTGCCCCTGCTCGTCATGATCTTTGTCTACGTCCGCGTCTTCGCCGTGGCCACGCGGCACGTCCGGCTCATTGGCAAGGACAAGGTGAAGTTCCTGCAGGAGCCCCCCAGCCCCAGCTCCAGGAGCAGCCGGCGCAGGCGGCCGTCCCGCCTGCTGGCCATCAAGGAGCACAAGGCGCTCAAGACCTTGGGCATCATCATGGGCATCTTCACGCTCTGCTGGCTGCCCTTCTTCGTGGCCAACATCATCAAGGTCTTCTGCCGGTCGCTGGTGCCGGATCAGCTCTTCCTCTTCCTCAACTGGCTGGGCTACATCAACTCAGCCTTCAACCCCATCATCTACTGCCGCAGCCCCGACTTCAGGAGCGCCTTCCGCAAGCTGCTGTGCTGCCCGCGCCGCGCCGACCGCCGGCTCCACGCCCTCCCGCGGGACCTGCAGCGCTGCCCCTGTGCCTTCAGCCCCCGGGGGGGCCCTGTGCAGGACAACAAGGCTACAGCCCCCGGCGGCCCCGGGGAGGACGGCGAGGCTCAGGGCAGCCGGACCGAGGAGACCAGCCTGTCGCAGGACGGTGGCCACCAGCAGCGGCCCCTGGGCGAGTCCCGGCTGCAGGGCACCCAGACCACGCTGTGCTCACAGCTTGACGAGTAGGTACCAATGCCTGGGGGTCTCCAGCCCTTTGGGATGTGACCAGGGGGCTGTCAGTGGGGGGCTGTGGTCTCTGCAGTGTGGAGCTGGGGCACAGGCAGTGCCTGGGGTGCAGGGGAGAGGTATTGGGGTGCGGGGCTGGGCGCCACTGCCCTCTGCCCTTGGGTTCCCCTAAAACCCAAGCTCCTACCCTGGGCTGCTGAGCTGAGCTCCCAGCCCAGTCCCAATACATCTCTTCTCAGGGAACTCCCCAGTTTTTTATCAGTATTACAAAATCTGTGTTATTCTGGTTACTGTGGGTTTTAACCAGCTTTCCCTGCTCTGAAACGCCTCCTGACGCCCAAAGGCAGCAGCGGATCCTGCCAGCCCGCTCAGGCAGAGCTGCTGCCAGCAGGGATGTGCACAAAGAGGTGTCAGAAAGTGTTTTCTGAAGTTTTGTGTTCTGAGGAAGGATTCGTCCATCCCGGGAACCTGGGACGGTAATTTGTGGGGAAAATCTGGGCTGTTCACACCCTGTGCTCTCCTGTTCCAGGTTTGCCAGCAGAGAGATGCCAGCGGGTCCTTCCATCTGACAGGGAGCAACCATGATTTGGGAAGAGAGTGAGTGTGTGTGTCCTGGCCGGTGCTGCGGCGGGCTGGGGCCATTGTCCCCTCGGCGTCCCCTCTGCCCGCTTTGGCCGCTGCCTGCCCTGGGGGAGCGCAGCCTTTGGCCGGCAGCATCCCGCTCTGCCCACACCTCCCTGCCTGCCCGGGCTGCTTTAACCCCTCTGCCACCTTGGCTTTTGGGCTGCTGCAGCTCCAGAGCTTGTGCATGGTGCTTTTCGTCCAGCTCCAGCTCTGGATCCCCCCTGTGCCCACTGCTCCCCTTCTCCTGGGGTGGTGCCTTTGCGTCCCTGTCCCCAGCGCTATGAGGGCTGAGCCTGGTGGGTGATGCTGCGTCACCTCCCACCCTCTTCTTGCAGGGCTGGGCGTTGCGAAGGGGACAGAGGATCGGCGCTGGGGGTGACGGCGCTGGAAGGACCCTCCGGTGTGTGCACCGACCTGCAGAGGAGGGAGTGACCCTCGGGAGCGCTGGTGGTCACAGCAGGGCCGAGGACACGGCTCCTCCAAGCCGTCCGTGCTGGAGAGCTGGAGCCAGCCGGGAAAAAGCCAAGAGGCAGCGCAGCCTTGGGGACATCCCTGCAGTCCCCATGGGGACAGGGAATGAGCTTCCACCCTGGGGTGCTTTCTGGCAGGGCTGGCATCAGGATGCGGTGGCCAGCAGCTCTGCTCTCCCAAAGGACCTGTTGTCCTGGGCTCAGCCAGGTTTTGACAGCCCGTCAGGAAGGGGAGAAGAGGCTCCTGCGGGCACTGAGTCCTTTTCGGGATCTTGGCTACATCCCTGCCCCAGCTGCGCTGTTCCCAGGGCCGGTACGATCCCAGGAGCTGCAGCGATACCTTCAGCGAAGGAAAAGCGCAGGGGAGCTCTGAGCAGGGGACACTGGGCAAAAGATGCCAACTATGCTCTTATCAAATCTCCTCCCGTTTCTCCCTCTCCGTTCAGGGCAGATGTCGCTGTTTCTGTGCTGTTTGGGGTTGGGGGGGTTGTTCGGATGAAGCTGGAGGGGCAGCAGCAGTGTGGGCAGGTGGGCAGAGCGTTGCAAGAGGGTGGTTTTCATCCCGTGGGGCAGCGGGGTGAGGGAAGGGGGGGATTTGCATCAGCTGGAAAACCGATTTCTGTTGCCAGCGCGGTGGGAAGTGCTGACAGGGCCAGCCCAGCTCCTCCGTGCACGTTGCTTGGGGGTGAGTACAGACGGGCTGTGCAGCTTTTGGGGATGATGTTGGTTGTAAATATACCACAGTGACTGTGAAGTTTCTGTCCTGTTTTGTCTCCCCCCACCCTCTATGTGAAATAAACCTTGTAAACCCTGCGGTGCCTTCAACTCTGTGTGGAGCAGGGGGATGTTTCTCCCAGGCGCCCTCCCCAAGGGGCTGCGCAGGGGAGGGGGGGCTGTGTCCTCTCCCTGGGCTGCATCCCCCCCTGGCGCTGTGTCCCCTCCCGGGGGGTTTCGGTGGGTCAGGACTGCCCCCTCCCATGCAGCCCTGCATCTCTTTGTGCCCAGGACAGCCCCTGGCACAACCGAAATCGCATTTGCTGCAGGTTTTCCCTGCAAAGTCGCCCCAGCCCTGGGGGGACACCTCGCAATGTCATTATTCTAAATTAATGAAGGAAACGGGCTGGCAGGAGCGCGAGGGACGGGGTGAAAAGCGCTTGGCTGGGGTGACGGCTGTACGAGCTGCCTGTTTCATTAAATGAATCACACGGCTCTGTGTACACACCTGTACACACCATACACACCTATGCACCGCTCTATACACCTGTACATACACCTGTACACACCTGTACATACAGCTTTACACACCTGTACAGACACCTGTACACACATCTCTAAACACCTGTATATACCATACACCCCTGTACACCCCTGTATGCACCTGTACATACACCTTTACATACCATACATACCTCTACACACACCTGTACATGCACCTGTACTCACCTGTACACACCTGTACATACCAGAGAGCCCTGTACACTCCTCTATACACATGTACATTCACCTGTACATATCATACACACCTCTACACACACCTGTACACCCCTTTACATACACCTGTACACACCTGTACATACCACACACTCCTGTACACCCCTCTAGACACCTGTCCATACACCTGTCCATACACCTGCCCACACCTGTCCGCCCCTTCCCCAGGCCCCGCCCCTTCCCCAGGCCCCGCCTCTTCCCAGGCCCCGCCCACCCGGCCCCGCCCCGCGCTCTCGCGAGAGGGGCGGGACCGCACCGGGCGGCACCGGCGGCACCGGGAGGCACCGGTTCGGGGATCGCGCCGCTCCCCTCGTTCTGCTCGGCTCCCCTCCCGCTCCCGCCGCCATGTCGGGCCTGGCCCCGGCCTGGGTGCCCACCCACGTGCAGGTGACGGTGCTGCGGGCGCGGGGGCTGCGGGCCAAGGCGGCGGCGGGCGGCGGCGGCAGCGACGCCTACACCGTGATGGCGCTGGGCCGCGACAAGTTCTCCACGTCGGTGGCGGAGCGGTGCCAGGGCCAGCCCGTGTGGCGGGAGGAGGCCACGTTCGAGCTGCCGCCGCCGGCGCGGCCGGCCGCCCTGCGCCTCACCGTGCTGCACCGCGCCCTCGTGGGGCTCGACAAGTTCCTGGGCCGGGCCGAGGTGGACCTGGCCGCCCTGAGGGCCGACGGCGGGCGGCGGCACTCCAGGTGGGGACAGCGGGGAGGGGCGGGCTCCTCAGCCCAGGGGAGAGGGGTGGGGGGCTCTGAGCCCCAAAGGGGCCGGGGAGAGGGATGGGGGGGTTCTCTGTGCCCCACAGGGGTTGGAGGGAGGGATGGGGGGGCTCTGAGCCCCACAGGGTCCTGACGTTCTGGTGGGGACCACAGTTCTCCCGGGATGTCCCTGTTCCTCATCGAAATCTCTGTGCCCCATGGGGACCCCTCACGGGGGTATGTGGCTCTGGGGGGGATGCTGTGCCCCATGGGGACCCCTCATGCTCCTGGAGGGCCCATGGGGTGATCCTTTGGGGCAGGGTCCCTCCCGGTGTGGGTCAGCCCCCTGTGGCTCTGGGGTGCCCTGTCCCCTGGGAGAGGCCGGGGGTCCTTTTTTGGGTGCTTTTTCCACCAGTTCTGGGGTTTGATTTTTAAATACTTGCACGTGAGCACTGACACCACACACTGGGAACCACCAGACTGTCCCCAGACACTTAATGTGTTCGCAGCGCCTTCACCTCCCGACAGAGAAGGAAAGCAGGCTGAGGCCAACTCATTACCGATTTTTCTTAATGAATACTTAGCAGAGCTTAAGCACATGTAAGAGCAGGTAATGCAGTGTTTTATGGGCTGGCTTCACACCGAGCTGGGAGACTGTCCTTTAATCCTGAGCGCCAGCTCTGTGTCACCCTCGCTCCTTTGAACGTAAACACCGGGACGGTGCTGGAATCCCAGGGCTGTTACTGGGAGGGTTTTACTGGGAGTCAGCAGCCTTGTAATGTGGCTTTCGGTGGCCGGTGAGTCACCTTCCTCCTCTCGCTCACCTGAGCAGATCCAGGTCATGTTTCTTGACAAAGCCGTCACCGCTTCTGAAGCCTTAATTATAATGTGGCTGTCATTAAGGTTGTGTCAAGGCTCATGTGTTTGCACTGTGAGCGTGATGTGCCTTCGGTCAGCAGAGTTTCATAATAAATGATATTAATAAGATTTTATGTTTTGTAGTTGTGGGGAGGAGGTTGTCAGTGTGTTGTTGACTTTCACGGCCGTGTTTCAGCGCTAAGCTGCCTTTCGCTGAGCGCGTAGTTTGTATTTTGGACGCAGTTCGAACAGAGTGGAGAGCGCAGGATGAGTTGTTGTGGCGCTGTAGAGTGCAGGATGCTCCTAGAAATCACGGGGTTCAGAACAAAAGTGCCCAGCGCTGCCTTGTGTTAAAGGATTTGCGGTTCCCTTGGTGCTGCTGCTGCGCGGCTGCAGCTTTAGGGACCTGGTTAAACCTCGTATTTCTTTAAAGAATCCGTTCCATGGTGCTGTGTCCTTAACGTCAGGTCCGCGTGTCCAGCTGCAGCGTGGTGCTTGAGCGCTCCCCTCCCTCGAACGCATTTCTCTGTGGCAGATTCTGAATTCACCACCTTGCGTTAACTCTCACTGGTTTTGAATTTTCTCTGGAGCAACTTGCCTTTTCCCGTTCTCTTCCGTTGCTTCAAGCGCGCCTCCAAAGAATTGAAGTGCAAATTGATGGAGAGGCAGATTTGCATGCTCTGTTCCCTTTATTTTCACACACCAGCCGGTGAGAGGAAGAAGCGGCATTTTCCAGGTGGTTTTTCCTCTTGGTTCTGTGGAGTCAGAAATTCCACGGCTCCAGCCACAGACAAAACGAGTATCGGTGCGCGGTGCTGATAATTGCCTTTGCCAGCCCCAGTGTGGTTTGAGCATCATTGAGAAGTCATTTGGCACATGCGATCTAACATGCAGATGGTGGTTTTGTAGTTTAACGCTTGTTTAATATGCAGCGGTTAATATTCCGGAGCCGCGTTTCGCAAACGGCTTGGGGTTCTGTGTGTGTGGAACGTCCTTCCTGGTGCGCCCGGGTCAGCAGCGATGAGTGGAAATCCCCGGCGGGCTGTGGTTCGGCTCTCCAGGTGCTGATTAGGGGTTCTGGAGCTTTGTGGCCATTAAGATAGTGACGGAGAAGGAGCTGGAATGACAGGTATGAGGGTGTGGGGCGCGTGTGCAGCTCCAGGTCCAGCTCTCCGAGGCTTTCGCACCCACTTCAAAGTCCTGACCTCTGCGAGCTTCTTTTGGGAATCCAGATAAAAGCACAGAAGAGAGTGGCTGAGCTGAAATACAGGAATTCCATGTTGGGGGGGGGGGGTTCTTCCTTTTTTTAACCCTTCCTGGTCTGGGTTTGGAAAAAAATCTAATAACTTTCTATATATGATAAGAAATGTTTTCCTTGGCACCTGGGCTGTGTGATTATGATGTAGCTCTAAGATTAAAGGCACTTTTTTTTTTCCCCTAGACCGTAGGCTTATTTGTTTTATGAAACATAAATACCCTCTGTTGTTCTAAATTACCCGCGCCTCTCAAGGACTTGTTTGTAAGGGAAAATGTCCTTGTTGCTACAGGTGGTACAAGCTCCGCTCCAAGCCAGGGAAAAAAGAAAAGGAGAGAGGGGAGATCGAGGTGGATATCCAGTTCATGAGGAGCAACATGACCGCCAGCATGTTTGACCTGTCCGCGAAGGACAAGTCTCGCTCCCCCTTCGGGAAGCTCAAGGACAAGCTCAAGGGGAAGAGGAGCAGCGGCTTTTCCGACACGGCGTCGGCGATCGTCCCCAGCGCCACGCACTCCCCGGCCGACAGCGAGGACGAGGCGGCCGAGAAGGAGAAGGAGAAGAAGAAATCCAAGCTCAAAACGCTGTTCTCCAAGCCCGGGCTGCAGAAGACGTCGCTCTCGCAGTCCATGTCCGTCCTGCCCACGCTGCAGCCCGTCACCACCAGGGTCCGCCTGCATCCCCGCGACTTCCAGCCGCACTGGGACGACGAGGAGTCCGAGGCCTCCCCGACCTCGGAACGTGAGTACTGGCGCTCGCTGCGCTGAGGAGGCACAAAGCCTTTCCCCAAAGGTTTGCTCGCACTTCTCACGCTTTTTAGAGCACTGGTTTAATTCTTCTTGCTGAAGGAATCCGTAGAAGGTCACTTCTGTGGTGGGTGCGCACGTTAGGCTCAGGGCTGAGCTTAGCCTGGGACAGCACAGACGCTGCTCGTGTTGGCGCTGCAGCTCCACAGTAATTAATCCGCAGTGGTTTTGGGTCATTAAACGGCACATGTGGTCTGGTGTGCTGAGGGCTGGAAGGGCTGGGGACGCGGAAAGCTTGGAAGTGGCTGGTACAGTCATGCTTGCGATGTTTCTGTTCCCGCAACCCGTTAATGACTGTGAAGCGCTGAGGGTGTCAGTGGCGAGTGTCAGAGCAAAGGATATTCTTGCATCTTGAATTTCTCCCTGTTTATTTTTTCCAGAAGCCTTTGGAAATGCCCTGGAAGAGAAGTCCTCTCCTTCTCCTGTCTTTAAATCTCATAAAATGGCAACTTTGGACAGCAGGCAACTAAACCAAGGAACCGCCAGCCACCCCAAGAAAGAAGGGCTGTCTTTGTTCAGTGGCCTTAAATCCAAAGGCGATCCCATTTCCAAGTCCAGTCTGTGCATCAACGGCAGCCACGTTTACATGGAGGAGAGCGCGGCCAAGGACAACACTCCAGCCTCTTCCCCCTCTCCTCGCAACTTCAGGAGGAAGCAGCTCTGTGCGTCGGAAGAGAACCTGTCTTCCAGACCCACCAAAGGACCTGAAGAGGCGGGAGGAACCTCTCCCAGCCATGCCTTCTCTGGCTCTGCGTCCTTGGAGACCTTTAAATCTATGACACTGCCGTCGTACAAGCTGCTCGCCAGTGAAGAATACCTGGAAACCAGCGTTCCTCCTAGCATCGAGGTTATTAAAGAGCCCAAAAAAACGGACCACAAGAAGTCTGCCTTGCTCTCTCTGGTCACGGGGAAGAAGGAAGCAGCCAAGACCACTGATGGTGAGAATATTCCCGACAGGACCCTGCGGGATGAGGAAAACAAAGTTCCGGAAGAGAAGAGCGAACAAGAGGCCAAACATCTCGAACCTCCAGCGGATTTAAGCAGCGGGGACCCTTCCGGAGCCGCTCGCCACGCAGAAGATGCCTTTGCGGAGAAGCAGCCGCTCAACCCTTTTGAGGAAGAACAGAAACCTGACAGAGCTGCTGCGCCCACAAAGACCAGAGCTGTCAAGCCCAGGTCAGTGGCGTTTTCTCCCGAGGGTGACGGGAATAGCGAGGTGCAGCGGCAGGCGTTAACTGGGCCGTTCCGCTGCAGAGCAGCGTGTATCGGCTTGGATCCCGTGTGCAGAACCCGCTGCTCTGCCCGGTACCTGGGGCTCACTGGGCTTGTGGTGACAAATAATCATTCTGAGCCGTTCCTTGGTGAGAAAAAGAGGCTGATACAGGGATGTTCCTTATAAGTGGTGCTGAAATAGCGGTTCTCCAGGTGCAGGCATCTTTGCAGGTATTGTAGGGGTGATTTTTCTTGCTGGATCTTTTGCAAAAACTAACAATTCTTCTGGGCTGTGTGGCTTGAATATACCCAGGGGCTGAAATACCAGTTCTATCGTCTCTTCTGTACTTGGCTGTGGTCTTCAGAAGTGTCAGTCTCGGAGCCCTTCTACTGTTGCCATTGTTCACAGCAACGAGAGAGACATTTGTGTCAATTTGTACACAGGCTTTTTCGGAAATTCTGCTCCTTTATCCTTCATATATACATATATATATAAAAAACCTCTTTGTGTGTGTGTTTTTATATATATAAGGCTGTGTCCTACTAATGAATCTACATCTTGTGTCTGTCCAACTTCTTATTTTCAGTGCTTCTCCTGTTTAAACATCTTCCATATGAAGTGTCTTATGTACTAATACGATTGCTTGAGGTGCAAAAGATGGGATAGTGCTTAAAGCAACTGCAGTAACCCGTGCAAACTCTGCAGCTGGCGTGTTCTGATCCAAACTGAGCGCTTTGCAAAGACACATTCACGTGTGTGGAGTCTGTCCGGTGGGCTCTGAGGTCTCCTGCCAGTACAATTCGTCCCCAGCGTTAGGAGCTGGTGAAGTCTGGTGCTAAAGCTTTGTCTGTTCCTGCCTCGTGTTGCATCTGCCAGTGACATGCGAGTTTTTTGTCCCTTTTTGCAGACCGGGCGTGTCTTCAGAGGAGGAAACCCAAGCCACGCTTCCTACTCTTGCACCTGATTCCCTGCCTGCTT
Organism: Pampusana beccarii; assembly: GCA_013399365.1. Classification (NCBI taxonomy): domain Eukaryota; kingdom Metazoa; phylum Chordata; class Aves; order Columbiformes; family Columbidae; genus Pampusana; species Pampusana beccarii. The sequence continues at coordinate 1,081,843 of VWYH01008195.1, read as the reverse complement.
TTCTCTCTGTGCACCGCATCAGTGGTGACAATAATCCTTTTATTTCTAAAACCGGACAGAAGGTCCAAGTGCCAGGCTCTGAAAACATTACTAGTTCTCCTGCATCTGCTACTTCTCCTCCTCCTTTTGCTTCAGAGCTTTCGAATGGCAAGAACCCCTTTTCTCCCGAGCAGGACAGGGCATTTGCAGCCCCAGATCCTGAAGGTTTTCCCCATTTTGCTTCGTCCCACCATCCTGCAGCCTCCGTTCCCAAAGCGCCTTTCCCCCGGGAGCTCTCTGGTCATGGCAATAACCCTTTTGCTTGTGAGTGGGGGCAGAGCCCGTGGGGGGAGGGTCCTGCCAGCTCTGGCACGCAGCCCTCCCGGGGTCCTGCTCTCCCCTCCGATTGCCATTTTGGCGACAATAATCCCTTCGTACCCAAGCCGGGGCGGGAGGCGGATGCGCCGGGCTTCAAAGCTGCCGCTGGTTCTTCCCCTCTCTGCCTCCCTGGTGACAAAAGCCGTTCCTCAGCAGAGCTGGGACACGCTGGTCGCGGTGCTTCGGGCAGCTCTGCAGGGGCGGCTGTGACTCGCCGTGTCAGCGCCGTGTCGCACGCCCTGGGCAGCCTGTCCCACAGCCCCGGCCTGGCTCCAAAGCAGCAGCACGACTCTGCTCAGCTTCAGGCTGAGGGTTCTTTGGCAAGAAGGGAGGCAGGTGGCAGATCCGTGTCCGTTTTCCTGGAGGGGTCGGAGGGGGTTACCGAGGGTTTGGGTGGGCAGGAGCGGGAGAAGCAGCGCCCTGATTTCAGCGAGGTGTTAATTGCGGGTTCGGGTGCGGCGGGGGTGGCTCGGGAAGGGGCAGCAGGGCGCTGCGGTGCCAGCACGGGGCCCGTGGGCAGCGAGCCCGCGGTGGGAGCGGGCGCTGGGAGCGCTCAGCCCTGCGCAAGGGGCAGCGGACGCTTTGCACCCCTCCCAAAGCGCAGTGACCGCCCCTCGGCAGAGGTCGGTGCTGAGCCGCCGTCCCCCGAGAGCGAGCTGGGCCGGGAGCAGGTCTTTGAAAAGAGGCGAGAAGAACGTGCACACGCATCAGAGCCCCCAGCAACTCCGTTTGATCAAAACAACTTGTTTTCTCAAGCAGGCTCTGCCAGCCCAGCCCTGGGCGCTGTTACACCGTGGGATGCCGGGGTGGGGAGGGCTGTCGGTGGGTGGTCCATCACCCCGCAGCCCTGCACCCCACCACCATGCCTGGCTGCGACGCGGAACGAGCGCCCACCGGGGGCTCGGGCTGCGCGGTTGGGTGGCGATGTGCCTTCTGCAGGCCACAGTGTAAAACCTGCGCCTGGGCTCCCGTTACCTGATGATAAAGCCCCCGCTGCTCGCGGGTGCCTCCCCCAAAGCGGCTCATCAGAGGCTGTTGCTCCACCAGTGATGCTCAGAGATGACAGCAACAATAGGCTTTTAAAAAACGAAGGTGACGACGATTTATTTGTCTGTCTTACAAACCTAAAGTCCGCTATTCCCGTTACTGCGGACCATGGCCCGAAACTGGTCGGTCTCCCTGTTATTCCGGAGGGCGGCTCCGATGACGAGCTGCTGGGCGACTGTCAGGAGAACCGCGGCGATAAAAACCTTTCAGGCACTGGCAAGGGGTCCCTGGATTTAATGCCTTTGTGTGAAGGACTGCCAGAGCCTGCTGAGAGCTCTGCTGCAGCCCAGGCCACCCCCGGAGGAGGAGGAGGAGGAGGACGAAGGGCTCCTGGTGCTTGCGAGCCCAGTGAGCCACCCGCCGGGGTCGATGTTCACAGTGTCAGTGCAGCTGACTCAGGCTCAGGTGTGGCGTCTCATTCCAGGGAGTGTAACAGTTATTTGGAGAAACGAGAACTGAAAATAGAGGCAGATGCTGAGGAGCGTGCAGAGTGTGACTTCTTTGAGCCTTCTGCTTCCTCTTCCTCCTTGTCCAATCCTTCTCAGCCCTACTCTTCCTCTCGTCCCCTTCTCTCTGACACCCCAAGTCATAGAGCAGAGTCTCCGAAAAAGCCAACAGCCGAGGGCTTCGCAGATAAAGCAGGAAATTCTGGCGAGAAGAAGCTCCTTCAGGCGCGGGTTTCACCCTCTGACGCGTCCCCTACCCATGGGCAGCAGGGCGGTGAACCCGCGGCTCCCAAGCACAGGTGAGAGAACGTGGGGAGCGCACAGAGAGGGTTTTAGTGCTGCTGTGAGCCTTGTTTGTCCTCCCTGAGAGCGCAGCTCTGGCTCTCCAGCTGCAGTTCGCTGGTTTTTGCGGTGATGTGGCACCGTGCAGCTGTCCCTTCCCCGGGTTTGTCAGGGTCTGGGTCCTGTTGTGCCAGCGCAGGGTCATTGCTGGCACCGGGTACGTGTTTAGTGATGCCCAGGGCACTGAGGGGACCTGCCCTTTGTCACCTCGTAGCAAAACCCTTGGGAGAGCTTGGTGGCAGTTCAGGAAAGAGGATCATTTCATCAAAGTGGGGAAACAGGCTGGAATTGATCCATTTGTCAGGAACGGGGCAATGGTCACAGGGAGCCTGATGAACTGGGGTGCATCGTTCCTCATGAACTGGGGTGCATCGTTCCTGATAAACTGGGGCTCCTGAGCCCCAAAATGAAACGCAGCGAGTGATGCAGCTGCAGCCTCTGCCCGGGGCTGCTCCTGTCCACCCTCAGAGCTCCACCTGCAGAACCAGGCCGCTTCCAGGCCGGCGTTTACCGAGATACAAATAAAATTGCCTTCCTATATTAAAACTGGCAATATAAATCCCACGCAAGCAAATGAAGACAGCACTCTTTGGCAGCTTATGGCGTAAGTTCAGCTTGGAAAAGACGTAATACACGCTTGTCCCAGGGCAGTAGAAGTATTCTATGTGTTGCAAGAGCCACGAACGTGTTCTCCTGAGGAAAGTCAGGCTCAAATACCAGTGTGTGAGAGATCAGAGCTGTGTGCTGCCTTCCCGAGCAGACGGACCTGCCTGTTCCTTTGTGTTTTCCCTTGTTGCTGCTTTGTTATCTCCAGTGCCTTAAGTCCATAAAGACAGTAGAGAACTGGAGCATATTTACAAATCCTATAGCTTAGACAGAAATGCGTTGTCTTCCTGAAGCTGAACCTCTTATCTCTCTGGGGATAGAGAAGGGCAGGGATTTTTTCCAATTTCTTACTATATTTTAGTCTGAAGATCTGTGTAGTGTTATGTGTGCTGCTTAAATAACGTGAACCTTCTTTGCTGTTGCAGACTCCATCCCGTGAAGCCAATGAACACCACAGCGAACAAGTCACAAACTAAAAACCTGGATGTCATCAGCACGATGAATGAAAAGCTGCTGGAGATGAATGTGAAGGTATGGAGGAAAGCGGTGCTTTTAAACGAAAGCTTAAGCGCTAAATTGAACAGCATTCGTGTATTTGTTTGCCTGGGCTCACATCTCACATATCCTGAGCAGAAAAAGAACAGGGGTTATTAGGCCATGGGGGGCATGAACTTTCCTTTGTCAGTCCCCAGAGGCAGGGACAACCTTTAAATATTTTTTTTCTTGCAAACGCAGCCGTGGGGCGGCTGTGACGGGGGCGGTGCCGCCCTGGGAAATTGTCCCCTTGGTGACGCGTGGCAGCTGCGGAACTTGGATCAGCGCAAGTTAGCCACTGTTTGTTTTCAGACACGATTACTCCCCAGAGCTCCTTTTCACCCCAAAATAAATGTGTGACTCTTAAAGTCGGGAAGGTGGGAAAAGTCACCTGTGGGTGGCTGTTGCCCTGTGTGCTGCGTGAATATCCTGCGCAGGTTGAGAGTCAAAGCACGGCCGCTTCCTAGGAGCATACCTGTGCACCGGGCATCATCGCTCGGATTTAAAGGAGGTTTTGGCATAATCTTGGCCTCAAAAGAGACCGCCAGGCTTAAGGCGTAGCTTAAAAGTCGCGTTGATCAGAATGGCTGGAACAGTCAACAGGGAGAAGCCCTGGGCAGCGATATTGTCTCTGAGGGATTTTTGGGGAAAATGGAAGGCCGGTACCAAAGTAACTGTGGTGCCTCCTTCTGGTGTGAGTGGAAAAGCAGAAAATGCGAGTTAACTGATTCAAACTGGGCTGTTGCTATTTCGAAAGAGTTGAAAACGTGTAATTATTGTTCTGCTCTGGGGCTCTGGTTCCACGTAAGGAATGACACTTGCTGTAGCCACGCAAGCCCCTCGTGTTCGTCTTTTCGGAGAAGCTGCGCTGTGTTTTCACAGTGATAACTGCAGTACGAGGGAAACGCCAGAGGCCTGGGTGGGTGTTTCTGGCTGTTTACCGTGGATTTGGCTTTGGTTGTTGGTTGGTGTTTAAATCCCTAAGCCAGCTCCCAGGTCATCCTGTCGCTGTTTTGAAGCGCCCGTGTGTCCGTACTGACCCTGCCGTTCATCTCTCTCCCAGAAATACGATCCTTCGGATCCCGCCTACGCGTACGCGCAGCTGACGCACGACGAGCTGATCCAGCTGGTCCTGAAGCAGAAGGACACGATCACCAGGAAGGACGTGCAGGTGCGGGAGCTGGAGGATTACATCGACAACCTGCTGGTCCGCGTCATGGAGGAAACCCCCAACATCCTGCGCGTCTCGACGTCCGCCAACAAAAAAGCCGGGAAGATGTAGGAGCTCTGGGGATGAGCTCCTGGTTGAGCAAAGGGCTGAATTCCCACCGGTGGAGGTTGATTAACGAGGAGACGATGCAGAGTCGGTGGGACCGGTCGTGCTGCCCATGGAAAATGGGCTCTTTCCTGTTCCTGCCTTGAGCAACTCTGTTTGATTAGTAGTTACGTCAGCTCTTGTAGATGGATCCAGGAGCGGAGGCAACTTACCATATTTATTTTCTGGTGTCTTTCCATTATTTGGGAAGATTTGGTCAGGCATCTAATCCGAAGGCTGATGGCGATAGGAAGGACAAAGGGTTTTTGATGTGTTTTGCTTGCCAGCAAGGCACTGATGATCCTCTATGAAGATTTTTTTCCCATGGTTTTGTTTCGTAGCAGCTTTGATAGATGAGTTACTCTTCTTTCTGTTTCTTAAGTTGTAGTGCAATACAAAATCTTGTACATTAGAGCTTGAGGATTTGATTGTTTTTAAAAAAGAAAATTAATAACTACACAGAGAAGCCCAAAGATGTCTGCTTCAGACCAGGGCCCCACGGGCTCGATTTTAAAAGCAGTCAATGCCCTGAAAGTTTAGTGCAAGTTAAACCTTCGATTGAAAAGGAGGAAGCAAAGCTGAGTTGATCTCATGAAGTACGTGTTGTTCAGAGCGCTTCTCCAAGGGATTTTGGTGCAGGACGCACTGAGGTGTCGCGGTACGTTTGTCCGCCATAGGAATGGTGGTGGTGAACCTGGGCCGGAGGTGCGTTTTAAATCAGCAGCTGTTCCGTTACAGACGTCACGTTCCTGACTGGAGGTTGTTCAGAGGAGGGAGCGAAGGTTCGGCCGGGCCCTGTTCTGTGCCTGCGGGTTCCACAGCGCGTGGCCGTGGCTCTTGCTGCCTGGGAGTTCGGTGACAATTTTCCTCTTACACCGTTGCAGTTCATTAAATGTAAATACCTCGGATTTTGGGGCTGGGGCTTTCCTTGGAACAACCTCCGCAGGTGATCACTCTTACGACACTTTTGTGCATTCCTTGTATAGCCAGGGGAGGAACCGAATCGCCCTCCCCTGGGGATCCGAGGCTTCCTCCCCTGAAAAACTAAACGTGACTCTTTTTTTCTGGCAAGCTCTTGTCAAAGATCAAAAAAAATCAGGTGCCTCTTTGCGACTCTGGGACTTATCAGGGTTGCCAGAGTCTGTAAAAGGCTTAGGAGAAAGTTGAAATACCAAAAGAGTGGGTAGCAGAGGACCAAAGCAAATGCTCCTGCCCTCAGGAGTTGGGTCGCTCCTGGCTCAGCTCCAAAGGGGTGAGTTTCTACCACCATTTTTCTACAGCAATGCACTTTATCGAGGGACTAGACCAGCTGGATCGACTATCGACCTCTTAGTCTGCTCACTGTTTTCACAAAACACTGGACACTACTGGACGCTTCTCAAATACTGTATTTTTGTAGTGAAGAGTAGTTTAATATATTTGTCTAGAGATGTGTGCATTTATTGGGAAAATCAAAAAATGCTGTTAATGACATTTTTATTACTGTAAACTGATTCCCAAAGCCTGGAGCTGTTCTGGCCTTCACGGGAAGCTGGAGCTGAAACAAACCTTAAGCATTACAAGTCTTCTGAGACTTCAGGTACTTCTTTCTGATCTTATTTGAGCAGTTGTCTTCAGCGAAGGGGCTATTTCTTTCCTACTTCGCCCTCTTCTGTGACTGCAGGGTCTGAAACGCAGAATGTGTTTGCGGCATCTGCAGCTCTTGGCTGGTGGTTTTAATTTCAAGTGGGACTGGTTGGCCTTGCTGAAAACTGCTGCTGCTGCTTCTTGTGCCTTGTGATAGCGAGGAAGATGAAGGATTGATTTGTTTCCTCCTTGTGCCTCTGGATCTCTGGAAAGAAGCAGCTGCCTGTACCTCACTAACAGATTTATCTTCTAGGCTTTGTTCCAGCTTTCTGATGTTGTGGGTCAGAGAGTCAGAAAAGCCGGTTGTGCCTTTGAACGGTGGCTTAATGGTTAAAAAAAATAAGTTATTGGCAGTTGTAATGGGACACATGGGAGGTGAGGCTGGACTCCTACTTTTTGCTCATTTTAACGCAACGTGGGTGCTACTGAGTCGCTGGCAGCACCGCGGCGCGGTGTGCGATGCTTTTGGAGTGTGGATTTGGTGAATTTGGGTAACATGTGTTCATTCCTGTTGGCCAGAGAGGCACATACACACAAACAGAGCAGCGGGGTGTGCTTTTAGCCGTTTTTTTGAAGATATAAAGCCTTAAAACTCGCAGTATCCTCCCCGCAGCCTGTTCTGCGGTGACAGCCAGTGACGCCAGGTTGTGTCTGGTGTTCCACGGGTGGTTCTCTCTGCACCACACACACACTGTACCTCAGTCTTTTATTGGCAATAACTCCTTAGAGCCTTTCTTTGGTGTTTTATATCCGTCAAGCTGCTTCACCTTGACTCTAAGGGCCTTAAGAATCAAATGTGTTTTTTATTATTGAAGGATCTGAATGTATTTTTTCTCCTGTTTATACTGTCTGCTTTTAGCCTGGGTACCTATTTGTTTTTAAATGCCTTTTGGTTTCGTGGAACACTACAATAAAAATACCTGAATTCTGATCACCCTGTCTCTTTTTCTGAACAAGCGCTTTGCAAAGGGCGTCATCCCCTCCTCGTGACCAGCTCTGCTGCCCGAAACTCCTCACCCTCCAGGTATTTTTGGGCTGGTTCCATCCCCGCAGCTTTGTGTGGGTTTGCGGAAACAGCTGACGGGGTGGGGAAACCTGACGGACAAGCTCATCCGCATCACCAGAATTGAGAGTTTCTGTAAAGCAGAAAAAAAATTGATGTGTGAAGGGTTCTTGGCCAGGAGCTGGTGACATCACCCCAGCACCAGCCCCTAATTGTGATGACCCTCTAATTGTGGGCAGCGGATGAAAAATGGGAGAAAAGCGAGGAAATCAGTGTCATGCTGTCCTGAAACGCCTCAGCGCTGCCAGAGCCCTGAGTGCTGTCACAGTCCTTGTCCCCGCGGGTGATGGGAGGGGGGAGCCCAGAGCCCCTCCAGCATTTTGGGGTTACCCAGAGCTCCCCAGCACTTTGGGGCTGCCTGGAGCCCCCCAGCACATCCATTTCGAGGATGAGAACTACGAGCTGCGGCTGCTGCGTCCCGAGGAGACAGATCTACGAGACTTATGACCCAGCGGTTCCCCGGGACCGCGTTGTCCCCTCGCTCCCCCTGCACCCCGGAACCCGCGGCCCCCGGAACGCGGAGCGCGGGGGGGCGGCGCCCGCGCCGGGCGGCTGGCGGGGGAGGACACAGAGAGCGGCGCCGCGATTGGCTGGTCGCGATGCATCGAGCTCCGCGATTGGCTGGTCGCGGTGCTTCGAGTTCCGCGGTGCCCCGGGCGCCATGGCGGCCCCGGGCCGGCGCTGCCCGGGCTGCGGCTCCGCGGAGCTGCTGGAGGACGCGCTGTACGCGCAGCAGCAGCTGGTCTGTGCCGCCTGCGGCTGCGTGCTGGCCGAGGGGCTGCTCACCACCACCTACAGCGAGGAGGAGCACCGCAGGGGTGCGGGGGCGCGTTCGGGGCAAAACCGGGCGGTTTAAAACCGGGCGGGGCAAAAACTTGGGGCGGTTTAAACACCTGGAGGGGGGTTAAAAGCCGCTTAGATGAGGTTCTTATGAACGTGGGTTAGTGACAGTGTTGGGTTAACGGTTTGATGGTTGCGCCAGGGGAGGTTGAGGTTGGATTTAGGAACAATTTCTTCCCCCAAGGGCTGTGGGGCATTGGAACAGGCTGCCCAGGGCAGTGCTGGAGTCACCATCCGTGCAGGGTTGGACAGACGGAGATGAGGTTCTCAGGACAGGGGCAGTGGTTGGACTCGATGAGCTTGAGGGTCTCTTCAACCAAAACGGCTCTGTGATTCTATGGTTTTAATCTCTGGCGTGTCGGGGAGCAGCCCCGAGGCCGTTTGCTGGTTCTCTTTGCAGAGGAGCGATGGCTGGAGGGGCTCCGGCTCCTCGCTGGGACTCGGTCAGCGCCCCCGCAGACCCGGGAGTTCTCAAAGCTGAAATCCGGTGCTGCGGGCATTTCCCGAAATCTAAACAACACCGACCCCCCGGGTCACTGCGGTTACCTGGGCTGACACCGGCTGTTTTTCAGAGGTGGCGTATTCCCAGAGCACCGGCCAGAAGGAGCAGCTGAGCCGCTGCCTGCAGCGAGGTAAGAGCGAGCCCTTTGCTTCCCTTCAGCCCCAATTCCCTCTCACTGCTCTCTGCCCAGCTCTAGTTCGTTTAACCTGTTTCTGATGCTCTGTAAAGGGTGAAAGCCCTCGGAGCTGGCAGTAAAGCAGTCAGTTCTGCATCCCACCCCCCACCAGCCTTCAGCAAACCACCTCACCTGCACAGAGGGGCTCGGGAGGGCTTTTCGTGGTGTCTGCAGGAACCGGGCCGCTCTTGAGCCTTTGCCTGGGGCGGGATGAAAGCTGCAGCACGATATTGAGGAGATGTGTATATCGGGAGCTCCCCGAGCTGGTCTCTAAGGGCGGTGCCTTCTCACAGGGATCAGGCGTGTCCAGGATCTCTGTAAAGTCCTGCAGCTCCCGACGGTGTTCGAGGAGACAGCCGTGTCCTACTTCCAGAGAGCCATGCAGCACCCGGCCTTCCACCTGGTCAGCCTGGAGAAGAAGGAGCTCCTGGGCGGCTGCTGCGTCTTCGTGACTTGTCGGCAGCACAACTGGCCCCTGACGATGGGGACAATCTGCTCCCTCCTGTATGCGAAGCAGGAGCTGTTTGCCGGTGTTTTCCTCAGCCTGCAGAAGGAGCTGGGGCTCTCGGTGCCCGCCCTGAGCCTCGCCGATCTGGTGAAGACGCACCTGAACAGGTAATGGGGCTCGTTTCAGCATCCTGTGGGTGGAAAAGGTTGTGAAATGCAGGGCAGGAGTCACAAGCACATGCAGGGTGACCTGTGCTGGGGCACCGAGGGGAAAGCGCATCATCCAAACCCACGTTCGCTGGTGCAGCTTGTGGCCCGCATGCTGGGGGGGGGCACATTTACCCAGAGCCCACAAGGCTGGTGCAGCAACATCTAAAATCCGTGATCTGGGAGCGTGTTCTGTTGTCCCCTGAGTGACAAATTTCATGGAGTTCTTGCTCCAGCAGCGATCGCGGCACAGCAGAGCAGCCGGGGGTGGACGTGAGCAGCCGGTGGAGCAGGACTGGTGTTGGCTGGTGGACTGGAGGAAACGGCTCACGCATGCACTGGGTTTTTACAGGCTGTGATGGCTTTTTGCCCTGTTTTTCACAGCCTGGGCTGTGATTTCTCTTCCTGCCCCTTTCTCCCCAGTTTGGAGAGTGGGCAGTGAGGTGACATGAGCAGAAGCCACTGCAGGAGCAGGGTGTGTTTGTCCTAAAGGACATTCCTGCCACCACATCAGGCGGGATGCGCGGTGAGGCTTCCCGGCGCCCCGGTCCTGCTGACGGGCTCTTTGCTCCTGCAGTTTTCGGCTGTTCCAGCACTCGGCTGACGTCCCCGCCCCGTTCGTGGAGGACAAGGAGAAGATGGTGGCCCGGACGCTGCAGATCGTGGAGCTGGCTGGCGAGACGTGGCTGGTCACCGGCCGCCACCCCATCCCCATCGTCACGGCCGCGGCTTTCCTGGCGTGGCAGTCGCTGCAGCCGGGCGCCCGCCTCGCCTGCCCCTTGGCGCGGTTCTGCAGGGCGGCGGGGGTCGACCTGCCGCCCCCAGCGCACCTGAGGCTGAAGGAGCTTCTGGAGATCCTGCTGCGCATGGCCTCGCAGCTCGCCTGGCTCAAGGTCTTCAACCTGGACAAGAAAACCGTGGTCAAGCACATCGGGGACCTGCTGCAACACCGCATTTTCCTGCTGAAAAACGCCTTCTGCGTGGAGGAGGAAGAAGAGCAGCATGCTGTGGCCCCGAACAAGGGCTCCCCCGGCTCTCCGTGGGCCATGGCGCAGGACAAGGGCTGTTCCGAGGGGAATAAACGCCAGCGGGAGGACGGCGCGAGGCCACTGCTGCCGCCCTGCCTCATCCAGCCCAGGAAGAGGCTGCGGACAGCAGCCCCCAGTGCTGCGGACTTGGCCGTCAGCGGGGACGAGCCCATCTCCGACAGCGAGATCGAGCAGTACCTGCGCGGCCCCGAGGAGATCCGCGACTTCAGCAGGGCCAAGGCCTGGCCGTGACGGCAGCGCCGGCGGCGTCCGGAGGACGCTGCTGCCACAGGGACCAAAACGGTGAAATCTGACGGTGATGGACGGACAGTCGCCCACAGGAGCGGGGCTGCGGGAAGGAGCGGGCACTGTCCCTGGGCTTCTGGACTGAAACGCAGTTTTTTATGGAGTGACAGCTTGGGGTTGTGTTCTGTTTCTGTTATAAATAAATGGAAGCACAGGTGCCAGGACTGGTTTCTGGATTTTCTCTCGTTGGTAAAAGGTGTTTTGGTGAGTCCCAGCCCTGTGGGGCGAGGGTGATGCCCAGGGAAATGTCTCCAGCACCTTCATGGTGCGGGATTTCCGTAGCGCTGCTTTTCCAGGGGTGGTGTCCCCTTCTCATGCTTCACCTCCTTTGTCAGAATGAGTTTGTGAGGGTCTGGGAAACACCTTAACCTGCCGAGGGAAAACTCCCCCGGTTTTGGTTAAATAAGGGACGTGCAGCTGCTGGAAATGGTGAAGACAGTTTTGGGCGGTGTGTGCAGAATGCGGCATTGCTGCTCTCAATAAGACAGCGCCCTCGCCGTGCCCGGTGTATTTGAACACAAAGTCTGTGAGAAATAACAGTAGATCTTGGCAGATTGGCAAATCTTTAATATATTAAACAAAACATATCTGCTAGAAACATTCTATTTATATAAAAATGCAAAAAAGACCCCTTTAAAGACATTTTTTTGGCATACTTTCCCCTCCCTCCCCCAGGTTATTGCCAGAAGCTCTCTGTTGATATGTCGTTCGCTTGTAATGTAAACAGACAAATAAAAAAGTGTAATTAATAATACAAAGCTTTTTATATAATACTGTCACAGTGCAGCAAGCAGATAAAACAGCTCAGCATCAGCACGACCCTGTAGGCTGTGATATGGACACTAAGGATTTGAATTGCATTAAATACTGGGCGCCGTGAAGTGTGGTTGAAGCCGCCGGGTGGGCAGAGAAGCCGAGGCAGGTGGGGAGCGGCCGAACCGAGGTGAGCGGTTCTGAACGTGAGACAAATCCATCACTAAGTAAGTGCTTTTCCCCCCCGCCGGCCCCTGCCTGGCCCTCGGGAGGTAGCTCAATAATTAAAGTAATTTGCACGCAGGAGAAATCGGAAGCGAGGGGAGGCTGGAGAGGGCAGAGGAGGCAGCGGCTCCAGCGCAGGGCTGGGTGCTGCCAGCCTCGGCTCTTGTAGGAAACCCTCAAGAGTGGTGACGGCTCCCAGCACCTGCAGCATGGCTTTTCTTTTTTTTTTTAAAAATCTGCATTCTAGAAAAAAAAGGAGGACCTGTTTTGGAATGGGGAAAAATAAGTGCTTACCAAGTTCCAGCCCTTTGGCTGAATCCTGTGAACTGTCCCAGGAAGGTCCCTAATTAATCAGCATTGTTCTCCTGCATTCCCAGGAACTGCCCCAGCGCTTTCAGCTCAAGGCTGGTACCGGGGGGGTTTCTCTGCCCTCCTAAGAGCAAACCCAAGGATTTTCTGTGCGTGCAGCCCCCGGGGAAGCTCAGGACCCGCTCTGGGGCTCTGCCCCCGGCTCGGCTCTTTGGTGCTTTGGCAGAGGGCTGCTGTCGGCTCCGGCAGCGGCTCTGCCAGCCCGCCCCATTGCATAGCTGACGCCTCCATGGGCTCGGAGGCCTTTTCTGGCCGAGATTTTAGTGTCTGGCGTTAAACCAGCGCAGACAATCGCCTGAGGCTCCTCTCACCTTGTGCTTGCTTTGCAATATGGCTTTTCCTTCGGCAGCCGTGAAACACTGGCATCTAACACGGCAGACAAAAACTTCAGCATCTCAAACGGTTTCGGGGGGAGCAGCTGCTCTCTGGGTGGCTCAGCAGTGGGTCACTCAGGCGACGGTGCCGGCATGCGAAGGGCACTTGGTCTGGTCCTGTTTTGGGAATATTGCAGTCGCGGCAGGAGCGGGCTCTTGCCAAAGTGCCGGGGGGCTCACCCACTCCCGGAGAACACTGGTGGGTAACGAGGCACTCGCATCACTCACTGATCTGTCTCTACATATATACATTCAATAATATAGCTTTGAAAAATAGACATTTGTTTCCTCTGTATATTATAAAATAGCATTTAGGATCAGTCTGAAGTGCCGTGCAGCAGCGACCGAGGCTTGGCTGCAGCTGGGGCTGCGGAGGAGCCAGGGCACCCCGCGCCCCCTGGGATGCTGGGAGCCCCCCAGGGGAGCAGGCTGGGCTCAGCATCGCCCCCAGCCCGGGGAGCCGCAGCCCCGGCCGCGCTGCCCGTCCCGCTAGTGCACGTGGCGATTCCCGCAGCGTCGCGTCCTCGCAGCCGCTGCAGCTGTCTGGTCCTTCTCCATCTTTACACGGTGGTTTCACTCTTCCAGAGCCCGGTCTTCATGCCGGCCGCGCCGTCGGCGCTGCCCAGGTCCGTGTCGTACTTGCTGCCCTTGAGGCCGCCGTTGTGGCTGCCCACGTTGAGCGGGTAGGAGCGGCGCTTGGCCTCGCGCTCGGCGGCGCCGTGCCGCGGGTGGTCTCTCCTCCGGCGAGCCTCGGCCAGGTCGGGCGCCCGCCGGCCGCTGTCGCTGCCTTCCGAGGGGCTGGGACCCCCCTCCGTGTCCTGGGGGGGCCGCGGGGCTGCGCGGCCGCCGCTGCCGGGGCTGTTCCTGCCGCTGTGGTAGCTCTCGGAGTGGCTGTTGTGCAGGCTGCCGCTCTCGCTGGAGGGATGCTCCGAGGACGGGCCCCGCAGCGTTTTCAAGCGGTGATGCTTCCCGTCGCGGCACGGCTTAGTTCTGCTGCGGTGGCCGCGGCGGCCGGGGAGGTTGCCGGCGTGCCGGGCGCTGCCGGCGGTCCTGCCCTCGGCCGGGTCCAGCTCCAGGCTCTGGGCCAGCTGCAGGTTGGTGAGTTTGCAGCGGCCGCCGGCTGAGCCCGCGCTGCTGGGTGAGGAGGAGGAGGAGGCTCCGGAGCGAGCCAGCTCCGGGTCGCAGCCGATGAAGACCTGCGAGCCGTCCCTCGGCGCCAGCCCGGCGTGCACGTATGCCTGCATGGGCAGCGCGTTCCTGTAGGACGGGCAGCAGGAGAACCAGGAGTTGAGGACGTCCCGGCGCCGGATGCAGTGGTGGGTGAAGATGAAGAGCCCCAGAGCCACAGCGGTGACGCCGTAGAGGCAGCTGAAGATGATGTTCAGGTACCAGCGCTGGGACACGGCCAAGGCGCCAAACGTCCACAGGGCCACGTACAAGACGTGGGTGATCACCAGCGCCCAGAATTGCACCTGCAGAGAGTAGACGCCGTCCTGCTCGGGACAGGGTGGCCCCGAGTTCAGTGTCACCGAGATGGACCCGGAGTCCGTCAGGAGGTCCCCGGTAACCCCCAGCCGCGGCGGTGGCTCCAGCGGCTCGGGGACATCTTTCCGGTGTGACGGCCGGCACTGGAGGCTGAGCGCGGCGCAGAGGAAGTAAACCCAGGTGACCAGCAAGATGAAAGCCACAGGGACATAGAAAGCGCCCAGGCTGGGCCGCCACACCAGCCAGCAGCTGCATGAGGAAGGATTGGTGAGCAGAACCGGGTCGTCACACAGCCGGCAGCCCCGCAATGTGGCACCGCGATGCTCTGCATCCCCACCCCAACGGGACAGGTTGGTGGCAGCTGTTTGCCCAACATATAGAATCATCACGGTTGGAAGAGACCCTCAATATAATTGAGTGCAACCGTTACCCACCCCTGGCACTACCCCGTGTCCCTTATCTCCGTCTGTCCAACCCCTCCAGGGATGGTGACTCCACCACTGCCCTGGGCAGCCTGTTCCAATGCCCCACAGCCCTTTCTGGGAAGAATTCTTTTCATACGGACAGCTCTTGGGCAAGATCCCACCAGCCCTTCCCCAGGCTGCCGGGATTCCCAGCACCGCCGGTTCCCACACTTGGGCAGGGGGGTGCAGCGTGTTCAGGGAGGAGGGCATGGGGGGGCACAGACACTTACTAGGGGTTGTTGTCGTGGTAGTTGTGGATGTTGACGGCCGCCGTGATGCCACAGATGATGAGGGGGATCCCGCCGGCAATCAGGTAGAACCTGCACGGAGCAGACGGTGTCACCATGAGCCCGGAACGAGCCCTCGGGGAGCACGGACGTGTTTGTCAGAGCGAGTCCTGCCCCAGGCTCTGGACACGGGGCAGGGGATGCTGCGCTGGCTCCCTGTGGGGCTGGGGCGAGGGAAGGGGTGTCCGTACCGCAGCATGGGTCTGGGGGCCGGCTGGGATGCGTCCCCGTCCGGCTGCCGCGGTGCCTTCCACGTCAGGTCCCTGTAGAGCACCCGGGCCGTCACCGCCATCCACAGCAGCGTGGAGAGCGAGGAGTAGTGCAGGATGATGCCGACCTGCGGAGAGAGGCGGCGGCTGGGACGGGGGTGCCCGGCAGAGCAGCCCCGGGCAGCGGCGGGGGCCGTCCCCCCACCCCGGTACCCACCGCCTGGCAGACGATCAGGTACCCGGTGAGGGTGATGCCTCCCGCGAAGACGGCAGCCGTCATGGCCATGTGGAAGCAGAGGTTGAGCAGCATGTGCCAGCCCTTGCGCGGGATGAGGATGGTGCTGGAAGAGAGACACGGCGGGCGCCCATCAGCGGGAGATTATCTGCAGCGTGTGGGAGCCGCGGCTCCTGCCGCACAGATCCTGCTGCCCCGGAGGGATGCTCGGCACAGCCCAGCCCTGCAGCGGGGCTGGCAGTGAACACGGGCATGCATGTGGGCAAAGGGCTCAGAATCACAGCATCATTTGGGTTGGAAGAGACCCTCAACCATAACCTAAATCTAGCACTAAACCATGTCCCTGAGAACCTCATCTATAAGCTGTTCAAACCCCTCCAGGGATGGTGACTCCAGCACTGCCCTGGGCAGCCTGTTCCAATGCCCCACAGCCCTTTGGGGAAGAAATTGTTCCCAGATCCAACCTCAACCTCCCCTGGCACAACTTGGGGCCATTTCCTTTTGTCCTATCACTTGCTCCTTTGGAGAAGAGACCAACCCCCTCCATGCTACACCCTCCTTTCAGGTGGTTGCAGAGACAGCAGGACACACCCTGCCATCGCCCCGACACACGACCGCTCACCCGTGGTTGACGATGTAGGTGATGATGGTGGTGAAGAGGCAGAGCAGCAGCACGGCTGTGCAGGTGTACATGGCGGGGTGCAGCACCTCCCCGGCACCCCCCGCCTCGCTGGGGAAACCGCTCAGCTCCTGCACGGCACAGCACAGCACAGCCCGTCACCCCCCGTCACCCCCACCGCCCCCGGGCAAGGCTCCCGACCCCCCGCTCCCCCACCTACCATGAGCACGGCCACGTTGCTGAGGTGGCGGCAGTGCAGGGAGGTGACGTTGGGCTCCCGCGATGCCAGCTGGCAGCCCTCGGCGCTCCAGCCCCCCATGCCCCCCAGCACCTCAAAGTTCCAGTACGCGGCCACGGGGTCCGCGCCCTCCCCGGGGTGCCGCAGGGACACGGCCACCGGCTCCGAGAGGTTCCCCACTCCACAGCCATCTGCAGCAACAGAGAAAAGGCATGAGCAGGGCAAGAGAGCCCCTGCCTGCTCCCTGAAAGATGGGGGACCCCCCACTGCATCCCGTGGGCACAGCGCCCCCGCCCAAGGATGGCTTTGCTCTGCAAGGAGCCCCACAGACACCCACAGAGCTCCACCGAATTGTGGAGGCTTGTGCTCCAGCCCCTTCCCCAGCTCTGTCCCTTTCTCCTAACTCGCTCCAGCAGATGGGGACGATCACTGCCCTGATCCGGCCCCCAAGAAACCCCCGCACAGGGCACCCCCAGCGCCCACATCCCCTTACAGGTCCCGGCGTAGATGACGGGGGTGGCCACGCTGCGGCGCTTGCCATCGTCCGCCAGGCGGGACGAGTTCCCGGTGCTGCAGAAGAGTTTCCCGTTGCGGAAAACCAGCAGCTGGAGTTTGCAGTCGGCCAGCGGCGCGGCTGGGACGGGGCTGGCGAAGAGGCTGGGGGGCAGCTGGATGGAGGCCAGGGCGATGCTGTTCTGCGGGGACACGGGGGACGGTGAGCAGGGGACACCCTCTCTGTCCCCCCCTTTCCCCGGTGTACCCGTACCTTGATGTGGAAGCTGGTCAGGGAGATGTTGGGCCGTCCCGTGGTGCAGCGCAGCCGCAGCTGCTGGTCGGGCATGGGCTCAGCGCCCCGCTCCCCCGGGGGGGGCCGCCCGGCCGGACCCCCGTCCCGCCGCTGGAAAGCCACACAGCTCAGCCCCACGTAGCTCTCGGGCTTCACCACGTACGCCTCGAACGCGATGTTGCGGGAGTTCTGCCAGGCACAGCACCGCGGGGTGGCCATCAGCCCCGCCATGGCCGGAGACCCCTCACCCCCAGCCCAGCCACCTCCTTGTCCCCGTTCAGCCCCCATCTCCGTGCAGCCCCCCCCTCACCACCGCCATGTGCTGGGCGTTGCTGCCGAGCGTGCGGGCGGCGATCCTCTCCAGGGAGCGGACGATGCTGGAACAAGCCTTCTCCTCCTTCTGTGACATCCACAGGATGTGGTCGTCCACCAGCATGATGTTGCTGGCCATCTCCACGATCACGTCCGGCAGCTGCAAGGACAGCAAGTGGGTCTAGTACGGTGGCAAAAAGCCCAAATCGTGCTTTTTCACCCCAAAAGCACCAGGCAGGGCTGGGGCAGGCTGGGGACAAAGCGGTGCTCGTCACCTGCTTGATCTGGTCCACGTAGCCGATGAACTTCTCGATCATTTGGGCCACGTAGAGGACATCAACCATGTCCGAGAAGTTGGCCGCCTCGGCAGT
Source organism: Pampusana beccarii (assembly GCA_013399365.1). Lineage (NCBI taxonomy): Eukaryota > Metazoa > Chordata > Aves > Columbiformes > Columbidae > Pampusana > Pampusana beccarii. The sequence continues at coordinate 1,064,274 of VWYH01008195.1, read as the reverse complement.
GTAGACACGGAGCTGGTGAGCCAGGGTCAGGGCGTTGGAGGCGTTGATGGGCATCTGCAGGGCGGCACGGCCGGGGGGCGGTCACCGCCTGCACCTGGCCCCCCCGGCACAGCCGGCCCCCCCGGTGCCCAGCTCACCAGCACGAAGGTGTAGAGGACGCGGGTGATGTCGTTGGTGTAGAGGCAGTGCGAGTAGTCACCCTCCTCCCAGCGCCCGGCGCGGTCGCAGCGCCGCCATGCCTGCTTCTCCCCCCCGCTGGAGCCCCCCCCGGCCGGCCCCGCTGCGAACGGGTGCTGCAGGCACGGCTGGTAGGCGGTGATGCCGGCCAGGGTGCGGGGCCACCTGCGGGGCCAGAGATGCGGTGAGAGCGGGACACAGGGGGACAGCAGCCCCCCCGCTGCACCCCCAGCACCAGAGACCTCGTGGAATCACGGAACCGTTTGGGTTGGAAAAGCCCCTCAAGACCATCGAGTCCAACCATAACCCAGCTCCGTTCCCTTCTCTCAACTCGCTCCAGCACCTCGATGTTATTAATAACGAACCTCGCTGAGCTCCAAGGGACACCACAGCCCCACCCCCCCCAGCAAGCCCTTGTCTCCCCACAGCTTGGGGGGGGGCTGAGGCTGATGCTCCCCAAAAAGCTGCCACCCCCCCAACCCCAGCTCAGCAAAGTGGGAAGCAGCAGGCAGGGGGGTGGGCACCACTAATTTAAGCCAGATTGCCTATACCAGTAATTTATATTCCATAGCGGCCCCGCTGGGGTTACGGCTGCCGCCCGGAGCCTTTCGTCTCGTGCCAGAGAAATTCCAACACCTCCGCTGCCGGAGCCCCCGGCACGGGAAGCCCTTCAAAAGCCCCTGCGCTCCCCGCTAATCGCTCCCAGACCCCCGTCACCTGCGGCAAGGCCCCCGCCCGGCACGCACCGCGCATCCTGTCCGTGTCCCACCTGAAGTCCCCGCGGTTGTTGGTGACACGCTCGGCGGGGCAGTAGGACGCGGAGGTCTCCAGCACCACGATCTCCACCTTCTTGCTGACGTTGCCCTGGGCGGTGGAGACCGCACACTCCCACTCGCCGGTGGCCGAGACGTGGATGTTGGACAGGATGAGCTCGCTGCGGGCAGAGGGGACACGCTGGCACGGCAGCTCTGCCCCACAGTGAACCACAGCAGCGGTCCCCCAAGCTTGGGGACATGGGGACACAGACCATGAAGCACAGGAGGTGCCCACACTTCGCACCCACAAACCAGCAAGCCCTGTGGCCACGAGTGTCTGTCCCATCCCATTTCCATCCTGTTCCCATCCCTGTCCCCAGCTCCATCCCTGTCTCCGTCCCTATCCCCATGTCTGTCTCCATCCTATTTCCATCACCTTTCCCATCCCATCTCCATCCCTATCCTCATTCCCATTCCCATCCCATTTCCATCCCCATGCCATCTCATCCCCATTCCCATCCCATTTCTGTCCTCATTCACATCCTCATTCCCATCTCCACCCCACTCCCATCTCATCTCCATCCTCATTCTCATCCTACCTCCATTCCCATTCCCATCTCATCCCATCCCTATTCCCATTGCATCTTCATCCCCATTCCCATTTCCATTCCCAACTCATCCCATCTCCATCCTCACTCCATCTCCATCTCCATCCCCATTCCATTCCCATTCCCATCCCACCTCCATCTCCGTCCTCACCCCAGCTCCCTCCCCACCGCACCGCAGACCTGGTGATGAAGGTGCAGTCATGGATGAGGCTCTCCTCCACGATGACCCCGGCCCGCTCGTCCCCCTCCACGGGCTGCCGGTTGTGGTACCAGTGGATCTGGGTGCTGTTGTCCAGGTAGGTGGCCGTGCACTGGAAGGGCAGCCGGTCGCCCTGGAAAACCACCTGGCGCAGCGACGGGATGAGGTGGTGGGTGTGCAGCTCCGGGGCACCCGCTGCGGGGGACACAGGCGTCCGGGTGAGCCCGCATCCCCCCCCCGCCGCCGCCCCCGCCCCGGCCCCGGCTCACCGCAGCGGAGCTGGCTGTCCCGTGCGCCGCGCAGGGGGACGGCGCGGAGCTCCCGGGGGTAGACGCACACCGTCCGCTCCGAAATCTGTGCCGAGCGGCCGCGAGCCCAGGGCAGCACCCAGCGCAGGTGGCAGTCACATGTCAGATACTCGGTGGCAAAGTCCCTGCAAGGGACAGTGTCACGGGGTGCCTGGGACGCACCACCAGCCCCTAGACCCCCCCGCATGGACCCCTCTGGGTGCCCAAATCCCAGGGCACAAACTCACACGACTTTCAGGGAGGGGAGCTCATCGAAGACGCCAGGGGGGAGGCTGGAGAAGATGTTCCCGGACATGTTCCTGTGGGACGGGAGAGAGAGGTGGCGTGGGGGGACCTGCGGGGAGGGGACAGCTCCCAGGGGACCGGCGAGGGTGGGCATGGGGACGGTCAGATTCTCCTTAGTTATACGTTCTGCTGTTTCTTAGGTGACAGTAGAGACAATGTTTAGTGTAGCTAAACACTCTTATAAACAAAAAAATCTACACTTGCCACAACAAAGACAGACCCAGAGGTGCTGGCTGTAGGCTCCTGTTTCAGTAACAGGTGACACTAAGACTCTTTTCGTACTATTTGTCGTATCACTGTTTCTAGTTTTGCTTTACTAACCCACCTTTGTATTAAATTAGTTTTTTAACCACCTTGTGATTTTATGCCATGCACTAACCATTTCTTTCTGCCATCAGCTGCACCATCTCACTAACCTTCCATTCTGCCTTATGTCTTTTCCATTTTGCACTCACTTCCATATGGCTTTAATCTATTTTGTTCTTCTTTCCTCCTCTAAACGGCAATTTTTAGCTGGTAGCTGTGATGCAGGTAGATGAGCCTAACGAGCCAGGGGGCAGGAGCTGGCACCGGGACAGCCCCGAGGTGCAAAACCACCGGCCATGCCTGGGGCAGGGGCTGGGGCTCCGCTCGGGGGGCGGGGGTTCCCAAGGGGTCCCCAGGAGCTACTCACAGCCGGAGGAGGCTGGGGAGCCCCTGGAATACGCTGGCGCTCAGGCAGCCGATGCGGTTGTTGGAGAGGTCCCTGCAAAGCAACAGGGGGGCTGTCAGGGCTGGGGGGTCCCCACTCCCCCCTGGACCAACCCCGGGGGTCCCCAGGGGGCTTCACCAGCACTTACAGGCGCTTCAGCTCAGGGAGGCCGAGGAAGGCGCCCGGCTGGACTGTGCTGATCAGGTTGTTCTTCAGGTCCCTGTGGGGAGAGACACAGCCGTGGGGTGTGCAAGAGCCTCATTAGCAGCTTTCCATCCTATTTCCTCCTCATTATCTCTGCAAAGAGTGCAGGGAAGGCACAAGGCTTCCCAACACTTATGGGGGGGGACACCAGCCCCCCTGCACCGTGGAGCATTGCGCACCATGGAGCATCGCACCCTGTGCACACCAAGGGGCTGCTATCTCCCCCCACACTGCTCCCCAGGCAGCCGTGTCCCAATGGGTTATCTCCTGCCCGCGGGATAAGAGCACATCAGAAGTGCCAGCATGGCCCCAGGAGGGTTTTGTGTCCCGCAGGAAGCTCGTTTGGGTTATTAACCTGATTGGGGGGACGTATCTAACCAGAGGCTCACCAGGCGCGTGGCCTGCACGGGGTGCCAGTGGCATCAGCCGCCCCATCCAGCCCTGGGGACCAGCGAGGCGGCTCCCGCCGAGCTCCAGCGCTGGCCCAGGAAGGAAATGGGATCCATATGGCGATGGCACGTTTATTTATAGCAGTCTGCACGGTGCTCACCCGCTGCTCCGTGGCCCTGGGGACACCCCCGAGCTGCAGCCCCTGCTTCAAGGCTTGCCTTCCCCAATGGGCAAGGTATGTCCTGCCGGCTCCGGTGGCCGGGGCTGCAGGCAGCGGTGCAGGCAGCAGTGCAGGCAGGGGTGCAGGCAGCAGTGCAGGCAGGGGTGCACAGGGGCCAGGTGAGTGGCGGTGCTGAAGGAACAGCTCCGGTCACCTGCACTGTCACTGTCACTGTCACCGCCACCACCCGCTGCACCAACACCCATCCTGCAAACACCTGTCCCACAAACACCCGTCCTGCAAACAAACACCCGTCCCACAAACGTCTGTTCTGCAAACATCTGTTCTGCAAACATCCATCCCGCAAACACCTGCCCAGGGAGAACACCCACGCCAGCCCCTGTCCCACCGCGGGACAGCCAGAGGTCCCCAGGGACCCCCACCCACCCGCAGCACACGTGCTGCAGACACGACAAATGGCCAGGGGGAGAGGGGCGGCGATGGCTGAGCCTGCAGCCACACCAGCAGCTCCTGCGCAGAGCAGCGCCCACTGCAGCCCGGTGCAGACGGACAGATGGACAGACGGACAGACTCCATCCCCACCGCTGCTGTCACCCGCAGAGCCCCCTCGCAGCCCCACGGGGGAAGTGCCGGCCCCGGCGCAGGGCAGGACGTTCCCAGGCAGGGCAGCGCTAATGAGCGCGGCCGCCTCGGCTGCATACCGGCCCCGCTCAGACTCATTAATCTCATTACGCCGCTACAAATCACCCGAGATGCCGAGCTGCAAGCCCGAAGGGGTGGTGGCCCAGAGGGACACCCTGCACACTGCCAAGACCCCAGGAATGGCTCACCCCCGTCATGGGGGGACACTGAAGCACCCAGAGCGGTGGCCAAAGGCCCCCCGAGCCCCAGGAGGAGAAGCGAGGGGCCCCGGTGCCCCTGCCGTGTCCCTGCTGTGCCAGCGCGGTCCCTCCATGGGGCACATCTGCGCCGCGGCCCCGGACCGACCCGATGAAAACAATTATGGCTCCTGTCAAAAGCAATCAGGCACAGAGCAATGCTGCCAGCCTGGGATGGGCAGCGCTGCCTGCGGCCCCCAGCCGCGCTGGCACCCCCACTCCAACCCACGTAGGGTTTCGGCACGGCGGAGGTGACACGGGACAGCTGCTCTTCCAGAGCATGGAGACTTTTAGGGGGACCCCGGGGCTGCAGAGCCGCGGTGCCCCCGGGGACGCCGGCAGCCGGGTCACCGTCACACCAGGGGAGCGTCCGGTGGCGGGAGCTCCGTGCAAGAATGTGCGAGACCCTCGTGGGGCCGCGGTGGGGAACAAAACGCCCTCAGTGTGCCGGTCCCTGCTCCTGCATACCTACAGATCAAACCCATATGGGGGCCATAAATCTCTCCTTATTACAGCTCCCTCCATAGAGATGCCTTTCATGGAGAGATAAGAAAGTTGACTTTGTTCGGGGGGACAATGTCGCTTTTCATACCGGCCCCCACGGAGCGCGGCCCCCCCGGTGTCTCCCGCCCCAGCGCCGCTCCCGGGGTCCCCAAGACGCCCGTGGGTGCCGATGGCAAATCCTGCACCCGGTGCCAGCCCTGCCGCAGCACCCGGGAGCAATGTTGGGAGCAGGACCGGCACCTGCCCTGCCTGCACCCCACGGAAACCCTGCCTGCTCCCCACTGCTGCCCACCCCGACCTCCAGCCGCCCGCCGGGCACTCACAGCTTCTCCAGAGCCTGCAGCCCGAAGAAAGAGCCGTTCTCCAGCACCGTGATCTTGTTGTTGCTCAGCAGCCTGTGGGAAGAGCAGAGGGAGAGCGGCAGCCCCGTTACCGACCTGCCCAGCAGCCCCATTCACATCCCGGTGACCTGTGGGGCTGGAGCAGGAGCGGACATGGTCGGACCCACTGCGAGAAGTGGCAGCTCAGGCTGTGCCGCCGGTGTGGTGGCGTTGGCAAAGGCTTGGGGACAGGCTTGCGCGGACAGGTGGGGACATGGGATGCAATGGCGCGTTGGGATGCCACATGTGGTCCACACACGTGGCAGCGCGGGGCTGGAGGTGCCCAGGGCTGTGCCGGCTCTCAGGGCATCACCCGGCCCTGGGTGCGAGGGGCTGCAAGTGTGGGCGATGAGACCCCCGCCTCAGCACTGAGAAGGCCTCCCCAAGGATCTGCAGCTGGGAGGGGAGCCCATGGCACCCCCAGCTCTTGCCCCCCACCAGCCTGACCCCCTCCAGTCATCCGGCCATCCCGGGAACCTCCCAGCGCTGAGATTTCATCCCAAAGTAAACAGCTCCGCTGGCCAAAGGGGCCCTTGCGGGGTGACGGGGGAGGGAGGGGGGGCACACGCACCCGGCAATTGAGCCAGGAGCTCATTAAAGCACGGCAGCGGCAATTAGCAGAGCCAGACCCAGCCTGGGGACAGGACGAGGCTCTCGGGGACCAGTGGAGGCGCCAGCCATGACTCCCACCGGCAAACGGCACCCACGGCCGGGGGGGCAGCGGGAGCGCAGCCTGAGCCCTGCCCGGGGGGGCACCGGGAAAAAAGGGCTCATTGAGGGCCGGGCCGGGCTGTTTACACACGGGCAGCTCCGCAGCCGCGCTGAATGGCGGCTGTGTGCGCGGAGCCCCGGCCCCCCCGGGACAGGGACCGGCCCGGGGGCTGCGCTGCGGCGGGGGGGCTGCCGAACCCCCGAGGGGCGCTGGGGAGGGGAGGGCTGGGGTGCAACCTCCCTGCCCTGGGACACATCCTGTGCTGATGAGGAGACACCACTGGGTACCACGGGACCCTGTGATCCTGCCGGTGGCATCGCCAGCCTCCCACTGCTTCCACAAACCGGTGTCCAGAGCCATGTCTCGCCCTGTCCTCCCCACGGGGACCCCACTTCTGTGGGGCTCAGTGAGCCCCGGTGCCAGCACAGACGGTCCCGAAGCAGCATCGGTCCTGGAGCATCCACAGTCCCACAGCACATGGCAGCCCCACGGCACACGGCAGCCCCACGGCACCCCACAATTCCCCATCGTGGCATTGGACGTTGCTCAAGGCCATGCTGGCCCCAACTGCTCCAGAAGGTTTTAATTCCAGCAAATTTCACAACCCAGCAAAGCCCCCGCAGGCCACGCACACACCGGGGGACGTCGGGGGCTCCCTGCTAAAGCAGAGATGAGCAGAACCCCCCCAGTCTGGGGGCTGAGCCGGGGGCATGCTGGACCCTGCTGAAACAGCCCTTTGGGGCCACGGGAGCTGCACATGCAGAAACCAGACGGGTGCATGAGACTCTGGTCTCAGGCCTCCCATCTTTGCTCCCGTGCCCTGTCCTGGGGCAGCAGGGGGGTCATGGCCAAGGACACGCAGGGGGGAGCCAGGCACCCTGAGCAAGCCAGACCTGGTCGCATCAGAACCTTCCAAGGCTTTGCATGGGGTTAGGACCACGAGTGTGCTGCCAGCACAGCAGGCAGAGAGCAGGCAGCTGCCTGCGCCGAGCGGGAGGTCACTGCACCAGAGAGAAGCCCCCGCCACCCCCAGGGCTGACCCGGGGATGCTCGCTTTGTTCCCAGATCCCTGGGACCATCCGCGCCTCTGCCGTAAAAGGACAACTTCCTGCCTTAAAAGGCAAAATGCTCCCGCAGCCCCCAGGGGATCGGCCCCCACTGTGATCCACAGCCAGGCAGCCCGGTCAGCAACCGCCCCATGGCTGGGAAAGCAGCCGAGGGCGAACGCACCCGCAGGGACCGGCCACCAAGAGGGACTGGCCATAGCAAGGGACCGGCCATCGGGAGCGCAGGAACGGCCGGGACCCCGGCACGGTGCAGGGGACACCCAGAACTGTGGGCTCTGCCCCCCCTTGCAGACCCCGCTGCTGGGCATCTGGTCTGCCCTTCACTAAGGATAAGAGATTCTCGACTAAAACGAGCGTTTGGCACAAAAAAACCCCTGCACTGACAGTAACGATTTGGCCAGAAGTTTCTTCCCAATACAGCTTTTTCTGGGTAGCGATCCTGGCTCTTCTTTTCCCCATCCTGTAGGAGCCAGCTGGGTCACACTTCCCTGTTACAACTCACATCCTCAAACACAGCCTTATTTTGGTTTTGCTGTTTTTATGGATATTATGTTCCAAAATGTTTTCCTTTTTTTTTTCCTAGGAAGTTCCCATCAGGCTCCACAGGACTTCCCGGCCCCACGTGTCTGCAGGCGGCAGAGCCATGTGCGGGTCCCCGCACTATTCCCTTACAGGACGTTAACTGAGAAACCCCAAAATACGACGGAATAAGTGTGCCCATGAGGCCACCCTGACACAGGGGTCATGGGCAAGCAGCCCCCGAGCTGCACTGGGTCCGTGGGACCCTGCACTGGGACCATCAGCACACAGGACTGGGGTGAGACCCAAACCCCTCGGCTGGATTTCAAACCCCAAGAGCTGACCCTGTTCTCACACCTGGGTTGGGGAGGGAAGCGGATGGGGCTTGTCTCCCCATTGACAACCCCATTGGCCCTGGTTCCCATGGCTCGCCGTGGCCAAGGCGGCTATTGCCACTGGTGGGCAGGGGTTGCAGCGGTTCCTCAAACGTTTGTGGGGTCCGTGCGGGGCTGGGGGTGCAGAGGGGCTGCGGTGCCCCCAGGTCCCAGCCGTCCGCAGGGCTTGGCAGCCCATGAAAGCACAGCTGTGCTCCTCGGGAGCCGCCGCTCCGCCGTGCCTTGGAACCAGCCCAACCTGGGACTCCGCACCTCGGCAGCGCCGGCAACCACTGCGGCAAGAGGTGCCCCCCAACAGTGCCAGGAATCGCCATGGCAAGAGGTGTCCCCCAGCCCACACTTGGGGCAAAGGGATGGGCACGGGGAGATACAATGGGCTGGGGACCCCGCAGACACCCCCAGCCCTCGACACCCGACCACCCTCGTGCTGCTCCAGCATCCTCCCGCCCGAACCGGAGCTGCAGCTGGCCCGGGACCCCCCGGCACCGTGCTGCGTGGGCGGCGGGCGGCTCCCGTCGCCACCGGGACAATAATCGGCTAATTGAGCGATGGCTGGCAAAGTCTCTCCGGACAATGCGGGGATTAAGGACCAGAGCATCGAGTCAAACGGAAACGACAGGGGGACGAGCAGCAGCAGGGACGGGGGCAGCCGGGCAGCAGCAGGGAGCCCCCCATGGAGCATCCTCCTGTCCCGGGGGATCCAGCTTTGGAAGGGGCTCAGCATCCTCACTCCAACCCGCCCGTACTGGAGCTCTCAGGGCTTGGACCCCGCGAAGCTGCAGGTGGGGAGATAGAGAGACCTCCTCTTCTGGTTTGGGCTTTTTTTGTTTTTTTTTCATCTTAAAAAGCGGAGCCAAAAGCGAAAAAAACAAGTTTGTTTTTTCAAGCGTGCTGGAATCCACTTGGATAAATAACGGCTCCAGAAACTGGGCTGCTGAAACAATAAACTTCCTCTGGACCCAACCAAAAAAGGACGCGGGGAGACGATGGCTCCCCGGCCCGAGTGAACGGCGCAAGCAGCGGCGCGGAGGTTAATAAGGGGGGGCCGCGGTGGGGGCGGGGAGGCGGCTCCGCTTTGCTCTCCAAGTGCATTAATTCAAAGCATATGCTCGCAGCAGATACGGCGCAGGCTGCGCCCCGAGCAGAGCCCGCTGCTCTGCACAGGGATTCGAGGAAGAGAAGAGAAGAGGGGCCCTGGGGCTGGCGGGAGGTGCCGAGGGCTCCGGCACCGGGAAGGGCTCTGGGGGTGGCAGCGTCCCGGGGGGGACCCCACAGCTCCCAGCCCAACGGCGCTGGGGACCCCCCGACATGGCCAGGGCTGCCCCCTCCCCACTTTGTTTGGGCGCTCGGGGGCTCTTCCCCTCCGCACGATGTGCCCGGGGCGTTGCCTCCAGCCCCGCGCCACACTGGGCTATTTCGGATGGTGAAAATTATTGTTCCAGCCCCCGGCTTTTGTTAGCACAGGAAAAATCAGCCCTGGAGAGAGGGCGAAACCTCCAGAGCCGGGATGCACCGGGCAGCACCGCGACCCACAGCCCCCGGGAAAACCAAACCTGCCGGAGCCACAGCCCAATAAATACCAAAAAGCTGAAAAAGGTTTGAGAAAGACACGATCTGCAGGGCACAGGACGAACTGGCCTTGGAGAGGGGAGTTCAAGTAGAACTGGAAATTGGTCATAAGTCAAAGCCCTCTATTCCCTGCAGACAATCTGTAATTTCAGTGCAATCAAGCTGTGCACATAAATGAGGCCTGTGCTGGGATTCCACATCTGGAAGAGGTTTGGGCTCCCGCCCGTGTGACAGCGGGGCTGGAGCGGCCGGCGGCGATCTGCGCCTCGTTAGGGCTACGGTGCTTTTTCCATTAGGCGATTAGCAAAGGGGTCAGCTGGAGGGGGAGGGAATTAAAGCCTTGTTAATACACGTGTGCAGAGCCCTGGCACCTCGCGGTGTGCTGGAGGGATGTCCCCAAGAGGTGCCAAAGCCCGAACCACAGGGACATGGTGGTCCTGGGCAAAGCGCTGTGCCCGGGCTGCATCGGTGCAGGCTCTGCTGAGAGCCGCAGCCGACGAGCTGTGCAGGTCTGCCGGTCACCGAGGGGTGACAATGCGATCTATAGGGCTGGCACCCATCCCCTACCTCCCCACGACGTGCTGGGGGCGAGAATTAACCTCCAGGTATAAAACGGGGTGGGTGCCATTAAGCACACGCCTTGCAACATCTGTGGGTGTTGCACGGGGATATCGCACCCCAGGGGCATCGTCCTGCTCGCCAGCCCCCACACGTGTCCCCACACGTGTCCCCACACTGGCTCCCTGCGCTTCTGTTCCCCACATCGTTCCTCCAGCTCCACATCTGCGGGCGCTGCCTCGGCCCCGCTTTGCCCCCTCCCAGAGCAGCGATCCCTGGAGGGGCCGAGGGAAAAGTCACTGCGGCTCCGCTGGGCAGACGACTCCCGGAGAGGAGCCACTACAGGCCCCAGGACATGGGGACACCGTGGCCGAGCCCAGCGCTGGCTGCAGGACAGGTCCTCAGGGCCACGGGCATCCCTCGTCCCCGTGCCCTGCTCTGCCCACCCGCTGGCTGCGATGCCAGCGAGCGTTCCTCAGGTGCAGGGGGTAAACAAGCAGCAGCTGCCACAGAGGCAGCCCTGGATTCCTCAGTGCAGGCCTAATAATTTAAGATAAATAAAGAAGTAAACTGAGAGTGTGGGAAAAACCCAAATGAGAGCCAGGGTGAGGGACCAGCAGGGTGGCAGACACCTCCAGCTGCCCCCCCTCCTCGGGCCACCCGCGTGTCCCCAGCCCTGGCCGGGACAGCAGCCGCTGGGAAGAGCCTCGTCCCGTGCACAGCACCAGCTGCTCATCACCGCTGACACGCGCCTGCTGCCCGGCCAGGCCAGACAAAGACTGGAACGGGGCTCTGCTTTGCAGTGTTATCCTACACAAAACGCACCCCACGTCTCCTGCGACCGGGGCAACGCTGATGCTGAGCAGCCCTGGGGCACAGAGGGGACCGGAGCATCCCCAGAGCACAGAGAGGACCAGAGCATCCCTGGGGCATGAGCAGGAGCCCTGCTCAGACCTGGAACACCCGCAGGGATCCAAATTTGGCTGTCCCCAGCAGGGTGTCCCCATAGGCACGTGCAGCCCTCGCCACGTGCCCAGGCCCTGCTGCCTCCTCCGCTCCCTGCCCGCACCCCAGCGGCTCCAGGAGACGCTCCCAAAGCCGGAGCCTCTGGTTTTGATTGTTCCATCTGGAAAGGGTTTAGAATAAATCATGTTTACTGCACGAGAGCAGAGCCCAGGGTCACCGCATATTTGTAGGTTCCTGCCTACGCCTGTAGGTTTCGTGTCACGTTTTAGTGGGATCGTGTAATGCCCTAAACGCTTCTGCACGGTCATCCTGGCCCCTTGGAGGGAGCTGGCCCAGCGCAGACAGCTCCAAAGCCCCTACCCCACCAGGCACATCCCACCGTGCCCACTTGGCCAGCACGAGGCTCAGCTCCCACTCAGCATCGCGGTCACACTTGTCCAGGTTGAAGAAAGCACCAGAGCAGGAAACTAATCAGGCATTTTTCCCAAATACAAATTGGCGAAGGACTCACAAGTCACTGCAGATATTTGCAAGGAGCTGACATATAAGAGAAAGCTATGGGAGGAAAGAAATGAAGAGCAAAGCCACCTGAGGGAGAGTGCGAGCCCAGAGCTCTCCCTGCCCTGCAGCCTCCCAGTGTCCCACACCAAGGGGAAGCTCAGGAAAAACTCTGTGTTGTTGCTCTGGGACGATTTACACTTCCATTACAGCCATTGTGCTTCAGCCCCTGCCAATGGCACCTATGCACAGGCACGTCCCATGGCCGCACTCAACACAGAGGACAGTGGCACCAGCTGGGTCCCCTTTGCAGCCACCCTGTTTTCACAAAACAAACATCGTCACCCCAAAACCAAGTCCCTTTGCAGCCAACGGCACACAGGAACCAAGAGGTACTTAGAAATAAGCAGCGACTCAGGCACATGAGCAGCAATGCAACCAAGCGGGTTCAAGCACGAGAGTGGATGGGACGAGGAGTGGGGCAGCCCCCGGCCCAGCTCCACAGCATCCGAAAAACCCACCCAGGAGCAGAAGCGGGGCGCCAAGGCCATGGGCACGCTCGCAGGCACGGCCACCCTCGTGGGACAGCACTGGGTGAACGCGACGTTCCCTCCAGCAACGGCGCTGCCGGCCCTGCCCTCCAAACCAGATTTTAATTCAAACGTCTCCTCCGGAGTTATAAATAAACCCTGCAATTCGCTGCTGCAGCGAGCAGGCACGCCAGCTGCCAGCACAACCCCAGCCCTCCCCAGTACCCAGGGCAGGGGAGGCTTTTAGGAAAAAACCGGCAGCTTTGGACGCTTCACACAAACCCCAAACCCACTTACTGCCCCTAATCTCTTTTCAGCAAATATTTTCAGCAAGAGCCGTCACTTTCAAACAAAAACATCCTCCCCCAGCGCTCAGACAGCGAAGGCAGTGGAGGGAAGCGCGGAGGAGCCGTTTCCTGGATTTCCAGCTCCTGTCCAAGCTTCAAACCCGGGCGGCCGCCGCGCCGGGGGGACAGCGGGTCCGTCCCGTTATCCCGCACTGCCCCGCCGCGATGCCATTTACACGCAGTTAACGCATAACCGAGCGACGCTTTCCTTGGTACATATTCACTAATTAAGTGAAAAAATAAGTGGAAAAAAAGTCACGGTTGGCGCGGCGCTCCCCGACACGGGGGGACTTCATCCCCAGCGTCTCCCTTGTCCCCGCCAACACCTGCCCAGCCCCGGTCCCCGCCGGCGCGGGGGAACGCGGGGGCACGGAGGGGGCTCAGCGCGACCCACGCGTGGGCGCTCGCTCTTCTCGGGGACGCGGGGCGGAGGGAGGGCGATGCCCGGGGCCGGGGGGGCGATGCCCGGGGCCGGGGGGATGGCCGGTGCGGTACTCACAGCGTGGCGGTGCCGTCGGGCAGCAGGCGCGGCTCGGGCGGCGCCGGGAGCCCCCCGCCGCTGCAGACCACCCTCCGGCGGGGCGCGGCG
>VWYH01008195.1:1016324-1050890 GCA_013399365.1 Pampusana beccarii | reverse complement strand
CGCCTCCCCCGCTCCGCCGCGCTCCGCCGCCGGCCCTGGCGCCTCCCCCGGCCCGCCCCTCCCGCCCCGCCCCGGCCACGGCCCCGCCGAGGGCATCGGCTCGGCTCCCCCTCCCCGGACCGGAGCCTGCGTGGGGGAGCGATGGAGCCCCCGTGGGGGAGCGATGGAGCCCCCGCGGGCCGGGACTGGCGTTCGGAGCGGTCCTGGGGAGCCGGAGCCTGCGTGGGAGAGAGCTGGAGCCCCTGCGGAGCTTCGTGGGGTCCCATGGGACCAAAAGCCGCAGCTCTGCACCCACCCAAAGGGCAGAAGCTCCAGCCCCACAGTCCCGAGCTGGAGCGCTGGGCATCACCCGGGAGACCTGGAGTCCTGCGCAGTCCATATGGGTCACGATGTGACACCTCGCTGCGGCATCCCAGCGGTGACACGTACAGGGTGCTGTGCCCAGGGTGGTGGCACACACGGGACCCCATCAGGGCTCCTGCAGGTGGAGGCTCTGCGGCCTCCCAGCGCCTGCCGGGACTCCCCTGCGCAAACTCACAGGGTTCACTTCATGGTCGCGCCGCTCTGTCCCCTCCTGGCCTCTGCTCCGCAGTTAACACTCTTCCCTTCTTGCCTTCCCTGTTTGCTTCACTGGTTTTCGCTCTAAGTTCAATATTTTTCTTCCCGCTCCCCCCTCCCACATCCCCGCTGCCTCTTGAGCTGCCCCCGGCCCTCGCTCCCCCAGGACTCGGCTTCTCCGAGGCCACGGCTCACTGCAGCTTCAAATCAAAAGGGATCAAACGCCGGCAATGAAGTCTCCAGGACCCCGTGCCAGGGAGCGGAGGAAGAGGGTCATGGAAGGACGGCAAGAGGCGACTGGGAATGCGGTTTCTCTCCAGGACCAATAGTTCCTGGAGGGGAAAAGAAATTTACTCCTTTCTCCAAATAAATACAACTTGCTGCGGCTGTGGGCGTTGGAAAGAGGAGATACTCATCAGCACGCACTCCCCAGCTGTTTCCACATGCGCTTTTGTCTGGGAGCGTAAGCAGCCCTGTTCCCGCACAGCTCGTTAGCTGCTTCACCAGCGCTCACCTTGTTTCTCCAGCTCTGCCTGGCCCAGGCAGTGAAAAACCACACACCAACGTTGTACCCACATCATCTTCCCCCCACCCTTTATTTTTCATTTTTTCCTTTTTTGCACAGAGCGAAATTTCCACTGCAGAACTGACCCTCCCATGCTCAGCGCTGCAGGATGCTGGTCCCAGATCCTGCAGCTGAAGCTGGAAGAGCAACAGGAAACCGCTCGTGTCCAGTATCCGCTCCGAGATCCTGCGAGCATCTGCACAGCATGAAACCCCTCCCAAGAAATAACGCGGTGAGCTGTGCCTCCCACTTTAAAGGCTGCAGAAAGCATGAGGGGGCTCCCCTCCTCCTGGAGAAGATGAGCCCGCTGCTCTCCCCGGGAGGGAAGAGACGGCTTGTCTGTGTCTGATTTAGACAACAGGCACTTGCAGCACAGCAAACCCAGCACCAAACAGGGAAATCACTGCAGGGCACAGGGCGCAGGCACCTCCTTTCGCTGCACCAAGCTCTAAATTAAGAAATCCTTATCCCGTTTTGTTTCTCCTCTGTAGGAAGAGCCAGGGAGATGTTCACGCTCCTGTTCCTACTGCGTGAACCTCTGACCCCAACCCAAACCACAGCTGCTGTCCCTCTTCTTCCCCTTCCTCGGGACAGCGGCTCTGCAGCCAGGCTGGAACGGGCCCTGGGAAACCCCAGCATTAACCCAAGAGCCTAAGACTGGAATGGGACTGGGCAGCGATCTCAGGCCATGGAGGATGCTGGTCAGTGCTGGCAGCATCCAAGGGCAACCGGAGCTCTGGAGTTGTCTCCACGACACATTGAAGCGATCAAGCCACTGTACGTGGCTCTTCAGAATTTCTATCTCTTATAAAATTACCTCCAAGAACAGTCAAAACCTTGTCCAAACCAGTAACAAATGTGGAATGCCCGGCCCCAGCCCTGCTACGACGAGCGAAGCTCAAACAACACTTCCCACATGCGTCGAGCCCAACGGAGTTCAGGTTCTTTCAAGTGCTTCCAAGCTCCTCTCCGTGCTGTCCCAGCCCCGACCCCTCCTGCTGCCTCCTGCCCGGGAGACAACAAGGCAACCTGTTCAAAACTCCATCACCACGGCCGTGCCGGTGCCGGCTGCCAAGTCCCCGCGCCCCTCACTCCCATTCAAAGGTAAAAACGCTCCTCAGCCGCTGCAGGCACAGGGAAGGACAACAAGCACAGGACTCTCTGAATCCCTTTCACTGGGATCCAATAAAAACCTTGGCAGTTGCCGGCCTTCCTGCCGGAAACCCGATATCCCAGAAATAAACACATCTTCCACTTTGAAGGGCTGCAGCGGGTTCTGCCGCGGGGCCCAGCGGCTCCGGCCGCCCCCGGGATCTCACCTGCCCGCCGCATCCCGGGTGGCAGCGGGAGCCCGAGGCAGAGCAGGGAACGGGCCCAAATCGCCTGATTTTCTCATGCAAACTGAGCAAACGTGATGCCGGGCACTGGGGCCAGGCCTGGCTGCGGCTCCGGGTGCCGCACATCTGGAGCAGATGCTCTCGCATAGCAGAGCTGGGCTCGGCCCCCACTGCCTCCCTGCACATCTGCTGCCCGCACCGCACCCCAGCCTGCGCGGGATCTGGTGGGAAGGCAACACAAAGGGTATTATCTGATAAAAGATAAATCAACCTTTGCACATGAAGGGGAGCAAACGGTGCCCGGACTCTCACCCAATGGGCATCGGATCCTGCGGGGCTCAGCAATTTCAGCGAGAGCCTCTAACGAGAGAGGCTGCTGCTCCGGTGCCGGCGCTTCCTGAGGATGAGGATGGCCCGAGGCAGACAGCCCGTCTTCCTGGGAGCCAGGACAGGAGAAGCAGCACCACATCACCCCGCCTGGCAGCACCAACGGCTTTATTCCTTTTAGAGGCAGCCGAGTCTGCACCAGACGCTCCCCAAGCCCCCGGGAGAGTTTTTCTCCATGTCAAGTCCTGCTCCATGCAGCAGCACGGCTCCGGGGGGTCAGCCCAGCCAGACCCCACGCAGGGGACAGTGTGAAGACCAGTGTCACCTCTGGGGACCACAGGGAAACCCGGGGCTGAGCCTTTGCTCCTGGAGGTGTCGGCGCCTGCGCCATCAGGCTGCGAGTCACGAGGGAGGAGGAGTCCCCGTGGCCACAGAACGAGCCTTCGAACGAGCCTTCGTCTGCGGGACGCGCTCCTCCAGAGCAAATATTGACAGCGACGCTGCCCCCCGAGCGGGCAGCCAGAGCCCCGCTGCTTCCATCAACCCGCCGAGTGCTCTTAATAGATGTAAATAAAGCTTGTGGTGCAGGGGGCCGTGGTGCCGGAGCGGGGAGCGGTTCATTAAGGGGCCGGGGAGCCTTTCATCTCCCGCTTCTTGGCTCCACTCCAGTGACCAACAGCTCCCATCTGCTGGGTGACCTCAGCCGAAGGACTGGGTGGTCTGTGCCCTGCGCCCCCGGACAGGTGTCCGGCATCACCGACACCGCGGCCCCGCAGCGCCCCCAGGCCGAGGGGCGGCTCACGGAGGGCACTGCCCGCCGCTCCGGGAGGCTCGGGCGCCGGAGGAGTGCGGCAAAACGCTCGGGGACAATGTGGTCAAAAGAGAAAACCCAGTTGGAAGTGGGATGGGTGAGAGAAAAGAGCTGCGGAGCAAGGGAGCAGAAGCCCGTGCTGTTGTGTGCTGCGCCTTGTCACAGCCTGCAGCGCAGAGGGTCCCTGCCCAGAGCACCCCCAGTGCCGCAGCTCCCCTGCTCCACCGGGACACACCGGGCTCTGCCACACGGGAGGTCACCCCAGAGCCCTCAATGTTTTAGAAGGCAGATCAGAAAACTCTGAGACCACACGCTCACCTGTGTTAAAAATCACTGTGCCCACGCTGAACTGCAGGGCAGGGGGGGCTGGACAAGGCTCGTGCTGCCTCACAGCCACCCACACACACTCACCTCCCAGCCTACACCAGTTTCCTTCAGCGTGGCGAGCGATGGGTTTCGGCTCAGGAAATAAGCATAAAATGCCTGGGAGAGGAAAAGCAGAGGGTCGGTGAGCCGTAATGCCAGGCAGTTTAAGGTAAGTCCGCCCTGCTCTTCCGTAAAACAAACACTGTGAAACCCCCAAAGATGAGGATCCCCGGTGAGTGTGCGGTGTAAGTGCTGGGAGAGGCGCAGGGAGGGACTCAGTCCAACCCCCAGGTGGGAAATACGGTTATTTGTACTCATTGTACTCATTGTTGCTCCGTACCTGTGCACAAGCGGGCGAGGAGCGCGGTGCCGGCGTGGGGGAGCAGTGCCGCCCAGAGGGCTCCTCCAGGAACAGCCCACCCAGGTAACGCTGGGTTTTACTTCCCTTCTGACCTCAGAAAGCTTCACTCTTTCTGCCACCTCCATTTCAGCCCCTTTCAAACCACCCTCCTCCCTCCCAAGTCTCGCTCAACAGCAGCTCCAGGTTCAGGAGCTTTCAGCGACAACTCAGGGCACTTATTCACAACGCTGGAACAATAAAAATAACATCTTTAATAGCTTTATAGTTGGCACAGATGGTATTAAAATTCACCACTTTTTATGAATAGACGACGGAACTGCACACGGCGCAGCGACGGGGAGGGCGGCCCAGCCAGTCACATCTACACCATTAGCTATGACAGGTCGGTGTTTGCGTTGACTCTTCATTTACATTCAGCGCTTATAGTCAGAAAGTAAAACCAACAGTGAGACTGAACCACACGCACACAGAGAAAAGCCTGGGAAGGATGTTTCTGCTGGCAACCCACGTTTCCTCTCAGCGGCACAAAAAAGCCCAGAAATGTGGTTGTAACGCAGGTTACAAGGGACTCGCTGTGGCTACCGCTGGCCAAACAGCACGTGCTGTAACGCAGGAGCTTCTGCTCACAGCTGAGGAAGCGGTACCGCAGTGAGCGCGGCCTGTTGTGTCCTCCAGGAGAAGCAAGGGCTGTGCCGGCACTCACCGCATTAGAGAAGCTCTGCCAGGGGACACTGGGGTTCTGCAGGAACCATGAACACGGTGGAATAACAACACCTCACTTTCTAAGTCCTTTTCCCAAAGGGCCGCTGGCAAACCTCGCTGCTGCCCTGCCAGACGGGCAAGTATTGTTGTATTCGCCCTCACGTGGATGGAGACGGGATGGTGGAGGCTCCACGCGCTCAAGTGACCGGCCTCGGGGAGCAGCAGCAAGCTGGTGGTGGAACGAGGACCCCGCGGAAAAGCCCCGTTCTGACCAAAAAGAACTTACAGCTTCAAGAACTACTACGTAGAAAGAAAATAACTCCTGACAACACTTCACAAGAGGGGGAGGCTGACAACATCCCAGAAGACCTGAGCAGACACAGAACCAATGGGAAAAGTCAGCAGTGTCAGCCTGAAAAGAACAAATCCCGACCCCAGCCCCAAAGTCACTCCCTCATGTGCAACCTGCATCCAAAACGCTGGCAACTGTGCTCCTGGTCCGTCCTCCTGGGCTCGTCCGTCCTCTGTTTGAACGCCGGAGTCTCTCCGGTGTCACAGCACATCCCTGTCACAGTTCCCGTGTCAGCATCCCTCACTAGTGACCCCCTCTGTGCAAAGCTTTTATTTGGGGAAACACTTATAGGTCTCTAGCAATATTATAATTTGTTTAATGAAGAATTTAGTCCTCAAAGAACATAATCACCAATGCTGCTGCAAATACATCTTGCTCATCAGTAACTCCATCCTGACAAATATCTAGTTTGTTCAGCTTCGTTATCCAAAAGTCACTGTTCTTAATGACCCTGAAGGAGCCAAGATACTACAGTCTCTTTCAACCACAAATTTTCTTACCATTTGTTGGTTATAAAAATGTCCAGTTTCTAGGGGTACTCTATAATCACAATAAATTATGAGGCATTTCAGGCCTCTGTTCTGTCACGAGGAATTTCCTCTCAGCGTCCCGATGGGGTGCGGACACGGAGGGAGGTAAGGATGCATAGTGAGGTCTCCCATCAGCCGTCCTCTGGCGAGGCCACTTTTTTCTATCTAATGCCCCTGCGCTGTCGTGGTCTCCGTTTTGCCTTCAGTTTCAGCAGGGGCTTTGCCACTGGCGGCTTTGTTTGAATAATCTCGCTCTCCAAAAATCGTGCTTCCGATCCTGACGTTGGTGGATCCAACCTCTATCTGCGAAGAGACAGAGAGGAGGAGCTGAGCCACTCGCCACGTGGCAGAAGGACGGTTCCGCACGTCCTCGCCATCCGCAGCTCCAGCTCGGCCCTGTTTGATCCCCAGAACTCTACTCCTGGCCCAGGAGAGCTGTTTTGCACAGAACAGCACCATCAGCATCCAAAGGGAGCCCCACGAGAACCATGTGGACGACGCCTGGGCTGGAATTTGGGGTACCCACTGCTGGTGCCAGTACGTTTGGTTCCCAGCGGCAGAAAGAACCCAGACTCACCGCGTGCTGGAAGTCCGTGGACATGCCCATGCTCAGTTCCACCTTCTCCACGGGGAGATTCAGCTTTTCACACACCTCTTGCCGCAGGGACAGCAGCATCTAGAAGGGAGGAGGGAAGACGAGAGGATCACGGCCCAACCACAGCAGCTCAGCCTCAGGCTTTCACAGGTCACGATTCCCGCTTTTCTTTGAAGTCTCCTTCACACCGAACAAGAAATCCCCACACTTGTCACCAAAGCTCGCTCTGCAGCACCGTAGCAGCACCCGGAGATTTCCTGTTACAGGCTGCGCTACTGACAGCACACCTGCTACAGATCTACAGATCTTCCGAAGACATCCAGCTGTCACACCAGTGTGACAGAGGAGGAGCACAGACCCGGTTCCTCTGCCTGGCGCAGCCCCGTGCCCGCCGTGCGCAGAGGAAGGCTGACCGAAACCTCCTCTGCGTGCACGACCACAGGAGTTTTCCGTTTTCTTCTGGAAAATCTTACCTGGAAGTCAGGATTTGGGCCCTTGCTGAGGTCATGCCCGATGCTGCCGATCGTCATCAGCCCCACGAACTCCAGGCTCGGACACTTGTTGATGACGTGCTCCACGGCAGCCGCGGTGTCTGCGGGAGGAAGGCCGTGCTTACCTGGCAAAAAACAGGGAGATTTGTGCCAAGCTCTGCCAGAGACCTCCCCGCACTCACCCCAGCTTAGAGAAACGCTTAAAGAGCGCAAACCAACCCATCCCGGTCAGGTTGTTTCTGTCAAGTCAGCAGGACGAACCTGCGTATCATCAGAAAAAGCCACTTACTGTCTTCTCCGCTTGTGTTCACTTGCACCATGACCTTCAGCCTCTGAGACGACCCTTTTTTCTGCCACGAGCTGTTGACTCTGTCTGCCAGTTTCACAGAATCCACTGTTTCCAGCATGAACAGGTTGGGGACAGCTGGGGAGAAACCACAGGCTGGGGGCAATTCTCTGGCACAGAACATTTTGTACCTACAACTCTGCTTGCTCACAGAGACAGGCACTGGTGAGTTAATATACATGAGGCTGTTGTTATTTGAACACTGGAAGACTATTGTCCCCAGGGTCACTGCACATAAAATTAGAGTTTACCGATCAACTTGTTGACATTATTTTTCTGCAGATGGCCAATAAAATGCCACTTAATCTCCGGACAAGAAGACAGAATCTGAAAGCAGAGAGGATCAGTCAGGTTTGAATGACACTTCCCTCTTCCCCCACACAGCAGTTTAGTCTCAGTTTGCCCACAAACAGCACACCAGACACCCAATCTTCTCGTGTTTACCCTGCGAGCCACAGCTCAGGCCGTGCTTGTGGTGTGTGCTGAGATTGCTTCAGTCTGGAGAGGAACAGAACGTGACAAGGTGAACGGGGAAGGAAAAGCTCTTTTGTAACTGAACAGCCATAAAATGACATTTTCCCCAAACTGAGTGTTACCATTTTTTTTAAATGACGACTGATGTTTCCTACAGCAGAAAAGACAAAAGGTAAAGTGCTGTTCAGACAAACACTTTATGACTAAGGCACACGTGTTCACAGAATCCTCTGGAGCCAGCAAGGTGAGGAAGGGGAACAAGACAGAGGCAAAGAGCTAAGAATAACCCCACTGTTCACCTGAAAAGACAAGGATCAGCCTCTGTCACCAATTCCCTAACAAAACCCAGGACTTTTGCTGAACAGCTCTCAGGACACGGCTACACAAGGAGACAGAATACATGTACTTACTCTGGAGTCTGACGCCTTTTCTAGCAGCTCCTGAACCTAGGAGAATTCAAGGAAATCTCGTTACCACCACACCAGACGTGTCTGCGCCCTGAGAACGGTCTCTCTAGGACCAACATCCCCCGAGGACGCGGGGCCGTGCCCGGCGCTGGCACCACTCACGTAGTTCTCGCCGAAGCTGCGCTGCCCGTGGCTGTAGGCATCCAGCACCATCTCCGCCGGCTTCGTCTTGCTGACGGCCACCAGCCGCGGCTGCACGGCCGGGAGCCCCTGCAGAGGCACCCGGGCTGAGGGGCCACCCGCGGGAGGCTCCAACCTGCCCCACTCGGGTCACCGCTCAGCCCGGGGCTGCCGTGCCAGGGGGTTCAATGGGGATGGGGGGCCCGTCCCCCGCTTTAATGAGGGCGAGGCCTGACTCTAAGGACTGTGACAGAGTCCTGTGTCCATCGCTGGGGGGAACAGACAGGCGACTCCATGGCGGGCCCGTCCGTGCGGGGACGTGGGGCTGTTTCCACGGTGACGGGGCTGTTTCCATGGTGACTGCGGACCTGCCGCCATGGCGGAGCGGGGCTACCCCGGTGGGGTAAAGGGCTCCCCCCCGCCCCACCCGCAGCGACCTCGGGCCCCCTCCGCGCCCCGGCCCCGCCGCCCCTAACCTGCGGCCTCCGCGCTGCCGCCTGCTGCACCTGCTCGGTGACGGCCCGCAGCGCCGCGGCCACCCCGTCCCCGGCGGCCATGCCCGCTCTCCACATCCCCGCCCCGCCCCGCCGCTTCCGCCACGCACGCACACGCACGCGCGCTACTCCTCCCTCCCCCGCCCCGCGGCCAATGGCATCGCTCCCTCGCGCACCGCCCACCAATGGCAGGGGAGGGGCGGAGCCCGGGGCGGTGGCGGCGCCATGTTGGGAAGGTCGGCGGCCGCCATGGCGGTAGGCGCGAAGGGCAGCGGGAGGCCCGGGCGAGCCCCGCTCCAACCCCGCTCCCCGGGGCGCTTGAACCGGCCCCACGGGACCTCAGCGGCGAGGCTGGGCCGCAGGGCCGGGCTGGGGCTGCCTGTAGCGGGCACACCTCCCTTCCCTACCACCACTCACACCTTTCACGGGTTTTGACCCAAATTGGTGACAAAGCACCGATGCTGCAGAACTTGTGACCCGCACACCTTGTGCCCTGCAAGAAAAAACATCCCCAAAACAAAAAAAAACCCCACAGTGCACCCTCAAAAAATTACATTCTTCCCACCTGCGTGAAGAGCAGTCTCCCTAGGGTGCAAATTTCAATTATTTCAGAATAAAACCTCCATAAAAGCAGGGCAGGTGCCACCGTTGGCTCAGGGACGCTGCGAAGCCCGGACAATGCTGGTCTGTGTCCAGCCACGCGGGTGCAGAGGGCCAGCTGGAACCCATTAACTGAAATATTTGTCTCAATGCGCAGAACTCGCCCTCCCCTCCCCATATTCCGAGCAACCATGGTATTTACACAGCTGTTCAAAAACAACCAGAAGGCTCCGGCCCTTCGGTAAAATGCAACGATTTTCTGCAAACTTTACCAAATCCTTGATGTTTGCACTGAAGTCCTAATACCATGTTTTTTCACCAATCTCATGAGTAAAATGAGGCCAAAAGACACTGGTGGTGTTCCCAGGCTGGACCCTCTGAACCTCGTCTGCTCCCCACCCTCCTACCCTGAAAAATCCTCATTTTTCCATGCAAAAAAAGACCAGTATTAAAATTGAAGGCCATTTTATTGTCATAGCAAATACCAAAATAAAAAGGCTTTGAGTTCAATCAGTAAGAAGATCAAGGACTGTACTGGTAAAGCGTTACCGTGCTCCCACCGGCGGCTCTCGGGTATCAGCAGTGCCACAAACCTGCATTTTCTTTGTTACACAGAGTGGGTTTTAAAATTCAGATCTTCATCTCAAGATCTCGGGTTACGGAAATTAGGACAAAACTATACAGAGATAGATGGAATACAGATTTACACGTAGTGACACATCTAGTCTGGAAAATTAAGGGAATTATACATATAATGAAGAAAGCCAAATGAAAATGCATCAACGGATTTTTGGCTTGTGAAGACTGGCATGGTTTCAACTTTGGTTTTGCCTTTTTTTCTCTTATTACAATTTAACTAAATTACAAGAATACTTTAGCAGTAATGTTTTCAATTTAAAAAAGCATTAAGACCTATTTTTTCCAAACCATTGTCTTACCATGAAGTCATACAAAGACATACTTTATAATACCACTTTGGCTTATCTGGGTCTTTTCATTAGTGAAAAATACTGGCATAAAAAGTAGATTTTAGTTACTAATGGAAATCTCTAACATGAATGTAGAACAACCCCACATGAGATCATCCTCAAAGGTTGAGGTTCTATTACCTCATTCCTAAATTTCTGCTAATCCCTGTTCATAATCTTCCTGCAGAGACCTATTTATAAAAATCAGGAATATTACGGCCTATCTAGCGATGCATTTTTTTGACCGCTGTGTTGTCTAATAGGTCTGGAGAGGGAACTTCCCTTAGCTCCTATTTTCCAGCAAATACAAAGACGTAGGAGATGGGACTTTTCTCCAGCAGAAACTGATGCTTATCTTTCATTTTTCATTTTCAAGTCTCAACAGTCATTTTCCTAACAGGGAGAAGAAAACTCAAGTAAAAATACTGGAACCAGCAGCTGTAATTCATCAGATTTCTATCTTAGTGCGATCGCCTTATGGAAAAGATAAATGCACATTTAAAACACTGAAGAGTGAAACCAAGGCTCATAGGTAGCAAGCGTTTGGGGCATAAGACTGTGAATGCAAGAAATAGGCTGGTCTCTGGCAACTAAGACAGCACTTACACTCGCATCATCTCCTATTACCATGTTGGCCGCAAATTATAACAGCAATTAATAAACAGGCTCTCCTGCCAAGTGGCAGATGGATTTGGGAGAGAAAAAAAAAAGTTCTCTCTAGGCCTGAACTTTTGTCTTTAACACCCCTTCAAGCTTTGCATGTGCGTAAAACAAAACCTTATTACCTCTCTGCATCTGGTCTGTGAAGAATTAATCAGTTTTCTGAAATGAAAGGTACATTATGTAGTGTTGTTCTGGGCGAAAAAGGAAAAGTTATCTCTGGACAGCCCAGAGGTTCTTTTGTTTACTCTGACTTTTCTGCAGGAAGTTTTGTGTCCTTTGCCACCAGGAAATCTTCCTTTCACAAGGTCTGTTCAGAAACAAACAAAACCAAGAACCCCAAACCAAAACCAAATGTAACTTGGTTCCATTCGTTTCAGTTCACCTGAATGTCCTCTTTCTGCTAAGATACTATAAACACTGAAATCCAGTTGGTCTTGCAGAGGCAGAAAACATCCTGTAACAACCACAGGACTGGTCATTCACACAGTTATTCACCAATAAGGCTTTTTGCAAAGTCAGGGTCCCCAAGACAAAACCACTTTTCTCCCTAGTTGTTCTGACTATGATGACTGCGACAATATTGTGCTTAGAGTCTGGTTTCGCCAAAAAACTAGCCAAATATCCACCAGCACACCTGCACCCCTCCCCAGCACCCAAACTGCTGGCAAAAGCCTCAGAACACCGACTCCCCTTTGCCCTCCCCAAATACAGCAAACAGAAACCAAACCAGCGTTAAGATGCAGAAAATGAAGAGTTTGGGCCACTGCCCGCGTGACACCTGGTGTAAGGCTCGGTGACCTGCCGCTGGGACGAGGCCCGGCCTTCCAGCAGACACGCGTAGTGTCAAAATCTAGCACCTTTGTTTAAAAAGGGGTTTGAAATAAAGTACTTGAAATTGCCAGCAAGAAAAAAAAACAACAAAAAAAGTAGCAGCAATTTCCCTCCCTCCAAAACCTCAACATTTCTTTACTTCCAACTGCTACAAACCACCTGAACCCAAAATTAAGAAAGTACCCATCTAAGCTGGCTGCAGAACACTCTCGCTGCCTCTCAGGAATGATTTGGTCTGGATGTCCAAGAGCGGGGAAAGGTGCATCTGGGACATACCCGGAGATGGCTGCTTGGAAATTACCAGAATAAACACCCCGTCAATACCTAAGTCTTTGCGTCTAATTGTCATACAAAAGACTGAAAGGATTAAGTCTGATCCATCTCTTTCAATAAAGAGGGAAAACAAAAAAAACCTTCCCAGTTCATGTTTCTTTTGATATAAAACGAATAGAAATCTTTTCAGTTGACGTTATGAAGTAGTTTTGTGTCCTCGCTGGTTCCTGCCCCATCCTCTTCTCGGATCCCTTCTGCCAGTCCCTCTGCAAATTTGGTCTGGCTTCCCGCATAGTCCATGAACATGTTGGGAATATCTTTGCCAAAATATATCTTGCTGTTCGCTGCGATAGCCTTGTATTTCATCAGCTGCAAGTACTCAGGAGTTAACTTCAGCTGTACAAAAAGAAAACGGATCAGCAACAGCTCAGATTCAGGCAAAAGCAAATTTCATGAGCGTACAAGGCATCTGCTTTTCCACACCACCAGCAGGCACGCTCATCCTCTCCTTGGCAGAAATCCGGAGTGCCCAGAAGAAGGCTCTCTTTCAGCAGGGATAAGGGAAGCTCTAAATCCCAGTGACTAAATGGCAAAATGAGAAAGTGATGGAAGCAGCTGGGGAAATGTTCAGTCCAAACATACCCGAGATGGAGATGCTGGAAAGCACATCACTCATTGAAAGCCCTCGCAATGCAAGCGGCTGCACAGAAAAACACAACTGGCTTTTTCCCAGAGGGCAGATGGACGAGTCTGTTCCGGAGAGCAGAGCTCATTCGTTCAGGATAATGACATTATAACAGAGAGGGCAGAATAACCGGGACAAAACTTCTGCACAAACATCCCAGACCTCTGTCCGTTCTCACTGACCCTTACAAGACAGAGAGTCCTCCTGCTGGGTCTTTTGGTGCCAGATCAGCTCTGTTTGTTCTTCACCTGAGCGCTTGTTTGCTCTAAGCCTGCCTGTCACTCCAGAGATCTCCCTGCTCGGATTCCTCGCCAGCTGGCAGCTCGGGATGGATCGACATTTCTGATTACAGCAGTGTGAAAGGGCAGCACCAAAACCAATATTCTATCTACAGAGGGAGCCACAGCCCCATGAGCAGCCAGCAGAGCCGTCCCCAGAGATGACCAGATATTCATCTTGACATAAATTTATCTGCCCAGAGAATCTGCTAATAAGGATCTAGTTGTTGCAGTCTCAAAGACAACTTCTCTGAGAGGAGATGGCTTTGTTTTGTTTTTTTACTTAAATAATGGGACTCAACAAACGATAAACACAGACTGCTCTTTCGCTGAGTATTTCTGTACGGCTTGATGTCAGGAGCCCTGTTTCCAGGGACAGCACAAGGAAATGACAATACCTTGTTAGCCTCGGCTATTTTCATAGCAGTGTAGCATTCAGCATCCGCTCTGGCCTTCTCTCTTGCAAGAAATGCAGCATCTGGAAGAAAACATATGTTCTCATATTCAGATTTTTATTTCCAGCCATTTGCAGCTGGAAAGTTTTAGAAGTGGCCAGTACCACATCTAAACTGTATGGGATACAGGGGGAAGAGGGAACAAAACGGGAAACCCAGAAACGGGATCTCAATTCACATCCACAGGGCTGCAAGACAACAGCATTCAACAAGTAAAGCGCAGCTGCAACCGAAGACCTCAAAGCATTTTACAAACACAAGGTTCTCATTACTCCCGTCACGCAGGCTGAGAACGCTCTTTCTTCTCTAGCCAGCCACTAACCCTCGCGCTGAAAACGCAGCGACTGTTCCGCTGCAGCGCGGTATTTACCCACAACGTTAGCACAGGGCTCCGAGCACGGCACAGACTGCTCTGCACATGAACGCAATTCCCCAGATGGGATTTTCTCTGGGATCCTGAGGTTTTTCTGGCACGCAGAGGCAGGCGGTTTTAACCTTTGCAGGCTCTGCCCTTTGGACAGATGTTGGAGAGCTGTTTCTCTGCAATATCAACAGTTGCGCAAAGGGTCTGATCCTGTTGCTCACGGAAATTCCCCGACTCCTCACAGAGACATTTAAGGAAAGAAACACTTCCCCTTTACTGCACCCTTTTTTTTCCTTTGACTGTTTGTCTGTCCAGTGATAATGACATGGTATCAGGCCACCATGTTAAGGCTCAGCTGAGTTTAATCCGGCTGGTTCGATGTGGTCTCCGACACTCCCTCTGGGACAGGAAGCCACACAATTGCAACACATGCCAGGGAGTCGCACAGCTGGATAAACCACTTGTTTACCTGTACCAGCAGGGAGCCCTGTAAGCTGCGACACTTAATCATGTCAGCAATGGCATGGTTTGGCCTGAAACTTCCTCTCTTTTGGCTAAAAAGAGTGGTCCCAGTCAGAGCCACCGGAAAGAATGAAGGAAACAGGAATCCTCAGCCAGGACAGAGCTGAAGGCCTGACAGCCAGTGACACACATTTATAAGAAATATCCTTTTAGGATGACACCAGCTTTGTCATTACCCAAGTATCCTGAATGCCTTCAACTATCCTGACTGATCGGCTCCCTGAAAACTCCACTGCAAAACAGGCTGTGAAATGGTGGGAGAATCCGAGTATTCAGACACATTTATTCAGAACTGCAATGCAGTATGTAAGGTACTGCATATATGGGCTAAATTGAAAGGCTTCAGACCAGGAACTTCAGCCCTGTGTCAACTTGGATGGAAGAAGCCAGTACACCCACGTCAAGAACTACTTAACTCCACGGTGAACTGCTTCAGGATCTGCAGATAAAATTTGACACAGAACATTCACTTATTGGGAAGCTCACTACTCACCTTCAATCTCTGAAATTCGCTTCTCTGTTTCCTTTTCCATCACTTTCTGTCCGTACGTTATTTCGGCAACTTGTGCAATTTTTTCTGCCTCTACAACGAAAAAGAACACATCCACGTTGTCACCACGCAGTCTTCCTAATGCCAGGAGCAGCTTCACCCATTAAAGTCCTCACCACCCCCTTGTGGTGGAAATAAATTCCGGGAAGTATTTCCAGCCTTGGAAGGTGTCAGTCTACATTTGTGGCAAAGCTGGAACCCGCCTGAACAACTCTGGAGTTTCTCTGCAAGCTTCAGACCAGCAGTAGATGCAGCAGAGACCCCCAGCAGTGATCCAGGTACATCCCTCCCCGCTGTCTGCCATTTTTGTCACCCACCCCCCCAGTTACTGCCTTGGAGTGAAGCCGTACAGACCGATGAGGGCTTTCTTCCTTTCTGTCTCCGCTTCCTTCTCCACCACCTTCTGCTTCTGTGCTGCGATCAGCAGCTTCGTCTTCTCGCTCTCCCTAGTGAGGCAGAAGGTGGCAGTCACAAACCGTGAGCTCACTGGAATGCGGTCAACCATATCTCCAGGACGAGTTCCTGCTCGGTGCCTCCAGCACGCGCTCACAGACCATGCATGTCTGAATGTTTTTTGGGCCACTGCTAATGAGGAAATTACTGAAATAAAGTAAGAAATTAAAATCCAGTAAAAGCCTTGCGCTCACAGATGGTTATCCTTCATTTGGAAGTATACAGCTTTGAAATCACCCTCCAGCCAAGCAAATGGTTCTGAGCATTTTACATGCTAGGGGCCTTTTCTATTTTACTGTTTTGTGCATACACAACTAAGTTTTTAAATTGTGTATACGAATAAAAAACTCTGCTGCCAACCTGGGAAGAGAGATTAGAGCGAAGAACAAGTGTCTCTCGACACAAACCCTGCTGTGTTTCTGGCAGCAGGTGACAGGCTGGTTTGGGATTCTGCCTGCCACGACCATACCGCACAACTTACCGCGACACCAGAGGGTCAGATGAAATGCGAGGGAAGGATAATGGACAAGAGCAATTTTATTCTGGCCTATGCAGGCTCTGCTGGCAGTGTGCTCAGAGAACATAAGCATTTCTGAACGAGCCAGTGCAAGAGAAGGCAGCTGGCTCAGAGCATTGAAAAGGGATCAGGATGTCAAGTGCTATTAAAGAAAAGTTGTTTCAAAGCTTTGCGAGTCTTCAGCCTGTTGAATCAACAGTTCCTCCATCCCACTCAAACAAGAGGATTAGCAGGGGAATCCATCCACCTGCCACTCACACACACGCTCCGGGAGGCCCCTCTAAAATAGGGCCAGTGTCAAGAGGAAGGAGCCCCTGGGCAAGTAATTTCTGTACTCGAGTGTTCAAAACAGAGAGATACCTTCTAACTCGTCGGTGACCTGCCAGGCTCTTACGGTGACAGACACGCGCTCGTGTTACGCAGCCTCAGCAGCGCCTGTCCGCACAGCAGCGCGAGGCTGAGGGGCCTGGCAGAGGCCACCGCGATCGCCGCATGCCGTGAAAACACATTAATCTGGATGAGCGGTTCTTTTTTGGTAACACAAAGGTGCAAGTCTCAGGCACTTACATGAGCTCATAATTCCTCCGGATTGTTTCAGGGATGTTTGGCTTTGTAACTCGAACTGCCTGGAAAGAGAGAGCGAAGAAAACATGGGCAAGCAGCCAACTATCAAAAGCCAAAAGGCCCCCGAGGCTGCAGAGGACGGGGGAGCGAACGCTTGGGGCGTGCTCTGCCACACAAAGCGTTCACACGCTGCAGAAACTGCGACCAGGTCCAGCCTCCCCAGAGCAAACGCAGGACTGAGTGACAGGAGATTATAACCTGGGTAAACCGCTATCCAGAATAACACAAAAAACAGCCAACGCATCAAAGCTAAGAGGGGATGGAAAGGATACTGTTCTCATTCCTCAGGTTAAACAAAGTCTGTATTATAAGACAATTTTCTAAAAATGTTTCACAGCTTCCCCCTCCTTACAATCTGCACCTCAGAGATCTCAAAGCAGAATTACCTGTATAATTAATCCAGGGGCCATCGTAGTCAGGTCTTGCTGCAAGGCCAGTTTAAGGTTTTCATCAATCTGATCTGATTGGGGACAAAAAGAAAAAGGTAACTAAAAACCCCACAAGGCAGCTTGCTGTCAACACGTGCAGAATTAGCTGTAACGGCTCAGATTTCTTATTCCTGGAAAGTAAGTACAAATGAAGTTTGATGTAGAAGTGCTGGGCTGAGAAAAACCATCCCTGACCCCAAGGCCGGTTCCCTTCTCCTCAGCACCGACCAGCACCAAACACTGGGCCAGACCACAGGAACATGGCAGGAAAAATAAAATTCTATCTAGTTTCCCATAACCTGCAGTTTGGAATCTCTCTGAGCCAAAAGTAGCATCTTTACAATAAAGAATCTGCACTCTAACCCACTACCCCATTGACATCTTCCCAACTAGATCCTGCAGTAACGTGGTCCTGCTAAATCGTGACTGATTGGGAACTGTATCTGTGCCAGCAGGACACAAAGAAAATGGAAAGGCAGGAATGTGAAATGGCTGCATTAGTTATTTCAATAGTCTGCAAAAAAACCCAGAAACATCACTCCTATGTGTTTGGCTCACTGGATAACGGTTACTCCAGCGCAGCTAAGGAATTTCAAAAGAAACTACACACCAAAGCCCTGCCTCAGTGGAAAGCCCAAAGGACAGCAGTGTTTCCAGTTGGGGCCTGCTGAGAAGTGCAAAGGGAAAATAAAAATGTAACGGCCTTGAAAGCAATCACATCGCACTCCTCGGTTATTTGCTTTGGTCCTGGTTTCACCATCTGGAACTCGCGCTCCCAGCGCGGTTCAGCCAGGAGCTCAGGAAACAGCCGTTATCAGTTTCCTGCACCTGCTCGCAGCTGCGAGGGCACAGAACGACCCCCGGCAGCTCGGGACGCCGGAGCTCCCGCGCCAGAAAACATCCCGCTCACACAAAGGCTTCCACAAGTCCCTCCCGTGCAAATCAGCAGCTTTGAGTCCGTTTCCAGCAGTTGTCGTCAGCAGCTGCCGACATCTGGAGGCTCCATCGGCAGAGCCCGTGCAGGAGCTGCCGGGGAGCCGAACCCCCGTTCTGTGCCTCGTGCAGGGGCCTGTCGGACAGCGGAGAGCCGGCTTTCTGGGAAATCCCAGTTTGAACAGAGAACGGGAGTTTGCAAACACCCTGGGCTCTTTCAAGCACAAATTCTGTCCGTTTGGGATCCAAAACCTGTCACAGCAACACTTTCTGTAACAGCAAAGGGCACAAGACTGGCTTTTCCATCTGGACTGGCAAACCCCGTGACTGATTCAACAAGTCGCATTTGCTAAGCACACAAAGAACACCACAGAATTACTGCTCCCTCCTTCCCTGGAGCCCACTGGCAGGTTTGGGGTTGGGTTTTTTTTGTTACAACATACTGAAGCACTCAGCACCAAAAGATAACAAGGAGCAGCTCACCGAACAGCTCGATGTAGACCTCCTGCAGCGTGTGGACACTGCAGAACTGGTTCAGCTCGTGGTGGATCTTGTTGAAGATGAGAGCTTTGTCGTAGTCAGCGGTGTAGTTCTTCACTATGTCGTACACTGCAAACGAAGAGAGCGGCGTTAGCGGCCGGGAGGGATGTCACAGGCTGGGCCGAGCGCTTGCACCGGCTCAGTCACAGCAGCAAGAGTCACAGTGCTGATCTGGAATAAGTAATCCACCCACAAGAGAAGCCTGTGCCATAAGTAAATAGTCCATGCAGGGGCGTTTTATTTATTGCTAATACTTCACAGCACCCTACCCGATAGTCTGTTGTGTGTTTTGTAAACAGAAAGACATCTAACAAATAACTGCGGGACACCTAACAACTGCCCTGCAGTCATACCACACTGGTAACCAACAGGACACTAAAAATGAAAGAATTTTGGCAAAAGGCCGCACAGGTCGCTCTCCTTGTGGCCTCAAGGCAGCAGTTCTGCTGGCAGGCACCCTGTCTGCCCCACCTCTCGCACCTCATTAGTCTGATCAGGTGAACACTCCAGGTACAGAAACATGGAGCCACCCACAGCCCCGTCACCTCAGCTCGCAGGAGCACAAACAGCCCCGGGTGGGTCATGTGGGAAGAACTCACCTGCACTCTGGATGAGGAAATTCACCACCTCAATCCTGTCGAAATAAATCATCACTCCTCCACTACAAAAGGAAGAAAAAGGAAAAAATAAAAATTAAGTTTGCGGGAGGCCCAGTGCTCTGCAGCCGGGCAGCTCCGAGCGGAGGATTCTCCCCTCCAGAGGGCTGAGCGCCAAAAATCAGATTATGAAACATGGGCCCAGGTCGGAGGAGTCAGCGCAGCCCCCAGGGATGGCTGCGCACAAACCACCCCAGCAGGACGCGTCAGACAGACAGACAGACGCCCATCAGCCCATTCAGACAGATGCCCGTGAAAACAAACCTACAGGCTTAAAGCAGCTGGAGCAAACAGTGGGGGAAAAGGGAGAGGATTGAAAGGTTTCTACCAAAATGAAGGACTGTGAGGGGTAATGGCTGAACATCTCACCTGGTACCACAAGGAACGTTTTTCACCTCATCCGTCTGCAACGTGGTCTGAATGGAGATTTAAGAAAAGAGGCTTAGGGGACAAGCTTTTCCCTGCACAAATCCTGCTTGCTGATAAGCACCTAAAGCAGCCACAGGTCTCTGCCCCCATCTGCCCTTTGCAGCCTGCGGGGAAAATGCTGAAAGCCGGAGCTGGACCTGCCCCCCACAACGGGACAGTCCCAAGAGCCGACCCCCCCAGAATCCCAGAATGTCAGGGGTTGGAAGGGACCTCGAAAGTTCATCCAGTGCAATCCCCCCGGAGCAGGAACACCCAGATGAGGTTACACAGAAGGTGTCCAGGCGGGTTTGAACGGCTGCAGAAAAGGAGACTCCACAACCTCCCTGGGCAGCCTGGGCCAGGCTCTGGCACCCTCACTGAGAAGTTTCTTCTCATATTTAAGTGGAACCTCCTCTGTTCCAGTTTGCACCCATTGCCCCTTGTCCTATCACTGGTTGTCACCAGAAGAGCCTGGCTCCATCCTCCTGACACTGCCCCTTTCCATATTGATCCCCAGGAATGAGGTCACCCCTCAGTCTCCTCTTCTCCCAGCTCCAGAGCCCCAGCTCCCTCAGCCGTTCCTCACACGGCAGATGCTCCACTCCCTTCAGCATCTTGGTGGCTGCGCTGGACTCTCTCAACAGTTCCCTGTCCTTCTGGAACTGAGGGGCCCAGCACTGGACACAATATTCCAGATGTGGTCTCACCAGGGCAGAGCAGAGGGGCAGGAGAACCTCTCTGACCTACTGACCACCCCACTTCTGATCCACCCCAGGTCGCATTGCCCTTCCTGGCCACAAGGGCCCAGCGCTGGCTCATGGTCACCCTGCTGTCCCCAGGACCCCCAGCTCCCTTTCCCTGCACTGCTCGCTCCGCCGCCGGGACCAACTCAGCCCGACCCCCGGCCCAGCAGCACCTGCACTGACTTGTAGGACGTGATGAAGGGCAGCATGAGGTGGAAGCCGGGCCCGCTGGTGGAGGTCAGCAACGCGCCGCCGCTGCGGGAGGAACGACAGACAGACACAGCGGCCGTGAGGGGCGGCCCGGCCCGCGCAGGGCCCGGGCCCGGCCCGCCCGCCCGGGAGAGGTCGCAGGCCCCGCCTCACCGGTAGTAGACGCCGATGTGCCCCTCCTCGATCTTGTGGATGGCCGAGAGGAAGGCGGCGGCGAGGAAGCTGAGGGACAGCGCGGCGATGGCGCCCAGCTGGGCCATGCCCGCCGCTCGGCCCGCTCCGCCGCCCGGCGCCGCGCTTACGTCATCACCGCGCGACCGCCCCTTCCGCCGCCTCAGCGCCCCGCCAGGGGGCGGTGGAGGCGCGGGAACACGTGGTCCGAAGGTTCGAGACCCGCCCACGCCGATGCCGATCGCCCCGCGGGGCTGGGGGGCTGCGCACCGCAAATTTCAGGGTGGGGAGAGCGGAAGGGCGGCGTGGCGGGGGGATCCGCCTGGCCCTGTGGAGGCTTTGCAGAACCCACAGAAGGTTCTTCCCGGTGCTGACCCCTGGCTCGTGCATGGGAACCCTTGCAGGGTCCCCATGTCCCTTGTCCCCGCTGCCCCCGGCCCCACTCCCCATCACCATGGGCCCCCCGTCCCCCTTTGGTCCTCGTTTGGGCAGACGGAGCGGCAATAACGGGAAAAGTGGCAGGCCAGGCAAAAGCATATTAAATCTTCCACCTTGGTGATTGTTGAAGGGGACTTAAAAAACATGGGAGAGACGTATAAAATGTCAATAAGGGAGAATAATTTGATCTTTGCACTTGATAGATCTCTGAGGGTTATGTATAACAAACCTGTCAGGAGGATTCAGCGCTGTTTGGAAATAAGGAATGAAATATCCGTGATATTTGTCAATCCAAATTTTACAGCTCTTAAATAAACGCAAAAGGGTGCCAGAGATGAAATAGACCTTGTATTAGTTTTTTTTTTTAAACGCTTGCCCAGATTTAAGGCCTTGATAAAATGTATTAAATCTTTAAAGGTTTTAATGAATCTAGTATGTGTTTCATAAATCAAGAACCTCTGCTCAGCCCCCTCACAGTTTAATAAGGGTAAACTAGGAAATTGCTCTTAGCTGGAGCAAAATACATTCATATAATATTGAAAAGTAATAGATTTTTAAATGTGGGGTGTTCTGGCTCACAGGCGAGGTTTTGCTTCATAACATCGGCACTATATCATTACCCTGAATGGGAAACCAGCTGCGTCCACGTGTTTAACAGCATCAAGATGTGAACTAGCACAAAGGTAAATATTATTTGTAATAATCTTGAAAAAAGAAAAAAAAAAAAGCCAAAAAAAATCATTACTTCTGGACCCAGGGCCAGGAACATTCGGCGGTGTCTGTACCGCGGCTCTCTGGTTTTTAACAGCACAGGCTTTTTTATATGAACAAATGGTTTATTACACCCACTTCTCTCCGGCACTTGAAAACTTTTTCATCCCCATCCCGCTGCAGCAGAGCCCGGATAAAAATATGTGGTGGGTTTTAGTGCAAAGTTAATTGGGACGAGTCGGTCGGACTCTGAGCGCGGGTCCCATCCTGCCCGCTTCCCTCCCCACTCCCATGGCAGAATGGACCATACCGACCCCCCCGGGATGTGGGGGGTTTGGTGAGGGCTGGGGAGCCAGGGGGTCCCCCTGCCCAGGGCACCAACCCCCCGGGGCTGCTCCACCGGGACGGGCGTAAAGCGCCGTGTAAAAGTCTGTCCAACCTCATTAGCTGTCACAAGTAACAATGCCAGGCTGGCAATAAAGGCAATTTCCAGCCTGTTGGCCATTAATCACTGCCTGACAGCTGTGAATAGGGGTGGAAAAACTCTGTCCCCATGGTTCCTGCTTCGGCGTTTAAGGTTACCTGTGTGCATGGCCGGAGTGGTGCCAGGGAGAGCTCTTGCTTGTCCGTTCCATCCCCATCCCTATCTCCATCCCCATCTCAATCTCCATTCCCATTCCCATCCCCGTTTTCATTCCATCCCCATTCCCATTCCATCCCCACTCCCATTCCCCCCATTCCCATCTCACCCCATTCCCATCCCACCCCATCTGATCCCATCCCCATCCCATCCCATCTCATTTCATCCCCATGATGCCCAATAACTATTCAATAAGATGTTTGGAAAGCACCCTGAGGCTGAATGGTGCTGGGGGCTGCAGTGGGGCTGGGGCTGTGAGGCCCCTGCCCGCTCTGACGTGGCTTTGACAGGGAAATGAGGTGGGGAGAAGGACTGTGCGGGGGGAAATACTTAACAAATTAAGTCTATCGAACGTTATTTGCAGATTAGGGTGCAGAATTGTGTTAAAGTATGTCCGGGCTCGTTCCATGTCAGGGCTAACAATGCAGCGCTTGGCAATCAAGGCGGTTCCGCGGCGTTGGCCATTAATCATCCGCTGACAGTCCTGAGCTGGGGAGGGGAAAACATCCACATGTGCTCGCTGCACCCTGCACCTCGCTGCCGTCGAGACAGGACTTGCCTTCACCTCCCGGCCGGATTTCGTGTCCCCGCATCTCGAGGGGCACGAGGAGAACAGGGTTTGTGTTCCTGCCATCACCACCACATC
This sequence comes from Pampusana beccarii, assembly GCA_013399365.1. Taxonomy (NCBI): domain Eukaryota; kingdom Metazoa; phylum Chordata; class Aves; order Columbiformes; family Columbidae; genus Pampusana; species Pampusana beccarii. Next base: position 1,027,687 of record VWYH01008195.1, on the reverse strand, counting down.
TCACAGGGCAAACAAGCTCTGGGGGCACAACCCCTCGGGGAAGCGGTTCCCTGAAATGGGTTAAAACTCGTGGTGTTTCAGCAGCGTTTTTCCCTCCATCTTCCATCCTCTTGCTCACTCCGAATCTCGGGGCCGGGGGGTTCATTCTCAGAGGGGAGGGTCCCCGTGGGAGCCAACGCTGCCGTCCCAGAGCTCACCCCGAGGCGTCGCTCTGTGTCGCCCCACAGACGCCAGCCCCATGGCCGGGCGCCAGCGTGCCAGGTCATCCTCCCAGGAAAGAAAGGAGCAATGTTTCCAGCCCCCCGACGCCGTTCTCTAAAGGGAAATGATTAATGGCGCTTGGAAACCACAATTCATCCTGGGAAAAGAAAGTGGATTTACCCGAAACATGCGTGAGAATTAGCACTCGGATCAGCTCCGAGGGCAGAGGAGGGAAGTTAATGGCAAACAGAGCCCGTCTGTGTGCGGGGAGTGAAAACACCCCGCGAAAAACACAGGCTGGGGACGCTGGGGTGGGGCTGGGGTGTGAGGAGGAGGAGGGTGGTCACCAGTGCCGGGTCCCCCCCGGGCTGGAAACCTCAGTCGCTCCTTCTCTTTCTTCATCTGAAGGGAAATCTCCCAACATGGGGAGGATGGATGCTGCTGGTGGGACCCAAACTGGTCCTTCCCGAAGTCCCAGAGGTACCCGGGACCACGGAGAGGCAGGAGGGGGTTTTGCACCGAAACCCAGAGAGTTCCTGCCTGCAAATGCCAAATGCTTTAGAAAAAGCCAGTTCTGGGGCTCGGGGAACAGCTCTTTGCTCTGGATCGAGGTCTCATCCCGTGAGCGGTGCGGAGGAGCTTGGAAAGGGCTCCAGGAGGGTGATTTATTTGTGGGATTCCGGGAAGGGCTGGGGAAGCCTCGGCGAGGTGCTGAAGCCCAGGTCAGGAGTCAGCCCTGTCTCAGTGATATATTTAGAGCGGGATAATGTAAGCGACAGGAGGGGGAAAAAAAAATAAAATCCGTGGAGGAGGTGCAGATCCGTCCCCTTGGCCGGGGAGTTACTGCATGATCTGAGCCAGGGAACAGATAGTTGGATTTCCCTAGTTTCTCCCTTCAAATAAATCACAACTCCAGAGCCCTTTAAACTCTGCAATATGATCTGTTCCAATAAGGAAGGGAATGAAAGGCTGCGTCTCCCTGGAAGCCTCCAGAGCCATAAATCTACTATGTACAAACACATACCAGATTTCCAAGTGCATTTATTTTATTGTATTGTTTTAACAGAAAAATCAAACTGCAATAAACTCAGTCCCTCATTAGCTGTCTCTGTGTCCAGGCCAAACTCTGCTAACGAATAAAATCAGGACAAAGGAATGCAGCTGTCGGTCAAAAGCCCAGCCGGGGGCTGACCCCCCAAAAGGGGCTTCCCTGGAACCCCACGGAGGCAGCAGGATGGGGGGAGCACAGGGGCCGGTCCCGTGTTGCCCAGCACTGCAGCTTCGCTGGGGTTCGGCACCCCAAATCCAGCATCCTTGCCGTGGATCCAGCGTCCCTGCCTGCCCCACATCACCACGCCTAGAGTTCAGTTTGGGGGTTTCTTGCACTAGTTTGCTGTGGCCCCCGACATTGTGCTCCCCAAGTGAGATGCTCCAGAGCAGCGTGGAGCACAGGGCAGTTTGGATGGGGGACACGCGCGTGCCCCCGCCCCACGGGGCTGCCCAGGCGAAGCGGCTCACCAAAGTATATCTGAACTCATCAAACACCGGGTCAAACAACACCCAACCTGGCAGCCGGGGCAGTTTCGGGCTTGTTGGTCATTAATCATCCGCTGACAGTCCTGAAGGCTCCGGCTGCTCCGCCGAGCGTGGCTCTCGGGGGGACGGGAGAGCCTGCGGATGGATGGGGACGTGCCTGGTGCTGGTGGCAGAGGGGACGGCGCAGTCCCCAGTGACCCCCACAGAGCATCCGTCGGCTTTTCCTGAGCCCCCAGGGGATGCACATGGAGGGTCTGGGTACAGTGCGGCCCTGTCATGTCCCAGGTGCAGGAGATGCAGCGACTCGGTCTGATCGGGGAAAACAAAAAGAAAATAAAGCCCGAGCTGCTCGGGAAGGAAAAAGGAGCCTGTCCGCAGGATTTATGGCGCTGACGCGGCCGAGCCGGAGAGCCCAGAGCAGCGCCCGCGCCGCGCGGGTCCCGCCTCAGCCCACGGAGAAATTCCTGACTTATTGAATCACATTTGTCATCCCTAAATACATATGCAGGCCCGTGTTTCTGAATCCATAAACATCTTTAACTAACTCGGCTCAGCGAGGCCTCTTTCAGCAGTAATTTATATTTAACTTTTTCCATATGCGGGGCCTGTCGCGTTGGTGTCATTTCCGGGAAGGCCGGGGGGCCGGGGGGAGCGCGGCGTGTCTTGGCCCACTGGAGCAGCCCGGCTGCTGGCACGGCGCGAGAAATCCACCCGCCAGAGCCAGTACTCATTAATCATTTGAACTACTAAACTGCCAGCTCCTTTCAAGATCTTTCAAGAAGTGTTTTCACCCAAAATAGAGTTGAAAACGCGCCGGGCCCTACTTTCAGAGTCTCATCCATCTGGCCATTATGGGGAGTGTCAGGCGGCTCTGACAGACAAGGCTGCTCTGTTCGAGGGGCCCCGGCTCCCGCAACCTGTCATATCGCAAGGCTGATGGCATCTGACAGCTCCATTTGTGCCTCCCCGAGAGATAAAAGGGCCATTTGCGGTGGCGAGGGCACAGGGGAGAGGGATGAGCAGGGGCACGCCGGGCGGTGGGATGCGGGATGCTGCAGCATCCCTGGTACCCTGCTCCGCCCCATGGAGAAAACCAGCCCCTCTCCCCAAAAACCCACCGCTGAGCTGTGCTGGGGTGCAAGCGATGGGCATCAGCGTGCAATGTGGGGTGCGAGCTGGAGCAAGCAAAGGCCGGGAGCCAGATGGGCTCCTGTGCCCGTCACCCACCCTCTGGCTGTGCCACAGCTCGGCGCCGAGCACAGAGCGTCCCTTGCCAATCTGGAGCCACCACCCTGCACTGGCTCTGCCATGGTTATCGTCTCCCCCAAAACCATCTGCGAGAGTGCTGGGTGCTGGATGCAACGCCCAGCGCTCAAGCAGCGTGAACCAGACCCCGAAACGGCACAATAGACCCCAAAACCAGCACGACAGACCCCACCACCATGAGAGCTCCCTCCGGCACCAGGATGCACCTGAAGCGAGAGACACGACTGCTGGGGCTGGGACATGGGGAATCCTGGGGAGAACCCCCCGAGTGCGGCCCAGGGCTGCTCCTGGCTTTGTGCCCCCAGAAAAGCCGGGCAGGTTCATCAGCCCGTGGTGGGTGGGAGTTGGTGCATTTGAGCCATGGAAGTCTGAGGATTATCAACGCAGCAGTCGAGGCAGAGCACATCCCTGCAGCTGGGGGAGCCAGACGAGCACCCAGCGAGCACCTTCCCGAGGAGTTTTTCCCAGCACGAAATACAGCCAGAGCCTGAGAGACCTGCAGAAACCCCAGAAGGAACAAAGGCATTTTCAGCTCCATTTCCCAGCAGCCAGGGCAGCGAATTCCCCTTCCCAGCCCTGCCATGCAAGGGGTTGTTATCTGGGACAGGTTGAGCAATAATTCTCTTGCAAACCTCAGGTTGCTCCGTGCCTGTGACAAATTAGCAGCTCCTCGCGAGCCCGGCTCGCACTTTGCTTCACGTCAGAGACATTTTCCACAGATTGCAGCTCTTCCCACCTCGGAGGGAGGACCTGGCTGCCATCCTGCTCCAGCCCCACGAACGTCACCGAGACCGAGCGGGGATCTGGGACAAAACCCCACAATGGGAACCAGAATTAAATCCCTCAAAGGGAACAGCAGCAGCAGTTCGGCACTTCTGCAGCAGCTCTGCCTGGCAAGCAGCACATCTTAAAATGCTTCAGTCTCCTCTGTCCCTGCCACCCCTCCTGCAGAAGCTGCTCACGGAGAGGAGGCACCGATACCCCGGGCTCCCACCAGTCCCTTTTTCTCGGGGGCAGCAGCATCTCCCCATCCCAGTGAGGCACCGGTGCTGCTGCACATGTGGTGGGCGCTGGCGCGGCACCGGGAGCTGCCCTCTTGCGGACGTGGGAGACACAAAAAGGCCATTTCAGGTCCCTGATCCGGCGGGGTGTCCATGAGCCGGGGCGCAGGATGCTGGATCTCCAGGATTTAAAGCCCCCAAAGACGCCACATGCCCGGGATGCTGCACGTCCTTCGGCTGCTCCGGGTTCTGCCGGCTGGGAGGGACGATCCCTGGTGTTCGGGACCACAAGGCGTCGGCAGAGGCCACGCTGCCCCCTGCGTGGCGCTGAGCGCGTCACCCAGCTCCGCTCGGCCCGTCCGGGCCAGCTCTGCCGTGCGGCAGCCACATTCCACCATCTCTTCTTGCGGAGGCACCTCCGCGTGGGCCCGTCCTTGCAGAGGTCACATTCCCCCGTCCCGACGCGTGCACCGCGATGGAAGGTGGGGTGAAGTCACGGGAAAGCTGCTCCGGGAAGTTTCCATAAACACCGTGTTAGAAAACGTTATGGTCCGTGGAAATCTGTTTGTTATTGTGAATTGAGCTAAAGGAAGACACTCTGTAAACTGAGCGATCAGCAGAGCGTCTCCCCCAGCCAGCGTTCAGCCGAAACATCTCTGTATACAGAATTACGACTCTTCAGTTATTCATTGTGATAACAAACAGAGAGATAACTATTACCCTTGTATCACGGTAATGAACAGGACGGCTTACACGCGCCAGGGCAGGTCTGCACGGATCAGCCCGAGGACCGGGGGGGTTCACAGCCCCATGCCAGACGGCCACGCTGAGCTGACACCAGCATCGGACATTGCAGAGGAAGGAGGGACCCGCGGCCACGGGTCACACTGGCCACCGGTAACTGGTGACCAGCCAAACCGGGTGTCCTGGCGCGGTGGGAAGATGTCAGTTCATCGCTGCTGCAAGTGGTGCCGGTGCTGCTGGGAGGATCCGCACTACACGCCAATTTATGGCCAGGGAGGTGACAGCGGTGGCTTCGAAGCCGCATGCAAGTCCTCTGCCACCTGGTCGCCGCAGCACCCTGAGCGCCTGCCCACACTCTTCTGGCTTTGGGGGTCCCCAAGCACCTCGAGGTCTTTGCTCTTCTCCTCCAAGGCCTCCGTCACTTGTGCTCTTGCTGGAGCAAAAGCGCAGGCCAGGGCAGCGCTGGGCTCCGGTGCGGGGCCACGGTCACGGCTGCCAACCAGGGAGCAGCTTCGCACCCCGGTGTCCCCAGCTGCCCCATCCGCTCCGTGTCACCGCCGGCTGCTCCTTTCTCGGCTCCGGGCAGCAGAGGCTCTGTGGCAGTGGTGTTGGCTGCAGGGGTGTCCCCAGGGCTGGGTCTGTCCCTCCGGGTCCGCTCTTGGCACACGCAGCACGAATCATCCCCCAAAGCAAAGCCCCAGCCTCGGGGCCGGGTGTGGGGACATGGCCGCTCCGCTGCGGCTGGAGGGCAAACACAGAGCCCGTGTTCTCCGGGGCTTCCACCGCGGCTCTAGTGGAAAGAAAAGCTGCTTTATGCAGCTGAGGAACTTCTTATCCACCCACCATCGCTGCTGCTCCGGCCCCGGCATCCTGACCTGACCTCCTCTTGGCGGGCGCGCACCAGCCCTCGAAGACCTTGTGCTCTGAAACGCCTTGTCCGTCTGCGGGCAGACACCTCCGCATCACCTAAAAGACATCAGGGGGTTGCGTGCAGGAGAGGAAGGAAAACAACAGCAACAACAAAATATGGCCTTGCTCTTTCATTCACATATTTATTAGGTGGATGGATCATTTGTGGTCAGATGGGCTCCGGGCCTTACAAACGGGGATATTTATAAGGCACGCGGCACGGTGGAGCTGTTCTGCATGTGCGTCCAAGTCATTCCTTCCCCGGCACAAGGGATAATGTTGCCTTTGTTCGGCTGCCTCCGACAGCCAGGCACAGCAAACCGTGCCGTGCCGCTTGGCCGGGCCCCTCCGCCGCGCACCCCGTGCTCGCCGCCCCGACAGCCCCGTCCCGGCTCCCTCCACACGCACCGCGGCCCCGGCAACGGCCGCAATAAATCAATAGGAAAATAGAGGCTGCCAGTTAGACTAAACAAGTGCATTTGCAAGGATTGCTAACCCTCATTAATCACTCTGACAGTCCTAAAAACACATTTCCCCTTTAATGACTGTATTTGGATAATCAGAGCTTTTTCCTCGCGGCGCGGGGTGACTGACGGCGGGCGCGATTGCGGCGAGCGCCGGCACCGGGGTCACCGGCGAGTCAAGCGCTGGAGGTCCCCGGCAGCTCGGGGGGAGCTGCAGAAGTTGCAATAGGGAGGGGAGCCCCAAAGCCCCCGTTCCCGTGTCCAGCACCCACCTGTGTTAACCCAGCCCTCCCTCCCCAAACCACCCCCCGCCGGCTGGGATTGAAAGGGCCTTTTTCTGTCGCTCCGCGTTCCTTTTAGTTGACTTCTGCCTCCCGGAGAGGTTTGAAACCTCACACATTTTTCTGTATAAATGATGCAACACATTAATGCACAGCACATTATGAAAATGGTAATTCAAACCCATACAACTCTAAATTAAGCCATACATTATCCGACCCACTCAGCTATATATTTTGCAGAAAGACAGGATTGAATCAAATCAAACCAAAACTGTGGAGTGCAGGTTGTTAGACAGAATGATTAATAAAGTGCATCCCAGTGCTCTTACAAAATGAATTCTGCAGTAACCTGGGCATACATTAGATAGGCAGTTATTTAATATATTGGCACCACAATCATACCCCGGCAGATAAAGCCTCTGAGTGTCGGCTGCGATCAGATGCTACTTTGCAGCATTTACACAGCCTGGCCCCAGTGCTGCAGTCTTTAGGGAGGGGAAAAATATTCCTCGGGGAGCCTTGTGCGCAGCAGGATGTACGGAGCAGCATCCAGCTCCCGCCGCCGGTGCCGGGAGTGCGCAGGGGCTCTGCTTTGGAGCTGGGAGCACCCTGGTGTGAGGAGGGGTCTGCGGGAGATGGAGATGGACCTTTGTACACGGCAGGGCCCCGAGACCGGCTGGGTCTGCACCGGGCCACCGCGCCTCACGTGCATCCACCAGCATCACGGCATCGCCCTCTCGCCCCGCGGCACGAGGCTCTCCAGTGGCGGACGCCTGGCTGCGGCTGGGGAGGGGCACGGTGGGACAGAACACTGCACCGGGGACCCGCGACAGGCACAGCATTTTGGAGCTGCAGCTGAGGAGCCGTGATTTATTCCGGGGACTGGCGGTGCCCAAGCAAGGCCGACACCGAGCAGTAGGAGCGGGGCCCACAACCCAGGAGCAGCGATGCTCCCGAGGGGCAGGGGTGCCCAGAACACCTCCAAATGCCGCCGCGTAGCTCCGCGGTAGCACAGGAGCTGCCCCACCGACGCTCTGCCCACCACCCCGACCCCCTGCTCCGCGGTGAACGCCGGCTGCAGCGGGTCCAGCACCCGGCTGGGACACAGGACGGGACACACCGGCGCTGCTGCCCCCCGGGCAGAGCAAACAGCCGCAGCACAGCCCCTCTGCTCCCAACCCAGCCCTGCAAATCGCAGGCCAAGGGGACACCAGCCCCCAGCACCGCCAAACTCCCCCATTTCCAGCAACCAGCCATGGGTTTGCAGCAGGAGACCCCGGCAGGCCCTCCCCGCCAGCCCCGTGCCCACAGCCACACTCGCGGTAACAGGCAGGAAAATAAAATTCCCACTGGCAAAACAAGCCCCTGTTCTAAGCACATTATTTTTCAGCTCAAAGGACACAAAGGAATTTAAACACAGGGCATAAGGCAACATAGAGAAGGCAATTAAGTGCGATTAATTGCATGACTCACCCAAAACGCAACAGGCGTAAAGCACTGAACAGCAAGAAAAAAAAAAAGTGATGTGGGGCAATAGGAGCACGTGAGATTTCAAGGGGCAGTGGGGGCACAGCCGGGGTCCCGCTGCGAAGGTCGGGCTGCTGCTGGAAGAAAAGCCCCTTTTTTGGGGCATGGGGTGGGCACCCCCCGCTGCCGCAGGCCTGGCGCAGGCAGGAGCGGTGGGAACCAGCCCCATCTCAGAGCCATTTATCAACCCTCCTCACACAGACAGCAAAAAGATTAAATGGGGAGGGGGGCCGGGATTCCGCGCCAGCTCTTGGCTGCCCACACATCCCCTACGCGGGAGCGGGACCCCGTTTATATCGCAATTCTGTCCCTAAAACTGAATTCCTGCGGCAGGTGCAGCCAGGAGAGGGGTTGCCACCCGCTCGGGGGGCACTGAGGGCTCTTTGCATGGGTTTCAGCTCAAACGCCTTCTCGAACCTTCCCCGCTCCGCCACGCACGAGAAAACCCGGCGCTTTCCTCCCGGGGAAACGCACACGCGAGGAAAAGGACCCGAGGAGGCACCGGACGCCCCGTTTCTCCTACACGAGCCCCCCCGCCGCCCCGCAGCCGCCGCCCGGCCCGGGGATGCAGCGATGCCCGGGGATGCGGCGGCACCGCGCTCGGGGCCGGGAGGGTCCCGCAGCCCCGGGGGGTCGGGACCGGCCGCACCCGCCGCTGCTACCGCTAGATGGTGCTGGGAGCCCGCGGGCCGGCACGGAGCCCCGGTACGGAGCCCCCAGCCCGGTACGGAGCCCCCAGCCCGGGCACCGAGACCCCCCCAGCCCCGGGAACACGGGGTCCCGGCAGCACAGCGAGGAGGGAGTGCAGGGAGGGACGAGAGAAGACACCACAGGGTGAATATAACCAAGAGTCATTTATTAACAAAATCAGACTTACCAAGCCGGAGCTCATCACCCGCCACGCTCGCCGCCCTCCCGCTGCTCCGGTCGAGGGACCCAGCGCCCTCCGGTGAGCCCCGGTGCTGCCCGATGGAGCCGCCGCTCTTCGCCCCCCCCGGGGGGGACACACACACGGTGCCGCTTCCCACGGCCGCGGGTGGGAGCAGCGGTCACGGAGGCAGAGCCGTGGGACGGGGATCTGCGCGGCCAGGCCTTCGCCCATCCATCCATCACAGCCGCCCCCGGCCCCAAACACATCGCAAAAAAATAAAGAAAAATTAAAAAAAAAAAATTACATCTGTTAACTTTACAAATGAAGAGGAACAGAATCCTAGAATGATAAACGCAGAGGGGGAGGAGGAAAATGCCTTTTTTTTTTATCCTCTCCTTGTGTGTCAGGAGTCATGCAAGAATTTCTCAGTGGGGAAAATAAGAAAAGCAATGGAAAAAAAAAATCAAAAGAAACAGAAGGGGAAAAACAAAAGCCCCACAATTACAAAGTAAATATTTTTTTTTCTTTTTTCTTTTTTTTTTTTTTTTTTTTTTTGGACACAGACTTTTTGCATACCATTGATTCATTGGTGTATTAATGCACTTATATTCCCAGCTTTAAGCTAACATACAGTAAATAAATACACAGTCCAAGGAGGGAGCGGGGGGCTGGGGCGAGGAGGAGGCTGGAGCAGGGGAAGGGGCCGCCGTGGTTACTGATATCCCAGTGCAGAAGCTGAAGTTAGTCTTTGGCCGTAGAGCGCGTATGGAGAGTAGTAAGGTCCAGCGGCCGGCAAGGAGGGCACCGGCAGGGCACCGGCCGTGGGCAAATGGCTCTTGCCGTAGGGGTGGTACCTGTTTAGTCCCAAAGTGTGTGGGCTCCTCAAGGAGAGGGAGGCGGGTAACGTGTTGGGGCTCCCGGGGGCGGCGGGCGGGAGGTGGAGGTGGCAGGAGGCTGCGGAGCCCAGCCCGGAGGTAGGGTAACCAGCCAAGAGTTTTTCCGCCCCTGGCAGGGCCGTGTGGGTCCGTAGGTGGGTGAGCAGCTCCTCCGAGGTGGCAAACCTCTTGTCGCAGGGTCCGCTGGCAGACACCCAGTTGCATATGTGGGGCAGGGGGTCGTTCTGCAGCATGAAGCCGTAGGTGTAGAGGGGGTGGCCGGGCAGGCTGGGGGTGCCACTGGAGGAAAGCGTGGTGTGCACCGAGTGCAGGGGGTGCGTGGGGTACACCAAGGGGTATCCGCTCTTCAGGCTGCCGGGGTCGTGCACGCAGCTGGAGCAGTTGCTGGAGCCCAGGTGCGAGGTGCTGTGGTAGCTCAGGCAATACGGGTCCCGGCATAATCCCTGCATGAAGGAGGGCGGCGAGGCCCCGGTGAGCGGGCTGGAGCTGGGCGGCTTGCCCGGCAGCCCCAGTGCCGCCGGCAGCTGGCTGCCCACCAGGCCCGGCTTGGTGGGGTCCAGCCCTGGCACGAACTGGGATGGGTAGCCGGCGTAGGCACCGACGATGGAGCCGTGGTAGCCGATGCTGGAAGGCGGCAGAGGGAAGACGGAGTGGCCCGGCTTGTAGGGCGAGACGGGGGCCACATGGCCGGCGGGCGGCAGGGCGGGGGGCTCCGACTTGCGGCCCGAGGGGGGTTCGCCATGCGCCCCGGGCTCCGCCGCCCCACGCACCAGCCCCCCGCCGGTCCCCTCGGGGCTGGGCTTGCCCGCCTCGGGCTCCTTCTTCTCCTCGGTGCCCTTGGGGTCGGCGTGCTGCGGCGAGGCACCGCGGGAGCTGCCGGGCGAGGCGGCGGCGTGCGGGGGGAACGGCGGGCAAGCGGCGCTGGGCACCCGAAAGCCGGCCTTGTCTGCGCTGCCCTCCTTGCGCGGCTCCCCAGCGCCCTTCGAGTAGGGCTTGAAGCTGGACTTGTCCTCGGGCGGTGCGTCCCCGCTGCCCGGGGGCTTGAGGGCGGCGGGCCGGGCGGTGGGCTCCTTCTCGGCGGCGGGCAGCCCGGCGGAGGCCACGGCGTTCAGCTTGGAGGAGGGCGGCGGGTCGGGCTTGCCGATCTGCGAGCAGGTCTGGGCCAGCAGCGCCAGCGGGCTCTTCTTGGCGTCCAGCTGCGGGCGGAGCGGAGCCGGTCAGGGGGGAACCCCGACGGTGCCCCCGGCCCGGCCCCCCCCATCCCACCCCCAAAATCCCGGGTGCAGCGGGGCCGAGGCCGGCGCGGAGCCAGGGCGCGGGGGATGGGGGGACGGGGGATGCGCTTGGCCGGGGAAGAAGGACCGGGGTGGGGTGGTGGGAGCCGGGCTGCGGCGGGAGGGCAGGGAAGGAGCGGCTCGGGGGGAGCCGGGAGCGCCGGACCGGGACGAGCCCCGGGCGGACCCCGGGGTAGCGGGCGGGGGCGGCGGGCACTGACCTCGATAGGGCTGACGGGCGTGGAGGAGAGCGGCTGCAGGTACTCGGGGTGCAGGAGGTGGCCGCCGTGCGCGCTGAGCATCTTCAGGACGCGGATGGGCAGCCGGCTGGCCTGGCGGAGCGGGTCGGCGGGGGGCGGCCGGGGCGACGGGGCGCCCGCGGTTCCGCGGCTC